>JAFMSR010000004.1:49971526-50121526 GCA_022818135.1 Saxidomus purpurata
CTGTAATTTGTCAAGATAGAGTTATGGTTCTTGTACACTACACTTTCTCTTAATTATAGTGCTTGTATTGAATTCCATGCTTGTCGTCCCAGACAAGTAAAAGTAACAAAGGGCAATAACTCTGAAATGAGTCAAGATAGAGTTATTGTTCTTTTGCACTGCACTTCCTCTCATTGTGCTTGACCATTGTATGAAGTTGTATTGAATTCCAACTTGTAATTTTCAAAAAATGCTCCAGACAAGGAAAAGTAACAAAGGGCAATAACTCTGTAATGAGTCAAGATAGAGTTATGGTTCCTGTACACTGCACTTCCTCTCAATGTACTTGACCATTGTATGAGGTTGTATTGAATTCCAACCAGTAGTTTTCAAGTTATGCTTCGGACAAGGAAAAGTAACAAAGGGCAATAACTCAGTAAATACTCAAGATAGAGTTATAGTTCTTGTACACTGCACTTCCTCTGAGTGTGCTTGATCATTGTATGAAATTGTATTGAATTCCAACCAGTAGTTTTCAAGTTATGCCCCGGACAAGGAAAAGTAACAAAGGGCAATAACTCTGTAATTAGTCAAGATAGAGTTATGATTCCTGTGCACTGCACTTTCTCTCATTGAGCTTGACCATTGTATGAAGTTGTATTGAATTTCGGGCTCAAGGTAGCTTTTTATATATTTATACTCCGGGCAATTTGAGTATTACATAGGGCAAGAACTCTGTATTCCAGTCAAGATGGAGTTATAGATTCATGTAGCACGGACTTTTTTTCAATGTCCTGTGACTTTGGACATTGGGGTAAGAGTGAAGTTGTATTGAATTCCAACAAGTTGTTTTTAAGTTAGCTCCGACCAGGGGTTTATGCAACAGTCCGCCCGACCGACCGATCCTTTAACTTTTGTCCTCGTGTGTCTCCTTTATATGCCCTAAACTTCGTTTTGGGGGTATAATGAGCTACAAATTAAAATTACCATAAAAGAAGGAGCTGATTGATATTTCAAAAGAATAGATATTCCAAGAACATGGAAGCATGCTAAACTAAATACCTACATAATACTGAAACCTGGAAACTTATTTTGACAGTAAACATGATCGTATACAACTCTAATAGAAATTATTTGAATGTAGCAAAGAAATAAATGTTTCAGTTAAGGTATGTCTGTTGTATGACCATGGTTTAGACACAAGACAGAAAAAAAATCTTAAACAAGAGGGCCAAGATGGCCTTATATCGCTTACCTTGGTACAAGTCCACTTGCCTGGTGGAAGATCACTAGTATGAAGTGTTATATACCAAATAGAGTTTTCCTATATATGCCTTTGGTAGAAACAAATGACCCCCCGGCCAGGCCAATTTGACCACCAGGGTCACTACTATTTGCCCCAACAAACTTCTTAAGGGGGCTACTAAGGCAAAAATGCTAAATACCAAAAAAGTAAGCTCTGAGGCCTTGATATTTCAGAAGAAGGAGATATTCCAAGTTTTTACTATATAATCCTATGCTAAACTAAATGACCCCCGGTACAGGTCAATACTGACCTGGGTATAATTTGAACAATCTTGGATTGGTTGACACTAAACAATGCTACATGCCAAATATCTAAGTAGGCCTTGTGGTTTAGTAGCGAAGAAATTTTTAAAGTGTTTCAATATAAGGCTATGTAAAACTATTGTATGACCCCTGGTTTAGACACAATTTTGATCAGGAAAATTTAATTTGAACAATCATGGTACAGGTGTACTAGATAATTCTACATGCCAAATTTCTAAGCTCTAGGCCTTGTGGTTTCAGACTAATAAGATTTTTATAGTTTGTTATCAATAAATACCTATAAAAAACTAAATGACCCCCGTGCAAGGCATTCCAATATTGGCCTTTTGTTTTTATAATTAAAATTGTCCAACAAAACACAAACCTTCATACAGAAGAGTAACGTGGTAAAACTATAATGCCAAAGCTACATACCAAACTATGTAAGCTGATAGGCGCCTTGTGGTTATCTTATTTGTTCTGTCAAAGAAGTATCACTTGCTTCATAGCATTCACTAAACAATAAAACGCTATTAAACACTCAATGTTATGACTCGTTGTAACATGGTGCAAATGTTGGGGTCATTGTCTTGTCATTGTTTGTTTACACCATTCTGCACTCTGAAGAACTACTTGTTATAGTGTCTACTAGTCAATGCCTATCTTTCATCTACTAAGCTCCAGGCCTTGCGTTTAACAAAAGATCATAAAGTTTTATAAAATTAACACTTTAATATTCCAATTCAAAAACAGCTAACCCGGAAGTCAATTTCATTTGGGTTTTCAAACACTTGGAACAATATTGGTCAAAGGTCCACTAGGCATTGCTACATGCCAAATATAAGTCTAGGCCTTGTGGTTTCAGTGTACCTCAACAAATAATGAACGTTCTAATATATATCGTTTTTATCTTTCGTATAAGCCTATGTATAAAGTTTCAATGAAGTTTGACGCTAATCACAAGTTCCGCCATTTACTTCTTAGTACATTTGTTAGAACATAATCTTATAAGATGTTGACACAAACAGGCTCAAATATGTTAGCTGTATGCATTGTGGTTTCAGAGAAGAAGATTTGTTTGAAGTTTTCCCAAATACCTTTAATAATGTAAATATTTAACTTTAAGTTTATTTATTTGTTGGGACATAAAAATTGAACAAAATCTTAGTATAAAAACAATAGTAATATCAAAAAGGTAAGCCAGGCCTATTTCAAGAAGAAGATTTTTAAAGCCTCCCCAAATCGAACCCCATAGCAACCAGAAGTTCTGCATAGAATGGAATACTTGACACACACTTGGTACAGTTTCATGCAAGGACACATTCATGCATAGTTTTATCACACATTGGCCTACAGTTTCAGAGAGACATTTGAATCAAAAGTTACGGACACGACGAGGACAAACATCGAACAGATAAAGGACACCCTGGCAATATAATATACTTAAAAGTAAAAAAGCAAGTTTAAGTGACAGATCATCGGCGTATCTGCATTTTGAACAGATAAAATTTTCCAGTATACGTAGGATAGATTATTCTATAGCTAAGTTGATCAATAAATTTAGTCAGTAAAAGATATCATTACCGGAAGTTTAGCACATACTGATTCCAAATATCACACCGTTTTATTTTTAAATTTTATAAATTATATTTACAAAACACAAAACTTCATCATACAGAAGAAGTAACTAGTAGTAAAACTATAAGTGGCAAAGTATCATTAAAACGTGTACTGACGGATATGTTGAGTAAATTACGAAACCCCTGATTTTATCTCTCTATTTCAATCGTGCCTTCAAAGCATTATCGCCTTGTGTTCTTGGCTTTTTTGTTGATCAGGTAAACAATAAAACGCTTCTAAACGACTTCTCCTTAATCGCTTTCATAGAACGTTGTACCATACTGAAAGTATGGCGTTGATGATCCTTGTCTTGTCATTGTCAAATTGTTAAAATAATCCATTCTTGGCACACTCAAGAACTACTCTTCTTTCAAAGTGAACAGGAATGCCAATAGTTTAGATATTTCATGTAGAACTCTTGACTTGTTACTTTAACAAAAGTATTCAAGTCATGCTAGCCAATAAACCCGTTGGAGGTCACTGACTTTACATCAGTCAATATAGCAAAAACAGCTAAAACGGAAGTCAATTTCATTTGGATTTTCAAAGACCTGGAACTTAGCTATTCTCGCAAAAAGCAGGCATTTCCTTAGCGTCAATATAGTCGTTGGGGGTTTCAGAATCTCTACAATAACATTCAACTTGAAACGTGGGTCTAAAATATACCTTCTGCTATCTTGCGTAATGATTTTTTATATATTTGCAGGGAAGTCTGTACGCTAAACCACAAGGTCAACCAGTTATTTGCAGTAGCATTATGTTAGAACATAATTTTATAACATGTTGAACGGCAAAACAGGTTAAATTGCCCTTGTATGCATTTGATTAACATTGTGTTTGAATTTACGGAAATATCTCCATAAAAAAGTAAATATTTAGCTTGTATTTTTATTTAGCATCGTTTTTGGACATTCACCAAGACTGTGAACAAAATGCCCCCGGGGTCAATATAATTTCACCTAGAGGGTCAATGATATACTTAAAATGATAAAAAAACGGCCTATTACTTAGAATGTGTGGCAACAACGGCGTGACCTCTGCCAAGTTTGTTACAAATAATGCATGTTGGGATCCAAATCATTTAACGTCGGACCAGATTATTGTACGCATAAGTGGAAAACGCTAAACGAATTTAGTCTTAAGTATTAAGGTACAAATTGTTGACAATAGTTTAACACAAACTTGTGTTCAAAATATCACACCGCTTTTAGTAATGAATACTTTGTTACTAAAATTATAAAACTTTAAAGCACAAACAATCATTCACCATGGAAAAAGAGTTATGTTAGTACTTAAAATGAGTTTATGTATGATTAAGGGCAACGGTACTCCGAGCAAAAAATGATGTATAATTTACAAAGCTCAACTGAGCTTGTCTCATGTGAGCATTAGGCTTGATGATTGAACGTCGTTCGTCGTCTGTCGTCCGTTGGACGTTGTCCGTCGATCCGTGAACAATTTAGTTCGTTAACACATCTCGTGGTTAACCGCTTGCCACAAGTTGACGAAAGTTGGTGATGATGTGTTGGTCCCTTACCAGTAATTAGTCAAAATAATTCATTCCTGGTAGAACTTAAAAACTCTTCTGATCAAAAACAGGTACATGACCCAAAAATTTAGAAAAATGGCATGTTGAACAGTCTAGCTAGGTAATGTTTAACAAGAGGTTCAAATCATGAGCCCTGGCCAAACCTCGAAGGTTGTTTGGGTCTGGATTTTAGATCAAGTCTTAATATGGGCAACTGGGTTCAAAAACTAGGTCACACAGCCCAAATATGGAAAAACCTTGTTAACACTCTAGTAGGTAGCATTTTCAGCCCAAATAGCCTGGAAATTTGTCTGAGGTTTTGTTTAGAGTGATTTCTATCAATTCAAGTTCGAACATTGGACCTCTGGGGTCAAAAACTTAGGCCCCAGGCCCAAATATGGAAAAATTGTAAACACTCTAGTTATGTTAGATTTTCTGCCCTATCCTTGAAACCAGTCAAGGCAAAGGGCGTTTCAGATGATTTGTAGCTCAAGTTTGAATATGGGTCATCTGGGGCCAAAAACTGAGGTCACCGAGCCCAATGTGGAAAAACCTTGATTTAACACTCTAGAGGTATATAGGGATATATCTCACACAAAAAATAAACTGAGCATATATTTGTCAGTAAGATTGTTTTGTGACCTTCTAGCTCAAGACTTCGAATATGGGTCATCTGGGGTCAAAAATAGGTCACCCAGAGGCCAAATGTAAAAACCTTGTTAACAATCATAAAGGTACCATATTCGGCCCAATATTACTGAGAAATTGTGTCAGTAAAGGTTGTTTCGATGGATTTCTAGCTCAAGTGTGTTCGAATTATGGGCATCTTGGGGTCAAAAACTAGTCACAAGCCCAAATGTGGAAAAACGCTTGTTGAACTCTACGGGAACCACTTTCAACCCAAATATTGTGGTAAGGATTAATCCAAAGGTTGTTTACAATAATTTCAACTCAATTGTGTTCAATATGGGCCATCTGGGGTCAAGAAACTAGGATCACTGTGCCCAAAAATGTAAAACATTGTTAATATCTGGCTTACATTAGCCCAAATGTCCTGGAAATTTGTCTGTAAGAGTTGTGTTCGATGATTTCGTAGCAACTTTGTTAAAAGCAGTTGTACTCGGGTGAGCGATAAAGGGCCATGATGGCCCTCTTGTTTTAGTTCACATCACATTTTGCTTCTGATCCTGAAGTAATCTATATGATTTCCGTCAATACTTATATATTATTTTCTTGAGAAAAATATGACATATTCAAAGCACATAGTGGTGAATTGCGTGGCTTTCTATGCTATATTGATAGAGGTCTTGCCAAGATCATTCGGGAGAAATCGCAGGGCCGGCCGGGACTATAAACAATTTAAACGAAGAAGTTGTTAACACAGACAGAATGCGCAATGCATAACTGACATAGTATATCAACTTTATGACAGATGCGGATAGCCACTAGTCAATTATTTGTATTTCTAAGTTTGTCACAAGACTAAACCTCTATCTCCATAAATTTACCGCATATCAGCAGATGGGAGTGACGAATGTTTACAATATCAAGTGAAAATACGTTCTAATTGGTTTCTTCTCCCAAGGAAAACTTTCTAAGATGACGTGATACATTATGTGCCGAGATGTACAGTAACCCGACATCGTCTAACCTGTGTTCGCCCAATCAATCTAAAGTTAATTGCTTTTATAAAAATGTATATTACAAAAATAAAAAATTTGCTATTTGGAAAATGATCATTTTGAATTATCCAAGTATGACCATACCTAGCCTTAGTTTAACATATTATATTTTAGAAATAAAAAAATCGAACGCTTCAACAATGAAATTTCTTTAATTTATAAGGCCTGATGTTTTTCATACGCTTATTGCTATTCATATACTATACCTGTCATTGATAGTGATAAAACTCTTGTACATAAGTCAATTAAAGCTAGTGCACGAGCTTTCACTTTTATCTGTCTTATATACAGCAAGCCGCATTTTTTTGTGTAATGTGCACTATTCTAACTTTTTTGCATTGTAACTGTCTGTGATAAAATAAATATTTCAAGATTTGTGTAAAGTTGCTAACCCATTGAAAATTTGTTTGCAAGCTATAGGTTTATGGACGTCTGAGTTTAGCTGAAATTAAATTAATGTTTATAATGTATGTCTATATAATATATATTTTGGAAAGGCCTGTTCAATATCGATTAATATAAAACCAGCCAATAGATGAAAACTACATGTTACAAATTTCTAAATGTCTTCAAATCTCGACCAAGGCTTAATCAGGCCCTCTATATTAGAGTGACATTCTATCACAGCACAAACAAGATCACAACATTTAATAGAAGACATAACTGTGACCCCTGTCTTAACTAGTGTTAGAAATTGATAATGGCTGTTATAGTTTGCTGTATTTTTTGCGACTCACGTTATTGTGTATAATGTATAATATTATCTGTTATGTATGGAAAAGGGCCGTAAGACTGTTGAAACTCTTATACGTATAGCTTTGTTTTTGTGTCGCCCTTTGGGAGAAAAGGCGATACATAGGGAGCGCTTTGTCCGTCCGTCCGTCACACAAACTTAACGTTGGCTTAACTTTGCCATTTCTTAAGATTTCTTCATCAAACTTTACAATTGTATTGCTTATGACAAAAGGGTCATGAGCCGCCAAATTTTGTAGGTCAAGGTCATATTTGACAGAGTTATGCCCCTTTTTGTACTTAGATTTTGTCACGAAAACTTAAAGTTGGCTATAACTTTGCCATTTCTTAAGATTTCTTCATCTAACTTTCAAATTGCATTGCTTATGACATTAGGGTTGTGATGCCGCCAAATTTTGTAGGTCAAGGCCATATTTGACAGAGTTATGCCACTTTTTATACTTAGATCTTTGCTATAACTTTGCCATTTCTTAAGATTTCTTTATCAAACTTTCAAATTGTATTGCTTATGTCAAAAGGGTTGTGATGCCGCCAAATTTTGTAGGTCAAGGTCATATTTGACAGAGTTATGCCCCTTTTTGTACTTAGATTTTGTCACAAAATTATTGGTTATTCTGACAAAGCGTAAGAGGGCGACAAAAGTGTTCTACTGAACACCCATCTAGTATACGATTTCAAATGTTAAATGAGTTTCTAGAGTTTTAAAAGGTATATTGTACATACAAGTTTTCAAACATCTTTCGTATACTTTGAGTATTTCAAAAATGGTGACAGCTGGAGATAAATAATCCATAACTAGTTGTGGCCTACAGACTCGGTTTCATTCAGTTGTAGTACAATATTTATAAAAAAGAAATATTGTCGGAAAGGTGTGTTTGTGCAAACTTGAGGTTTGATAAATGTAAACGAATGTAAATCTGTCTGGCTCTTAAGTGTTCATTATAAAATATTATTATGAATATTTAACTCTAGTCGTTTTTCTCCTAATGCAGTATACTTCAGGGACAGCAATTTCAATTATAAATCTCATACACTAGGAAATTACTGAAACATGATCAAGTTTGTCTCCATGACATAACAAAATTGTTCATTTATATAAAAGGCATTATCAATAAAATATTTTATATTAATCATTCCATTTTTGTAAAGCTTTAGAAACTTATTAAACGTTTAGTCCTCTCTTAATAACCCAAAAGTTCAATGAATGTACCAGAATACATAAGATTACAGTTAATCAAATATTCTAAATAAAATTTACCTGTACTACCGGAATAAACTTTATGGAGTATTGAAGTTCAACTAATATAATGTGGAAAAAAAAAGATTCATACCTGCACGAAATTTCAGTTAGCATTCATACATGTATGTACCTTAATCACTGAGAGATATCAAACGTTTTGACAATCGGAAATACACGTATGTTACTGAAATAATTGCCACAAAATGTCTGATATTAAAAATGGATTCATAAAGAAAAGATGGTTTGTAAAATGTCATAAGCGGCATACATTTTGCAGCATGTGATATAAAGTTTAATCTGAAACTTTTGAAATCACTTACATGTTATTTGTAGTTCATTTAATATGTGACTTAACAACATTTTAACTGCGCTTTTTCACTTTTGGAAACCCAATTGATATAGAAATCTGTGACAACTACATCTTTTGAGGGATAGATTGTTATCATATAGTTGCGATTTTTCATTCTTGTTCTCTTTTCCTCGTTTTTTATACCCCCGAAACGAAGTTAAGGGGGGTATATAGGACCCACCCGGTGTTTGGTCGGTCGGTCGGTCGGTCGGTCGGGCGGTCGGTCAGGCGGTCTGTTGCAATTTCCTTGTCCGGAGCATAACTTGAAAACTACTAGTTGGAATTCAATACAACTTCATACAATGATCATACACATTGAGAGGAAGTGCAGTGCACAAGAACTACATCTTAACTAATTATAGAGTTATTGCCCTTTGTTACTTTTCCTTGTCGGAGCATAACTTGAAAATTGCTGGTGGGAATTCAATACAACTTCATACAATGGTCGAGTACATTGAGAGGAAATGCAGTGAATAGAAACCATAACTCTATCTTGACTCATTACAGAGTTATTGCCCTTTGTTACTTTTGCTTGTCCAGAGCATAACTTGAAAACTACTGGTTGGAATTCAATACAACTTCATACAATGGTCAGGTACATTGAGAGAAAGTGCATTGCAAAGGAACCTTAACTATATCTTGACTCATTACAGAGTTATTGCCCTTTGTTACTTTTGCTTGTCCAGAGCATAACTTGAAAACTACTGGTTGGAATTCAATACAACTTTATACAATGGTCAAGTATATTGAGAGGAAGTGCAGTGCACAGGAACCTTAACTATATCTTGACTCATTACAGAATTTTTGCCCTTTGTTACTTTTGCTTGTCCGGAACATAACTTTTAAACTACTGGTTGGAATTCAATACAACTTCATACAATGGTCAAGCACAATGAAAGGAAGTGCAGTGCACAAGAACCATAACTCCATCTTGACTAATTACACAGTTATTGCCCTTTGTTACTATTCCTTGTCCAGAGCATAACTTGAACACTACTGGTTGGAATTCAATACAACTTCGTACAATGGTCAAGCACAATGAGAGGAAGTGCAGTGTTCAAGAACCATAACTCTAGCTTGACAAATTACGGAGTTATTGCCAAGAACAATATCTCATTTTTAGTTTTTTCTTGCAAGGTATTCTGCTACTACAAACTTCCTCAGTTTATAAAGCAGCCTACGGGGGAATTAATCACATTTAGTGATAGCTCTAGTTAACATTGTTGCTTCTCTTAACTGAAGAACTATCTTGCAATTACTTTATTATCCCCCGCCAAGGGATATGGTAATGGGCTCCGTCTGTGCGTCCGTGTGTCCGTCACACTTTTGTCCGGAGCATAACTATGCAAGTATTTAAGGGAATTTATTTAAATGTTACATACAAACATAATACACTGAGAGGAAGTGCAGTGTACAAGGACCTTAAAGTGACATTATGCTCATCTTACTGCACATAGTGTATTTTTGGTGACAGTTTTATAAAAGCAATTTTCGGTCGCTGTACATTTGAATGTGTTAAACTTATGATAATGCCGCATTAGTATTTGAAGTTGGTGCTTTAGAAATAAAGATATTGGACTAATAAAATAATAGTTCCTTTCTTCACAGTGATCTCCCTTATGTTATTGTTGCTGTTGGTAGAGGTTTTGGCAGTAGAAGGGAAGCAACTCCTGCATGCAGCTGTTTTTTTTCTTAAATTGACTCTCCCAGTCAAAATAGGAAATTAAAGTAATATTTGGAAGGTTATTATTTCATACTGGTAGCATGAAGAGATTGGTGTATTGGGTTAAAAGCTATTATTTCCACTACCCTTTTTACAAACACCTATGTCAGCTAGATTTGTACTTGAAAAAAATGTGCATAATTCCACTTTAACTCTAGCTTGTCCTATTTTTAAATTTTCTCCCTTTATTGAATTTTCTTGTCCGGGCCATAACTTCCTAAGTATTAAACCGAATTTATTCAAATTGCATTCACTTACAGAGAACACTTAAATACAGCGCAATGTTTAAAGCTGCTCGGTCTCAGTTACCGTTGAAATTTTTTTTAATTGACATAATTATACATAAATAAAAAAACTAAAGGCTAGAATCAAAATACAAGCAAAAATCTAGGTAGGAATTTGCATAAATCGATTGAAAATGTCGGTTACACGGCACCGCTACACTATATGTTTATATTGAAATTTCAAAAGCGTTTGCAACGCTTTTGAATTTCGTAGCGTATTCTTTCAAATTTAGAAATATAGGTGACAGGAATTTATACTGGAGCTTTATATGACTATATGTTCTAAAATACAATATTTACATACAGTTTGAAGAACCTTATTTTTTTACCCAAATCTGAGAGCGAGCAGCTTTAAGAATCTTAACGTACTTAACTCTATTTTTGAGTTACATCCACTAACTGATTTTTCATGTAACACTTTAAACCGGAACATAACTCCAAAATGGAATTTGTTTAAGCTTTACACACATACAGAGAACATTGAGAGTAGGTGCAATTTACCAGGACTTTAACTCTAGCTTGTCCTATTTTTGAATGATCTTCCTTTATAACTTTTTCTTGTCAGGACAATGACTCCTTAAATACTGAACTGACTTGATTCAAATTGCATACAGTCATAGAGGACACACAGATGCAGTGCAGTGTTTAAGAACAATAACTCAAACTTACCCTGGTTTTGTGTTGTCTCCCGTTATTGATTTTTTGCATAAAACATTTCTGCAAAGCATACAATTCCAGATTTTATAGTAGAAGTGCGACATTAACACAGAGAAGGTGCAGGTACATGACCCTCTACACGTTATAATTACAGATATTATATTAAATTAGAACCTATACCATATCCATTCCTCTCACCTCTAATTTCTTGGTCATAGAAAGAGCACTCGGCGGGAGGATGGCCATGTCTAACATGGCTCTTGTTTATACTGTCATTTACACCAGGAGTGCACCCTGTCCATAACATGTGTAAAAGGTGTGAGGCAGTATGAAGAGATAGAGTTTTATAAATACGCTTCGGGCTGTCTATTCAAGCATATCGTAATTATATGTCTAACATGCGATTTATCAATATAATACTGTTTAAAACAAATTGCTTGAGTCTTAGCGAAATCAGCTGTAAATAAAAGTCTTGCCGAACACGATCCAAAGGCTAGCTTTAATAAATTTAATTCAATATGTTACGTAAACTTTTTGAACATCGTTTGAAGAAAATATCTATGCAACTCTGTGCAGGAGTTTACTGATTCTCGTACACTATGATACTGCCGCATATAGCATATACATATTTAAATGAAAATACGAAATCGAGCGTGACACCAAAATGTAAAGCAATAAATATGTACAGTTTCATAAGCAAATGTAACACAATAACTTAAAAGAAATTGTGCATGCTTACCTATCACAGAAATGCGGCTGTAAGTACTCGAACATAAATGCAGATTTGAGAACTCATGGCTTGTGCAAGACCAAATAACGGGCATAATATAAGAATTTTAAGGTTGTTTACTACTACAGATAATACACTCTTCATTGTGTTAAATTCGTTATCTTAAGTTTTAAATGGTTCCAATATGGTTTTGAATGAGACTACCGTATCATAGGTACTTTAATGAGATGGAATTGCTGCCATTTTCAAGTCGCATAAATTATCTTATAATCTCTGCTAGTACTAAGTATGTGGTATTTTTGTGGGAGAGGGGGTGGCCGGTATATGGCCGGTATTTTCAATATTATAATAATAAGCAATGTTAGAAAACACACAATTATAAATGCAGACATAATAATTATCATCGTTTTGAAACACAATCAGAAATAAGAGCTTACACTTTAAAATTACTTGATTCATTTTCTTTCAAATGTATGTTGGTCCGACAACTTCAAATTGCTGAATTTTATGTGAAAGACGTAGCTCATAAACTAACATATCATATTTCTATATGAAGTATCATGTAAGAATATTAACCCCTAAGTGTTTGTGTCTCAAAGACATTTAAAGAATGATTTTGTTTAAAAGTTGACAGTTGACCGAGTCAGAAAAATACAATAGGGACGTTTTCACAAAGACATTAACATTGTAAAATATTCCAAATTTAATTATCCGCATTAGTTATATTGCAATTTATATGAAACCCGTACAAATTGCATTTTCGTCACACATGTTTTTCAGTTCGCAGATGATACGTGAATTTGAAACAAACATGATGGCAGTTTACTAAGCTGAATGGGCTTAGATCAGGCATTCCGCTAACACAGTATTTTTGGTACCGTAGTAGTTTTCAGTGTTAACAAATACCACAAGGACATATTGCTACCAAACATATAAATTATACACATGTACTAGGGACATTATTGTGACAACAAATAACCAGCCAGAATTCCTTTTCAGAGAAAAATGTGACTTTTTGCAATAATTCACCAGTAATCGATCATTGTCTAATGCTTTTTCAACATTGAATCGTCATTAACGTCACGCACATATTATCACAGAGACGCACTGATATTACCTTTCTCGATAAGATAATGATAATGCAAGTTATGATTATGCAAGTTTCCTGTTCAAAATTAACTATGTGTGTTGTAGGACTAAGAAGTATTAACAACTGACGACGAGGTTATTTGAACTTCAAATCGAGAAATTAAAACATTGAATTTAACCAAAAAATATTCTGATGAAGGCTTTTGCCGAAACGTATATATGAAAATGATCATATAAAACGTTGTTGTAATAATATGTTGTTGTTGAATTTTCCATTCTTATTTGATTCAACAGTAATATGAGGACACATTTTACCCTACATTGACAGAGATAAACATAGAAATAGCATCGGACTACACCTGAAAATATGTGGGATTCTTTAAGAATAGTGTGTTATGTCCTACTTATGTTAACGACAATTTTGTTTAAATTAAAACATACACTGCAGAAACAGTAATTTGAATCTACTGATATATAGGAAATATAAGACAGGTTTTAAAAACTGACTGAAACAAATTTATACTAGCGTAAATGGTAAAGTTTTTATTTTGTAGTCTTTTTATTGGAGATAAAGTATGAAGTTGGTGAATACTCCATTGTATAAGTGCTGCATAAAACAGTCTTTCAGGGGTATTAATCACATTTAGTGATAGGTCTAGTTTCAATTATCATACATACATGTACGTGCAATGTAATGGACATGATTAAGCTACTTACACAATTACCTTGAATAACGTCATAACAAATTTATAATAAGGTCAAAGCTGAAATGTATTCTTCTGTTTCAGCGGAATCAGAATCGACATGTCAGCTAAAAGAACGACGAGGGCAAAACCTTCACATGTGCTACTTTATATATGCTCGAAAGCAGGACCATTTTTTCAAAAAATACAGCGAAAACTATAATATTTATCCTTGAAATGAATATGTTGATTTATCGTATTTTACATTGGAATAATTACTTTTTACCTTTGGTGCAATAACATATAAAGACAAACACAAAAATCCAAATCTGAAGATATTGGAAATTAATATTCCAGTGGGATTTTTAAAAATTCCATCAAAATTCTCATTCCAATTGCCATGGGTTTTTCGAAATGGACTCTCCAAATGGAAATCAGTCTATTTTGACGGAATCAAATTGGATCAATTCTATATGAAAATAATCAATTTTGATTCATTCAGTTAGATTTCAGTGAGTCCTACGTTATAAATTGTACTATATACATTCAAACAATATATCATTCGTAGGCTTTGGCATAGTTACATGCAAGTACATGTAGAAATTGATCATTCTGATAAATTCTATTCTTGAAATAAGTGTTGCTTACCAAACAAACGCAGTCTTTTGAAGTCTTGTAATATGATATGTTTTGTATGTAAATCAGACGAATCGTGATTTAGCGTCTGAATTTTCTTCGCTTATTGCGTTTCTTTTTATCAGACCTATCAATCTTCTAAGCGATACACGTCAGGATGTCAACTTTCAAATGTAGTTTTGCATTTCATCTTGAAAACATCAATGAGAATCTGAATCTATTTGATAGGATATATTAAAAACTAGATAATAAGCATTGTGTCTAGAAATTTGAGATATTTATTTACAGGACGGACGCTTTGTCGGGCAAAACTATGGAACTGTACTTTTGTAAAGAACGAGCATAGAAACACCAAGATATCGTCAAAGAAAGTTTTATCGACTTATAAAGATTACTGCTTTGCTGAATTGTAAATGAAGTACAAACAAGAAATACTAAAAACTCAGTCTTTTTCTTCGTTGAAACATACAATATTCTGTTTTTGAAATCTGCATCATACGGAAGCTTATTTTGGCAGGCACAGCAAAATCAAAACACTTACTAAAGATACTATGAGGAGCATGATTTATTGCATTATGCAGGTTTGTATTTCAAAAGCAAAATTAAAATGATCATTTGTTGTTCATATTTCGTTCTGTGGTGAAAAAGACTTTTCAAAACAACTGCGTGTATTTTGAGTACACAGATAAGTAATAAATTTCAACTTAACGACTTTGCACTTAATTATATTACATGACATTCAATACAAAATTGCAAAACAGTTTTGATCATCATTGTCATTAACTGTTAACACACTTAGTCTACTGCGTGCTTTAATTAGACCACATCGGAGCGGATTCCTTCAAAACAAAAATAATACCAAACAGGGAATGCCACGTACCAAAAACGCAGCCTCCCCAAAACGAGCCCCACAGCACCCAGAAGTGCATACCACCAAGTCTTGAATACCAGAGTATGCACAGCTCAGGAAGTCAAGTTGGAATGCAAAAAGCGTGTCACAAACACGATAAAGAAAATTACTGTTGTAAAAACAATTTCATGATAGCTACGTCTCATGTAGTCACTAATTTGTGCTTAAAAGTTAAGTATACATAGATGCCTGCATGACCTTTATGTACAAAATATTCCATAAATGTCTGTAACTCAATGAAGTCTTTACACACATGTCGCTAATCAGTATCGTACAATTTCATGCATAACAACTATTTGCTTAGCTGTTAAACGAATTGAAACCACTTGACTACTATGTAATACTGCCAAAGTTAGAAAAATGAACTATGGATTTTTCCATGGGAAGAACATTTTGTGTTTACAACCAACTGCTTTTATTGAGGAGAAACTATATAAGATTGCAATAATATCAAGACATCCTAATGATCTTAATCTACCACTGGCTTTAATGAGTATTTCACAGGCGCTTGAAATCCCCTGATCGCTCTGAATGATACAATTTCACCTAACAGTTATATTACAGGGAACCTCAATAATCGCAATCTGCCACTGGCTTTAATGATTTTCCAAGAAGCTTTTGAAACCCCACGATCACTTTGGATGTTACATGATATTACAAAAGTAAATGTCCTACCGTAAAAATTGACTGTGTTTGTATAAAGAACTTTCATAAGCATTGCTTTAGTAATCAGAAGTACATGTAAAAAGTGTAGCGCAGATATTGTGCAATGATATTGCAAAAGACTAAACAATGCTGTATGAAAACGTATTGTTAAGAAAAATAATCAAAGCTTCCATAAAGACAAATATGAATTCAGGTTTGGAATTTAGTTTTTCAGTGAAAAGTACAACCCACAAAACTAAATATAGTTTTCAAACTCTAATGTTTTCCAACTCTAATGTTGTTTAACGATCATATAGGCACGGATCAGTATTAAATTTAGAAAACACAAGAACAACATTTCGTACGTAAAGTCAGAATACAAGTAGTTATGTAGCTACTTATAACGAAAAACACGTACGCGAAATTACCGTTATAGTTACTGTTCCGCTATAATCATTCTTGTTTCTCTTGCGAGTATACACTGATCTGAACATGTTCCAAAATTCCGGTAGTTTTTTTTTTAAATTGATATCCAAGTGTTGTTTTAATGACTGTTGTATGCTTTGTTTTAGCTCACCTGGCACAAAGTGCCAGAGTGAGCTATTAGGATCGCAATCCGTCCGGCGTCCGTCCGTCTACCATTTCCTTTAAACGACATCTTCTCTGAAACTACTGGGCCAATGTTGATGAAACTTTGCAGGGATGTTCCTTGCATTAAGCTCTATCAAAGTCGTTCAAAAAATTCTATTCCATGCAGAACTCTGGTTGCTTTGGCAACAAATAGGAAAAGATTTAAAAAACCTTCTTCTCCGAAACCACAAATCCTAGAGTTAGATGGTTTGCATGTAGCATTGTCTAATGCATCGCTACTAAAATTGCTCGAATTATGTCCCCCGGATAAAAATCGACCCCCCGGGTCACTTGCTTTTACATAGCCTATATAGGAAAAACTTTAAAACTCTTGTGCTCTAAAGCACAAGGCGTAGAGCTTAAATATTTGGCATGTAGCATTGTCTAGTGGAACTCTACCAAGACTGTTCAAATTCTGAGCACCGGGTAAAAATTGACCCCGCCTGGGGGGTCACTTGATTTTACACAGGCTTATAAAGGGAAATCTTAAAAAATATTCTTCTCTGAAACCACCAGGCCTAGAGATTAGATGTTTGGCATGTAGAAATGCCTAGTGGACCTCTACCAAGATTGTTCAAATAATGACCCTTGGGTCAAAATAAAACATACCCGGGATGGGAGAGGTCACTTAATTTCACATAGGCTTATATCGGGAAAACTTAGAGAAACCAGGCAGGTAGGCAGAGCTTAGATATTTGGAATGTTACTTAGCATTGTGAAATGGACCTCTATGAATTGTTTTAAACTCATTACCCCTTGTATTATAGCCAATGGTAGTCAGGTGAGCGATATAGGGCCATCTTGGCCCTCTTGTTTTTAAAAGTGAGCAGTAGATCAAAAATAATTGGCTAAAAATTCTTCCAATCTAACTGCCATTAACTTACACGCAAGTCAAATGTCCGTTTGGATTGGTTTATGCTCGGCGCAGTATTCTTTGACTATCTGCCAATATACTTTGATAAATCAGTTAAAAGGTTACCAGAGCGGAGTATCAAAGATGATCGTCTTAATATATATCTGATGTCATCCTATAATTTATATGTGCAACGTATCGATAAAATTGAAGAAATTATTTGCAGTCTTGCCATTTTTGTTCAGTTGCTTATTTTGTTTCATTTTGTTATAACAATTTATAACTTACTGAAACATGAAACAAATAGTTGTGACTAAATAACATGGCGATTTCAATTCTTAAGATTATTTAAAATTCTGTGAAAAGAGTAAAGATATCAATATTCAATCTGACTTGTTGTACGACATTTGCCAGTGTTATAGACTCGCCAGTAATTGTAATACTTGTTGTAACACCAACACGTCCCACTGACAATAACTTCTCCTAAATACATAAGGATCAAATTTAAGCAGTACCTTACAGATTACATATATTGCAACATAATCGGCAATTTATTAGCATGTACAATCATATGTCAGCAGTTTTAAGATGGTTTTCTGATTTTAAGATTGTTATTATACCAAACAAAGAAAACACGAGACAAAGTGGTTCAAGCACCAATGTACGCTGGCAACGCATGTCTAGTCTGCAAGCTCTCACACCTATCTTTTGGCTACTAGCATATTTACACAATTTTGCGAAATAATCATACTGACTTAGTATTACGGTCAGATAAAACAAAAGTTCCCAAGATTTTCCAATATTACTAGGAACCAGTATGCATGGGAGTCATACTTTGGTCTTGGTGAGTTCACCAGGGCAGAAATTCCACAGTCGGCCGGGTATATAAAGAATGAAAAAATGTAAGATTGTATGGTCTTTTGAGAGGCTAAAATAGTCTGTATATTTATTTTTATAGGTTAATTTGTTTTTTTAACAAGAAGTATATTTTAAAGGTGGTCAATTACTTTAAAGCAACATTTATGACAGTTTTTACTTTTTGTATATCCTGTTAGAGATTTATTTAATGAACAAAAAGACCCATTACATTACCATTGTTATTACTCCCCTTTAATATGAAAGTATTTAAAACGTTGAGTATTTCTTTTTTATTTCAATATAATTTCTACTTCTACATCTGAATTGGATAGACATACAAATATTTTAACATTCTGAACCAAAATGCAAGTTTTAAAACTACGTGTAGCTTCTGAATTCATTTATTTCCAATCTATATTGGGTGCGCACCCAAGATAGGTAAAGCGAGGTAATAATATTTTTTCAAACTTGAATTTCTAATGAATTCCATCTAAATATATAATTTTTAATGCAAATATTTCACAAATATAATACAATAGGTCTTATACAGTGGTGCTTACGTATAACTTTGCACACGGAACGAACGATACACGCACCATACACGCAAACGGAACGCACGATGAACGCACGATAACTGATAACTGAACATGAAGATGAGCGAAAAAACGATACACGATACACGATTCCCGATGAACGAAACGAAAAACGATTATTCGATTTACTCGGACATTTTCGTTTGCTTAACAACAATATTATTAATAGATGTCTAATTACAAAGTAAGAGCTGAATCGAAGCACCTTAAAGTCCTAAATTATCGATAATTTACAGAAAAAAGAAACAGACATAAGAATAATTAGTAGTTGAATAGCGGCACGCATACTAATTACATCAAAATTAAAAGTTGTAAAAGAAACTTCGGACGGAAAGTCCGATTCGACGTATGCCTAGCCACGCCATAATTTTTACAGTTACACTGAGCACTTTATCGAATGTCTACACAGAAGCAATTTACAAAAAGTGAATTCCCATATCATTTTCGTCGGTAGAAAACACCTGGTGTAAATTTTTCACGATATGCAGAACGTCTACGTTCGGTTATACCGGAAGTCAACATCTCTTCTCCCCACAAATATCGTGAGGAAAAGAAAAAATGTAACAGAAAGATAGTTTAGATAGTTGAAAGAATGATTCTTTCTATTTCATCAATTTAATCCGATCTTTGAACAATAATATGAATAATACGCGTTTAGGTCTAGGCTAACGTGCAGGCGTTTTTTCTACGCGATTAGCCGTCCGCACTATCTCGGACCACTTTTATATAATTCCTATCGTGCAACGTTCATCACACGGAACGAATGATGCGTTACACGATACACGATCTGAAATGCACGATGAATGCACGAACGATAAACGCACGATGAATGCAAACGGAATGCACGATACACGCACGATACACGAAAATTTTGCAAAGTTACACGTGAGCACCACTGTATCTATATCTTTCCTTAGGCAAAGTATGTGTTTCCAATTGTTGACATACGATAAAATAACTCTATCTTGGTTTGGCAACCAGGATAGGGAAATCAAATTTTAAAAATACCTCCATTGAAAATCTTACTTTAATTAAGCGCTACCCCAGTGAACATAAATGAGTGTAAATGATCAGATGTTTAAGTTTCAAACAAATCTGTTACATGGCCAAAAACTGATTATAATTATACCTTTAAAATGATACTGTTGTTTTACATGTGGCATGCAAATCAAAATTTATATATTGTGCGTATTATTATTGATAAACAATATTAATAACTTGGACTACTCTTCGGCCAGATTTTGTGTTCCGAAGCTCTTCACTTTTCAGTAAGTTCCAAGAGCTATTAAGACAGTCAATAAAATATATAGAGTGTCGCACTTTTCAGATTGTCATTCCTTTAATCCCAGTATCATTTTAGAAACTCAGAAAAAGTGTATAACTCACATATAGAATACTGACATTGTGTAATGTTTATACTTAAACAACGATGACGTGAATATTGTTTTCATAGTTTTGTCGCTTCTTAAAGAAATGTCAGACATTGATTCATTTTTTTAAAGTATAATTGAAAACACTGCGCTGCATTCATAGCATGTCCTTTCAATTAACACCTTGTTTTTTAGAACAAATAACTATTCATTCCACCAATAAAATATATTTCTCATTAATATAACAGCTACAGTTAATTTTACATCCAAAATGTGAAAGTTAATTTAAAGAACAAGTGAAACCAACTTATTTATATCAAATGAAGATTAATTAGTAGTGAACTTTTATATAAAAATGCAAACAGAATGTTTTTTTATTATTAGCCAAACAAGGCATCCAGACAATGAGTCTTCGCTAGTTATCAGACGTTAAAAACGTAACAACGCTCCGCTCATCACCTATTAAGTGATTTGAATTTTGTTAAGGTTTTCATTTTTATGTTTAAACAATGATTTTCACTTTACGTCAGATTGTTATTCATCATTAGGTGTGTAGTCGATCATCAAAGTTGACATTCTCGATGTCGTTGCATGATTTGAACAGTAAAACCATGCACATAAACAAAATCAATTATCATTTCACACTCACAAGGCAGTCAATTAGTTATTGCCGTCCAAATAATCGCTGTCACAGTATGCATCTTATATTACAGTTTCTTGGTAGAGTATGTAAATAGTATTGATACGTTGCTTTTTAAAAGATCGTTATATGCAACATTTGCATTAATTCAAATCAGTATATGCTAATTACAAATGAGAGTTTCATAACGTAAGATGTAGACAACTTCTGGCCTCAGAGTGTCTTGAAAAGTTATTAATTGCGTGTTCGTTATTTGGCAGGGTAATGGCCATAAAATATCTGCTGTTCATACTGAAGTATTGTGCTGTCAGACAGATCTCGCTAATTTGCCGAAGTCCCATTGCAGGGTTGTGGCGATAACATACCGATCAGAGACAATATGAATGGAGAATAATGTTTTACGGAATCGGTCAAATTCTGGTAACTTATAACAGTTATAATCATGTCCAGTAATATAATTGATTCAGCAGAAATGCCTTTATAATGTTATCCAGATGAAATGATGGATCATGTTATTCATCAGGATGATAGACCCATTGACTAGCTTGTATAACCATTCGCTGAGAATTAACTAAAATCGCTAGCTTCGTTAAACTAGGCCAAACAGAAAGGAAATACTTGATCTAGTTTCAGTAAAAACATATTGACCGTAGGAGTGGGCAGTTCTACAATTCATAGAACTGTTATTAACATGTTCTAAGTTTAATTCAGTATGTCAGATAGATATCGCCTAGTGGTTAACATGGTTAAACAATGCCTTTTCATTGGAAGGCAAACAAAGCTTCTTATCTGTAGAATGAAAAATAGAATGTCTCCTGTCATTTGGCCTCCTGCGATCTTTCAGTTTACCGTGGAACAGTACGTTGAAACACTAACAGTATACTAACTAGATTTTATTATGATACTTTGATAATGACAAATACTATAATATGATATAATATAATATGATAATGTATATTTGTTAAAATAATGGCTAATAGTATTATGATGATCTGATCTATACTATACAAGAGATATATATTTCAAATCCTAAAATGGAAACACTAAATACTTGAAATACAGAATTTTACAAGAAAGATCATTGTAAATTAATCATCTCAAACATACCTGTCCTTACGACGCAGTAACCCGGAATACCTAAATCTAATAAACACTGCTATGATACATGTTTAACAACAAGAGCATGCAAACTTTCTCGCACAACTCACGAGATGTTATGACGAATACGGTTAAGATAATACGATACATATTCATCACGATCAAAAATGTTTTTAGGGAGTCCTGCTTAAAATAAACAATTCAAGTCTTTGACGAGAAAGCAAACAAATATAATTGGATTTATGGTTAGTTTTATCTTATCACCCGTTTACTCATGTAATTCCCATCTGGTATCACAAATATGAATAAGATATCTAATAGACATGAAACAGTGTATATTCATTCAAGAAACTAGTGCATATATTCATTTACTTTACTAGGCAATTAGTAAGTGTATAACTAACAAGCCAATGAAAATAATCAAATATTTCACATAATGTATAACGAAAACTAAGATTAAATCATTTCACATAGAGTAAACGAAACGTTTAAATCATTCCATATGTTCCAAAGTGTAATGAAATGTGACAAAATAAACTTTGGACGCATATACTACAACTTGTAGAAACATTAAGATACAAATAATAAGATAACAAGATAATTTTCAATGAGTGCATTATATCCTGATAAACTCACTTTTCGCTCAGTGAAGTCTACTAGGATTAACGTCATGAATGCCGGAAACCATACGACGACGACGTCATTAAAAATAATATCATGTGTGCTGTGCTTCCTGATGACGTTTCCTGCGATTTTCGAAAATTGTTTGACAAAAAATATTAAACATAAAGTAAACAGAAAAAATATTGTAATCGATGTAACATCATGTAAATTTCCCTCGTGTGTCACTCGTGAAAATATCAATTTAAGTGCCCATTTGGTGAAAAGAAAACACATAATATTACACTGAAACAAACATATATATACAGATTTTATTGCAATACGTTTCCCAAATGTATTAATTTTATTTGTGTTTCTATAAAAGATAATAACTCCTATGAAAGACAATAACCATGTTATCAACTAAACTGAAAACAATGTGTACTAGTGCAATTAAAGATGATTTGTTATTCGTCGATAAAATCAACATTCATATTAAACATATCTTCAGTTCACACCTTTCAATAGTTTACCACTTATTAAAACGTGAACATTTACAGTATCATGTAAATATATATCTATTATATACCTATAAACATTCTGTCAAAAATACTTTATTCAACATTCAAATAAAATCTGTATTGTATGTAAGTGCAATACGCACAGTGCCATTATTTGTAAGAGTGCATTTAATTGGCCCTAAAATACATATGACGTTAGTAACGTCTCGTTAGTACTTATTTATATGACGTCAATAAAATGACTTCGCAAACAACGTATATTTCGTGCTAAAAGTAGTTTTCTTTCAATTGTTAGTTTAAAAGGCCATTTAAATTTCAATGTCAAAAGGTATATTAATAAAAGGTCGAAGTCGTATGATCCGGCAAACGACTCGAACAAATCTGGCATGCTGGGTCACGTTACTATGCTAATAACCCTATTATATCAGTCACAAATGTGTAAATTTCAATTTAGAAAATTAGTGACCATTGCATGATTTTAGTAGTATAAGTGTTTTTGTACTTAATGACCGATTATATTATATTACTCCCGTGCGCAGCTATTTAATTTATCAGTATTCAATTGGAACTGAAAGTCTTCACACAATACATTAGCATAATGCAACAGCATATAATTAGTTTTGCTGATAATTGCCTATAATTACCAAAGTTTAACACTAATTATTACAAAACATAAAACGTTTTCTTTTTGCTTACTCAGCCTCGATATATAACATTTCAAAGAAACCGCATCTAAATAGAATTCACAGCTGGGAACATGTTTCTGTCTTCAGCGAGTTTGTAGTTTCTTGCGAAAAAAATGTATTTGTAAAACACTAGTTATTGTTGCAATGTGTTTGGTAAACAGTTATTTAAGTTCACTTCAGTGTGTAAGACTGTTTCTGATCGTTTTTGTAAGATTTGATTTATTGTTTTCTTAATCAACGCTGGAAAAACTGATATAAGCAAACATAATAATTCTCACATTTCGATAGATAACGTTTCGGTTATATCTGAGACTACTGTATGAGACATCTGGAGAAGAAGTATGTTTCGATATTGTAAACTCTAAACGTTTACAATGCACAACCGTGATGTCTTATATTTATATCCTCTTTATCGCGCAACTTTCATTAGTGTAGTGTAGTTAACATGAACAAGAAATCACCAAAGGCTTTTAACACAGATAGAGCGTGTATGATATTTCAACTGTATGACGGAAACTGATTACGACTATTCAATTATCTGTTTTTTTAGTTTATAACAAGACAAGACTTCAGTCTGTTGCCGTTAAATTACAACATCTCAGCAGATGTTGATGACGTATTTCTCAAAGATCAAGGATCAAGCAGCAAACATTTTCTTATTGATTTGTTCTGTCAGAAAAGTTATGTCTAAAGTTACACGATAATATACAGTATGTACTGAAGTAACCCGAAATCTTCTATAATAGTAATTCTATAACAAACACAGTGGTTTAATTGAAATTAATGTAACAGAATCGGATACTGTATAAACACTCTTGCTTTTGTATGTTTTTATTCCTATATTGATGGTCATACAGGTTTCTGTCACATCTAAACAACGCTAATACAAAACACGAAGTTAATCAAAATAGTTATTATTTTAAAGAGGGACATTGCTCTTATAGCACGCTTAGACAGCAAACAACGGAGAAATAGTATGAAAATCCGTGCGTTTTCAAAATGTATTTTACCAATTGTCGAAATATAAAGCAAATGATTTTCAGTCATAGGATAAATTAGCATTTTGGCAGATTGGACGATAGAAGTGTGTTCATACGTTACGTTTCCTTTAAATGAATGCAATTATTAAAGAAAATCTGCAAAAAGTGTATATTATACGTAAACGAATTCATTGACAGTACTACATATCTATCAACAAGGATAGTCAACTTTTCTACATGTATCTTTAGATGTATTTGAATTAAAACTGTAACTTGTTTCTAAAATTAAACTGTTTTCAGTCTTTTTGTAATGAGCAAAATTCAACTTATCATGTTTAATGAGCATTACTTACCCCTATGTATTTATATGTTTATAAGTATGCAAGGTTTAAATTGGCGATTAAATGCGAAAGATCAAAATCTAAACCCGGCCATTTTTTAAACACGGCTAAAATGAAATAACCCGCTATACCTTATTTGATCTTTGAAAACGATCTTGTTGAATTCTCTTATTAAAAAAAATATATCCTTACTTTATTACAAAATAATTGAACATATACCATTGCGTTTACGATATTGCTCTATAATGAATTTGGCATTAAACATTTAATATTTGTTTTTCATGCCGAGAATATGTCTGCATTACCGATATACTTAATTGATAACTTATTGACGTCGTTCGCAGGCATATTGAAATTAATTTAGTTGCCTGTCATTTTAAAACCGTTTTCGGAAACAGACCTTATTGTCAGATCCCAACATTACTAATTTAATTTTGGACTTCCTTTATCTTTTAGACAATGAAAATCCAATTTGTATCAGAAATTTAAAAAATCAAATTTTTCTGTCTTTGCGATACATGCACCTACATGTATTACAAAAGTTTGGTTAAAACAGCATTAAAGAGTTAAGTGTTATGTACAGTCCCCGTCACATAGTTTATTTGTTGTATCCGGCCGACAAATGACCCTTATCTATTTCACGAAGTAACATCTTCAAACGATTTGAGGTACAGATTTTGAGATTTATATTTAAGTCCGTAAAAATCAAATAATACCAACATTGCTGTCTCTTAAAACATAAAACATGGATTTGTTACAAACTATACAGCGCTTTATACTTGTATACATCGTAAAACTTGTATTCTGCTGTCACAGCATATAGAAATGAAGGCATTTAATGCTCTAATATATCCGCGTAAGAAGTTTCTTTTGATATGATCAGGTGTAAAAGTAAATATACGAGTAGGCTACTCTTGTGAATATTGAATTCAAAACACTACAAAATTTATAAACGGCAGGTATTTGCATCGACATTTGCTTCTGTGAGTACAAGAATTGGCTCAGCTATGAACGGATATCGGACCTGCTATATTTTTTGTATCAAGAACGTCATAAAAGGTAAAGACTAAATTTGCCCATCTGTTAGTGACAATATGTTAGAAAAACATAGAAACAGTGTAGGAAAGATCACACATAGTTTTCTGTATTTTTAAATTTCAGGATTTGTGCGGAATTTGGTGTATACCAAGGAAAGCTCATACTAAATCTCTTAAAAATACTGTTCCAACTTTTTCACTTTACGAGCAGTGTGAATTGTAAGTAACTTACTTTGTTCCAGTTGAAACGTACACATAAACAACTGAATTTAGAACCGTAGGCCGTAAATAAAGTAGAAATAAAGTATTTAATTTCTTGGGAAAACGTGAGGAGGTGGTTTTTTTACATCTGTTAGTTTCCCACCTGTCAACAGGCAATACAGACAGTTCACCGTCGTACTTTTATCTTGGTGTTAAGAACTTATTCATACTAATAATGTCTGTCACAGTAAAACACAAGTCGCAGAATGTGTCGTTTAGACATATATGAAACAAGACATTTCAGAGTTGGCTAAAATATCGATAGGTCAGTTTTCGAGGCTACAATGTACGATACATGTTACATTTCAAATTATCACAGACTGAGCCAGTATGCCGATAGCCAGCAATCACCAGATAGATAAACATAGATCTCATATCTTTTGCATAAAATGTTTTGGCTTCGCACAATTATTTAACCTGTAATTGATCCCTGTCTGATGCCGATCCGGAATTGGCTCGTCATTACTTTCCCACCAATCGCACAGACATTCTTTATCCGGATTAAATACTACTGATCATTTTGTACGTTTCCTGTGCAAATGAAAATAATATGTAATGTAAGACCAAGATACTGAAGTTTTTGTTATTAAGGCTTGAACATTTTGACAAATATGCATTGTTGTATATTTGCTAATCCCTTATTAGAATATCTACAACCATTTTGTTTCCAAGGAACAAATAACAGAAGTCGTTTCTTTTACACTTGTATAATTCAAAAAATAGAACGGCAGTCATAGAAGTAATTACGGAAGAAAAAGCATACTGTTCAGAGCAATGTGAAGAATATAGTTATAGATAGACATAGAAATACGAATAATACACGGGTTAACAGTTTTGAGACTGTACAAGCGTATCAAGTGAACTATAGAATATAAGCTATTTGTAAACTGTCCGTCTGACATGGTTGCTCGTGATATTGTCACAATAAATACATCATTGGAAAGCTTACGATTTAATTGTTCTAAAGATATGCAATTTGATACATTTAATTTAACCACAAACATTGAATGAGTTGCTAAACCTCACCATATATCGGGAATTTTACGTAGAAGTTACATAGTCGGTAACATTTTCTCGATACAAATAGATAAAGATGGACGGAAAATAGCCCCGTTTCAAACTGTAAAGCTGTGTATTCACATTTTTTTTCAAAACTGTTGGTAATTTGTTTAAAAGATATTGTATCAGTCATTTTTGTTGCCAGTTGATTTAGTTTATGCATGGCATGTGTATTTATTTTACCGATTGTAAAAATGTATTTCTTCTGTCGTTTCAACTTTTCCACCCATGGGGTGTTACAACTAGATATAACCATTATAAGGGCGTACCTTATTGGTCAGAATTAGGGTGACCATTTTAGATTTAGATAAAGCCTATAACCGTTAGCAGAAAAGGCTTAAGGTCGAAGCTGGCAAAAATACAGTAACTATATTTTTTTTCAAATCAGAACGAAGAAGCTTGCATGATAGCATATTTTGATTGATCAAACGCACATTCAAAGAAAATCAAGTACGCAACTGTTACTGCTCAGCTGAAGTTTTGTATATATACAAATGTAAGTGGCGAGAAAATAAAAGTATAGGAGTGTTACTTTTTTTATCTACCGTTTAATTGTTGAAGCGACGTTAAATTCATCTTTCGTAGAACGACGGATGCGAATAACGCAATGCGCTCCTATATTTATGCGAGATGTTATAAGCATGGAATTGCCAAATTGCATAGAACCAAGCTGTATTAGATTGCAATAACAAAACCTAATACGAATACCAGAAGAACTGAGTTTTAAGTTACAATTTGTACATCATATGTAAACTATAAATTTTGAAAGGTTGTGTACACGTTGAAATTATTCTTTTGCATCACTTCATTGTGTGGAGGGGTGCAATAATTCTCTGAACAATGTGAATTTACCACAAATCAGAGGAATTTTAATCTAATGTCTTTTGCTTATTGGGTTTCATTTTATCAGACCTATCAATCTTTAAAGCAATACCCAGAAAGATGTCAACTTTCAAATGTGGTTTTGCATTTTCTCGTAAAACCGTAACACAGTATCTGAGTCGATTATTTATGATAGAAATTGGATATGCGTCATTTTGTAATGTAAAAGAATAAATGTAATCTTGAGTAGCTTTCCAAAAATAAATCACATTTTTGATAGTTCTAACATTTACTATTTAAATTTGTTATAAAACAAACAAGGAAATTTTCTGTTGTCAATTCTTCAATAAAGATTGTGTTCACGCACGGGCCAGTATGGCGTAATTAACAACATAAAATTGTTCCGCGTGACGTACTAGTAAATGTTTTCATAAAACGCCTCTGCATCTCTTGTTTTCTAATATTTGTTCATGTTAGAACTGATATTAGTTCTTTATCAAGTTTGTTTGTTTGTATGTGGGATGATTGTCCCTGATATCGCCCCGTGGAAAAAAGTAGATGGACATACTACCTACTACAAAAGACCAACTCACATACATTAAATATATCTCTTTAAATTCATAGCAAATAGTTCAATGTATTTACTCAATCAGTAAAGACCTACCAAACTGTATACGTATCAAGGCAACACAAACGAGGTAACATTTGCGTGATTTTCCCATTGAGTGCTTTTACTATAAATATTACACGTCTGTATGTCAACACGTTACTAAACGACAGAAAGCAAACAAGTGTAATTTAAAACTAAATATTGGAATACTGTTAGCATAGATCTTATATACCGCTTAAACACTAAGATTATCAGTAAGTTTATTTGAATCTCTTACATTTGAATATTGAAAGTTAAGCGGATGATACACGGAGCTGCGGTTAGAATGTATGTCGGTCTTTTCCTTATGTCGTCTAATGTTTTTATTAGGTCCTTCTGTGGTTCACACTCGCTACTGCTATGGTAATAAAATTCTATAATTTTGAAACAAAAGAAATGGTTCATATAGAGGAGAATGTAGTGACTATCATTTGTTTGCATTGATTTTACATTATAGAGGGTGACTGACAGAAATGCCAATTTCATAATTTTTTTCAATTAGTTGTAATCTTATAATGCAACACTTTTCCAGAAGGCCCCTTTATCCCCTGATGCCGGTCATTTGATTAAATCAATATAAAGCCAGTCTCATTAATATTGATAAATCGCCGTTAGATCAATTTCCATGATCACATAAATAAATTCTCAGTCACATTTATTGAAAGTACCGACTTTGACATCTTGATTTATTTAGGTGTCTTGCCGCAAACCCCAATGCCATGTTCAAGATTTAAACCGAGATATAAGAGGTTGCATATCGTACTCAACAATCACTTGACTACTTGGGCCAACATGCGTCGGCTTCAGTAGGAGTATCCCCATGGTAACATGTTAACCATCGAAATATTCCCTTCTTTTATCAGTTCACGTATATCTGCAAGTATAAGTGTTTATTTATGAAACAAGATTCATGTAAAAATACATTCGTATTGGAATCAATGTAGTACTACATATACATGTATGTATAACATTATTTTTGCGTAGATCAAACAAAATGAATTAAAAAAAGGTTTCATTAACATGTCTGTCACATTGCCCGATTTAGAAAGTGTTATTGGATTGTTTCAGAGGAGGAATATTTTTTGTTTACACCCAACTGCTTTTATTGTCGAGGAGCTGTATAAGTTGGCAATAAAGTCAGAAAATGCCAATAATCTAAATCTGACACTCATTTTAATGAGTTTTCAAGAGCATTTTTACAAGGGCAATGACGAAATCACGCTCACTCCCTGACTTTTTTATCCTTAATACTAAAAGTTTTTGATTCCCATGTTGTCTTTTTTGCTCTTCTTCCATGAACACAAAAACAAGAAAAAATTGATGAAATACTAAAAATTAAGGCTGAACGCAACACCTATTGCACATGAGCACTCTTGTAAACATATAATGCAAACATCATAGCTCCTTTAACTACGAAAAACTGAGTTACAACATATTCACTGCAAAATGAACACTTTCTTTGCTGGAATTATTTCGTTATGCGGTAACATCTTTGAAATAAGTATTATTTCTAATTCACAATCATGTAAACAATAAATCTTATTCAAACGACTGTGTATGTAATTGTTGTACATATTGTAAAATGAATTTGGACCGTTGATATTATCACTGTTGTACAAGCTCTTATAAGTAAACTATTGATTGTAGGCTGGAAACGAATTAAGCCTACTGATCGCTTTAGTTAGCAAAAATAACGTGTTGACAGGATCATGTTACAGTCATCAATTCAACAAGAAATAAAAAAAAATTACCACGACGTGGCATACATCTTTGTTTTCTTATATTTACATACTGTTTGATCTCCTTTATTCGATTTAACGCAAGGCACCTTAAAATGAATTTAAATATTAAAATAAACAAAACTCTAGCAATGATTACCTAAACGTCTCAAAACTGTAAAAGATAAACCAATCAAAATCAAGCAAATTAGCTTTCGGTAATTGGGAAAAAGTGCATCTCATAACTCAGTTAGAGCGGTAAACATTTTCAAGATTAAGGATTCTCTGAATATGACCAAAGAGCGAACCTAGCCCTAGTTTAAAATATTAATACAAAACAAATCGAACATGAGCCAAGACATTTAGGTTATTTCAATTTTTTTAATGTACCACTAAACATTAATTTGAATTAAATACCGGAAACATGTCTGAATTACCGATACAAACCGATGATAACGTGTTGATCTCTTTCACAAACATAATCCTGTGATTTTACTTTATTTAACGTTGGAAACGCTAAAATTCCTTTACAAAAATTGATATAAAATTGTTTTCCAGAATGTACGCTATTACCCCAGCCATAACTAATACTTGTCTTTTTTACAACATTATGATTCTTTCAAAGTCGGACTTCTTTCATTTTACAATGTGTGTTTTTGCTAAAATTATGACACTATTATAGATTGACCATGTACGGAACTGTTGTTACTGCCTGGTTATTGTATACATATTAGAAAAAATTATATATTGATATAGATAGTTACGACCAATCAATTACGGAATTGTATTGTAACCCATTTATACCTAGACTTTTACAATGACATATTCTGACTTCAAATTTTGGCAAAGTCTGTTATTTTAGATAGGAATAATTTGCAGAATTGTGATACAAAAGGCTAAAATTGCATGCCTGAAGACTAAATTACTAGAGTCATAATTAACATTGACTTACAATTTTCCAAGACTTTGACCTGGATACATTAAAGGGATATACCCTAAAACTGATGTCAAACTAAATAACCTCCAAAACATAAATAATAGAATCTTTGGAAGTATTATTACTTAATCTAAAAGTTTCAGCTATGCCTTCCCAGTCATTATCGATATAATCAGCGGTTTAAAATATACTGCAGTACCGAAAACCATTCAATAATATATAACATGTAGAGTTTTTCGCTTTGAAATTGTATTTATTTATCATTTTACGTTCAATGAACACATGATCTATGTTTCGAGAATATTATCTGATAGATGTCGGGAGTGCCTCTTTAACTTTAGTTTGATATTAAGAAAATGGAAACAAAATATATAAGGGCTCAGATGATCTTGTCTCTGATGTAGATGGATGTAGGTGTTTGAGGCGAAGGTGAGGTATACAGATCTATTTGTGCACATTTACAAGTTACCAGAAAATATGTCGTATACACCAAATCTTAAGAAACTGATACATGTCAACGCAGGGATAACATGCAGCAGATTTAAATATATTGTTAATTGACAATTATAAATCTCTTCTCTGTGATTGACCACCTGCTCTGAACTTTAAAGTGATGCAGTATGAAACAGACAAATAAGATATTTTGAGGTCCCTAACATTTAATATTGAAATGTAAGAAACGTAACAAAAATAAACCTGTCTGGCTCTTAAATGTTTATGATCAAAAGATATATCTAAGACAAGTCGATTCTTATCGTTATATTTACAATTCAGTTTACTTTAGGGACAATATGCTGCTGCATAGTCTTTCATGTCTCAAAGACATAGCAAATTTTTCATTTTTCTGAAAGGAAATTCATAAAAATAATCATCATATCAAACATTTCATTATTGTACAAACTAGAAAACCATTTAACTGTCTAACCTATTCTAAAACGATCGAAAAGTTAAATGAATACATTGATATACAATCAAAGTTTAGGAACTGTTACCTTCAAAACATATCTACTGCCGCAAGAAAAGTTTATGTCTCTGACTATTATCTGACATATAACGTTCCTAAATAAAACAATGATGATGATGATTATTATTACTATACGTAGATGCGATTTGGAGTATATGTTGATAATTGTCGAGAAGTTTTATTTAGGAACGTTATATGTCAAAGGGGAGCTCATCTTTTTCGTGAATAAAAACAGCGTAATAAAATATTGTTTGCAAACACTTGATGACTATCACTGACACCTTATGTAGATATTATGTATATAAATAAATTTTATAAGTAGTGCGTTCTGTAGATTTATAATTCAAAAATATGAAATATGGACTTTGAATAAGAGCGTACAGGAGAAACTTTATTTACTTTGAGTAAGTAATAACACGAAAAAAAATAATTTTCTTATAAAAATTTTGTATTATGAAGAGAAAGATTATTGAATTAAAAACTGTTCGCTCTCAGTTTTTGGTGAAAATATAAAGTTCTTCAAACTATCCGAAAATAACTTATTTTTGAACGAATAGTCACATAAAAAGGATCCAGTACAAATTCTTGTAAAGTTTACCTGTACATTTGAATTTACACACTATCAAATTATAAAGCGCTCCAAACGCTTGTGATAATCAAATATAAACGTTTAGTGTAGCGGTGCCGTAAAATCAAGCTCACCAAGATTTGCTCAAACCTGCTTGTTACAGCCTTCCAAATAAGTACACGGAAAGTCTGCTTTCTCACCACTACTTTTGTATAAACAACTTCTATACTGACTATGACTGTCAAGACAACAATTTGTTAATGCTGAAAAGTGAGTCACAAAATCCAGTTGGACGTGTTCGAATGCAAGAGATTTTGTAAATGGCAAAAATATAATTGGTCAGTTTTCACGGCTCCGAGACCGGATATTTATACGATAGATTGCACAAATCTTGCATCCTACATTATTCCAAAGATTGTTTGTCAATAGCAGGTAAATACCAGCAGAAATATATCCTTTGCAGAAAATGTTTTGGCTTCGTGCAATAATTCATCTGTAATTGACCCGCGTCTGTTGCCGATCCAGAACCGTCTCGGCATTAATGCCATACAAGTTTCATAAGAAACTGATGATTTTGCACGTTTCTTGTGCAAATTTAAATCATCTGTTTTGCAAAACCAAGATATATTCTATGCCGACAATTTGGTTATTAGAACTTCAAAAGTTTACAGATTATATGCATTTTTGTATATACAGGGCTAACACCTTCCCAATCGGTTAGAATTTCTAAAATCATTCTTCTTTTTTACGTGGAACAAATAACAAAAGTTGTATGGTAACGTTACTATAAACTACAGTCATACAGGTACGTGGCATTCCCTGTTTGATATTATTTTTGTTTTTATAGCGCAAGAAAAAGCATACTGTTCGAAGCAATGTTGCTCCTATTTTGTTAGGATATAAACATAGAAAGCAGACTAGTTCACAGCAAAAGGAATTTGTACTATTTTAAGTTGTTTCTGTTTTGAAATATATTGCATAGCTACTTAAAAAAAAGAAAAGGCTTGTATCAGTCATTACTTTCGTTTCACTGTTTATAAACGCTAAAATAGTCAATTAACTCTATTACATGTATAATGAAACATAAAGTAAATTCGAAAATTCATATGCACGCGCAATTATGTAAACTTTATAGTTTGTTTTCTTATCATAAAACATAAAACGTAACGAATTGGAAGTTAAATCCTTTATGCAATTCCTTCAGACAAATTTTGAGTGCAACAACAAGAATATAAGTTGTAGTATTTTTAGTGATTTTTAAATAAACAAAACGCACAAAAGGAGAAATCAGGCTTATGAGTACATTTATTTCTTAACTGCAACAATTCTACTACTAAATCAACTAAACCTAACGCGTACGTTTTCTGTTTCAAAATGGTATCAGATTGCATTAAATAACTAATGGCGGGGTATGAAGTAAGGACCATTTCTAGGATACAACTAGTTAACGGTCATCAGTCTACTTTCTTTGTGGTAAAGCATGAAGAAATGTGAAAAATAAATTCTTATATTTTCAAAACAATCTACAGAAACTTACAAAATACAAGTTATACATTTTGATTGATTTTACGCATTTTAACTCTTATTAAAGTTGTTGTATACAAACAAAAGTAACATCGTTTGAAAAAGTTATTACAAAATATAGCTGATTTGTTCTATCGTTTATTACTTGAAACGATATCCGAACAAGTGTTTCTACGAAAGGAGCGACGGGTGCGAATCCAAGTTGTTGTATACAAACAAAAGTAACATCGTTTGAAAAAGTTATTAAAACATATAGCTGATTTGTTCTATCGTTTATTACTTGAAACAATATCCGAACAAGTGTTTCTACGAAAGGAGCGACGGGTGCGAATCCAAAACATTTTCACTACTAAATTCATGCTAGATAATAAGTTGCTTACAAAAAGTTGAATTAGATTTCAATAAAAAGTGATATTTATACAACGGAAAAATGATTGCATATGACTGAATACTTCGGAGAGGCTTCTTGCAAACAGAAATGGCTCGATATGTTCAATGCGTTCATGGGAAGGAAGGAAACAAGCGCATGCTACATAATTCTCTTAGAAATACATATATTCCATGACTGTAAAACCAGACAGGTTTGTTGCTTATTGTGTTTCATTTTATCAGACCTATCAATCCTTAAAGAAGTAAACATCTGAATTTCTAGTTTCAATTGTCGTTCTATATTTAGAATCTGAGTAGATTGTTATGATACGGACTTGCAGTAAATGTGAAATGAAAAAGGTAGAATTCTACGATTTATTAGTGAAAGAAATTTACTTAAATATATAAGACATTGAAATGAATATATACACAGAGCTCTCAACTCTTTAAATGTGTACATATGTGTGAAAGTTGCAAATGGTGAATAAATGGGTATACGGACTGGTAGTAAATGCTGTGAAATAAAAAAAGGGTGAATTCTACGATTTTATTAACGAAAGAAGTTTACTTTAATCTATAAAACGTTGAAATAATTGTTCTTCACTTAAAGAACTCTCAAGCTGTTTAAATGTGTTCATATGTGTGAAAAGTGCAGGTGGTTGTGATTCAATAAATAAATTAGGTATACGGACTGGTAGTAAAAAAAACAAAAATAATATCAAACAGGGAATGCCACGTACCAAAAATGATGTTAAATGAAAAAAGGAAAATTCAAAGACTGATTTATGAAAGCAGTTTACTTAGAGCTATAAGACGCTGACATAATTTCTTTACACAGAAAGAGCTATCAAGTTGTTTATTCCCTCTGATTATATGTCAGATCCACAAAGAAGTACGTTAGTGTTAATTGGGAGAAATGCTCTTGGTTTCATGGAATACGATAATGCGCTGATTATGATACTTACAACACTAGAAAAAATAATGTTCAGCAGGTCTGCAGAAAAGATGGCAATTAGGTCGTACATAGAGACATATAGTTCTTTAAATTCACCAGTTAAAATGTTCATGGTGATTACATTTCTTCCGAAGCCACTGTTTATACGTGGGTGAACGCATAAATAAGCGAGAATCAACAAAAAAAGTCCTACCTTGTGCGAATCACCCCGAAGCTTCATTTTCCTCTAAGAACACTGACAGTCTGCTGTTGTAGAAGCCACTCTACAAAAATACTCCCTCGGATAGCTGCACCAGTGGGTACTTGTCGGGACGTTTTCATGAACGTCTAACAAATCGCTTATCAACACAATTATCAAATTTATTTGCACAGTATGTATCCCACTTTCTGACCAAAGAACAAAAGGCCCAACGGATGAAATATTGCAAATAAATTTTGAACGTATGCAAAATCCTGATCAAAGAATACTTAATGGGCTCCTCTAGGATGATGAAATGTGGGTCTATTAAAACGGATCTCAAGACGTGTAAATAGTAAACAGTGGCTGAGGAACGGACAGGAAAGACCAGTTATAGAAAAACGTACTTTGAGCTCTTAACGGGTTCTTTACACGATTTTCTTCAATTCCATAGTGCATGTTGTCAAACACCAAGTATACCTTGCAGATCTGTTACTAGTGAGTTTTATAGAGACAAGGTGTTAAAATCAGTGAGCAAACATTACAGCAGATATACATTAACGAATGTGTCTAATCCATCACAATGCATCTTCACACAAGTATAATTATACCAGTAACTTCTGCTTGAATAATTTTTGAACAATATAACAATGTATGTAAAGAATACCAAGGGCAGACTACTCTGTGACTTCAAGTCATAAACATCTCGGATGGAAAAGACTTTTTCGATTTTTTTTATGAATTGATGTGGCAGTCGCAAATCCGCTTGAGTCTTGTTTACTGAATGCCCCTTATACTTACAAGATGGGCATTCAGGCAAAATAAGAATCAGTGGGACGGTATTGTTGTTTGCTCTACATATTGTATATAATCAGGACGGACTCTTGTATTGTTGAAAGATGTAGTGAACAAATATTCCTTATAAAGAAATGTCATATGACAGAACACACCATTGGCACATTCATATTTCGATCTAACAATAATTTTGTATTGTCTGTGAAGACTTTAGTTGGTGACTTATCGAAGCAGATAAATCGTCATAATATATACATGTTGTAGAAATAAATGAATAGAAATCTTTTGCGTAGGATAAACTTACAAATTTTTAAAGGTTCCTTATTATTTTATATTGCCAGATTTAGAAAAAAGCAGCTACACTGCTACAGTAGCGAAAACTTTATTTTAAAGACCAACTACATTTATTGCAAGGAAACAAACGAAGCTTGCAATAAAACCCAATCTAACAGTCACTTTAGAGAGTATTTTAAGGCATGTTTACATGTGCAATCACTCCTGTCTTTTTATTCAAATACCACGATTTGCAGCTCCCGATTTTTTAAATTCTAATACGACTGGGTTTCCTACACAAACATATAGGGAACAACCTGTATTTCATTCTCCGATAGACACATGATGTTTACGATTTGTGATAGCTGAGGTAACAAAGCGACGTATGTAAACAAGGGGATGAGCTTTTTAATAGGATTTTGAAATCCAATTGGAATACATTTTCAAATATCTTTTAGAATTTGACCTTTGTGCGTTTTTCTTTAAAAGTTATTGAACGAAAGGTAGAAAATATTTATTCCAATGTAAAATACAATAAATCAACATACTTATTTCAAGAATAACTATTGTAGTTTTCAATGTAGCTTTTGGAAAATTTTGGAATTCCAAAAATTCGTTGGAACGTGTTTACTATGCATTCAAGTATTTTAATCGACGATAAAATATAGGGACTGTTATTCAAATATGTATAAAAAAATAACGCTTCCAAAGAGATAGGACTATAGAATAGGTAGGAATAAATTAGAATTGAATACTAAGTCTTCAAATATATCACAGACAATAGTTTAAAAACAATTCAAACACGAAACACTATAACGTACTTAACGTACGCGATGGTTTTTAAAAAAATGCATGGCCTAACATGATAAACAAATCTTTTTCATCCTGTTTTGACTTTTTTTTCTCAATTAAGTAATCACGGTTTCATTTAATGCTTTTGTTCAAGCGATGATCCAATTGTATTTTGCAATCTCGAACGAGTTTCCTTCCTGATCTGCCAAAAACTCTTTAGCAGCACTATTAACACGATCACTGTCAAAATGCCTCCCACACTGTTCCGATTTGAGTTTGAGAAAGTTGTAAAAAACTTGAGACTGCTAATTCAGATGAAAAGAAGGGATGTAGAAGGCATTCCGGAATTAAATGCCACATTGTTTGACCTCTCTGAAGATAATGCCGCATTACAAGATCATTGCTATCCCAGCACACTGATGCTTTAACATTGCCTATTAATGTCGTCAGTTTCTTCGGCGGTGGTTAACAATGATTTTTCCACTGTTTGATTTGAATGTTTGACACTTGATAAAGTGATTTACCCATGTCTCATACAATATCAAAATTCTGATACATTTTACTGGGTTTCACAGAAAACACGCAGAAATTGCTTTGCAAAATATCTAGCTTTGTCATTTGTTTTTGGTTTTAGCATTCTTGGAATCCATCCTGTCGAAAGCTTTTTTTATGTGAAGGACATCAAACCATTGCTTCCTGTCCGAACAATATCCCACAATAGCAGAATAAAAAGCAAGTAGCAAATCGTGTATGCGTTTTCATAATATGCGAATAATACTACTGAATATGCACTCATTAACGCTTTATGATTCAATAATATTGCCCGAGTAGAGCGGTTAGCGAGAAATTATTGTCAGGAATTTCGAAAAGACTGCTTCATGACAGAATAATTTCGCATAATGACAGAAAAATTGGCAAGCAGCAAATAGCAAATAGCTACGTAACTCTATGCGTTTCCGAGCACTGCAAGCGGGCAAAATAATAGGAACATGAAACCCGTATATTTTTTTGTTTTGAGGCAAAAACTGTAACTAATATCTATTTGCTATATGTTAGCAATTTTGATGATCGAAACCTAGAAGAAACGGAGTAGACTGTTAATCTAGCTTGCATTACAATCGAATATAGCGAATAATGATTAATTCCTGAGCAGACTGGACTCAAAAAAATGCTGTTTTTTCTGTTACAAAGGTTATGTTCTCTTTTAAAAATAGATGATGGTTTTTAAACTCTGCGATATTTGTGAGACATCCAGCAAAGACATCTATCTCGATATCGTGAAATTAGTTTTAATGTCGCATATACACGACAGTGATAGCTTAGAATTAAATCGTTTAATTGATTATAACAGCACACGCTCTCATTAGTACTGACTATGTCACAGGAAATGTGAAATTATGGAAAACCTTTGGCACAGACGGAGTGAGTTATGTATAACCAACGTAATATTTCAACTGTTTGACAGATCCGGATAGCGACTATTCAATTATGTGTATTTGTTAGTTTATAACAAGACAGGACCGCAGTCTGTTGCCGTTAAATTACAACATCTCAGCAGAGGTGGATGACAAACGACCACAAGATCAAGGATCAAGCGTAAAACAGTTCCTAATTGGTTTGTTCTGCCAAAAACCCATTTCTTAAACAACGTGATACACTGCGAACTGCGGTAATCCGACATCTTTAAATTCGTCATTCAATCAATCTCAAATATTGTTCTTCAATTGCAGTGAAAATATGCAGAACTATATGCACGATATTTTATCATATTACAATTTACTATACCTATCGCCAGAAGCTCTACAATACCTTTCAAAAGTTGTCCAGAATATAATACAATGTACTTCTCTTTTTTTCAAACTCATATCTTCATCAATGCTTAAATATTTGAATTTTAAGTACGGGTCGTTTATTTGTATGTCTAAAAACTGACGTTATGGCTTTGTTATGGTAATATGTAGGTATGAGAGATTTGACCACAATACAACATCATCTCAGTGTAAAAACAACTGAAGCAAAGTATTTGAGAAATCGGATAATGAAAATAAACTTGTATTTCCAAAGGCCAAACGAAAATTGAAACTCTTACATCACACAGTTACATGTAAACATTTGATTTATATCTGCTTGCAGGATTGCAGATAAAGCTAGATACGGTTCTCGTATAAAGCAAAGTAGACATTTTGTTTGTAGAAGGTTAAAGGTAGATCTACCAGGAATATATCGTATATATCAGACATTCATGAAACTGATACAAACGGACGAAGCATGTACATGTATAGCAATGACTTTAAACTAAATGTGCTTCAACAAGTTTATTTATTTTTTGTAAGCACAAATTATTAGTCTTTCGTTACAAAGTATTCTCTTAAAGGTCCACTACTAAGCGAAAATGAAGAGACAGTTATTTCAAAGGCATGTACATTACCTTATGCAAGACACTAAATAATGAAGATTGGCAGGTTAAAATTTACAGAAAGTGTTCGGAACACGAAGAAAAGTATGTGTATTATGTTGAAATCTCAGTGAATCGACAAAATGACCTCCCAGGTCTTTTTAACTTTCTTCATAATGCATAAAAAATAATTGTACATGTATTGTCATTTGTTTAGAATCTCTACATACCAACTTTCATTTTTTATTAAAAATAACTTATTTCTGTACTTTTTAAAGTATATTTGAATTTTCACTTTCGTTAGTATTAGACCTTTAACTAACCAGTACTTCCTGTAATTGCCTTATATGCACTGAACTTTATTATGATTCAATATATACTTAATTAAAATAATCCGTATTCCATGAAATGATAGTCATGCTGTAATGTGGTTTGTAGGACGTAAAAATGATTAACACATGCCAAGCTCTTTAATCTTTATCATCAAAATATAGTAAGAAAATTTAATTATTTCGTGCTGACTCCCAATTCAGGTTCCTTTATAGATAATAATATCAATTACAGTACATTATTTGGTTATTTGTATGTACTATGTAAATGAAATAAATATGGAAAAGCAAAACATCACATCAATTTAGAATCTCATAAAATAAGAAATAAGTGTTACATAATCTTTCTCTTCTCGAAGACATAACCAATTGGTTGTGTATATAAACACATTCACTATGATTATTATTGTACTAAACATTCCATTATATTACAGATGAAATCCCGTTTAAGTGTCTAGTCTAGTATTGAATGATCGAGAGGTTCAATAAATGTACTAACTGCCTACAATCAAGATAATCGAAAGTTGCAGGTACGGGTTCTGAATGACATTTTGCAAGGAAACAAGAAGTTTTTAATTTTGTTATAAAACCATATATGCTTCTAATTATTTAAAAGTTTTCACATCTTCACAGAGATTATTTCGATAAATTGCACATCTTTTTAATAGATCATACGGAATAATTACATGTTTGTCCTCGTAAACTTGCTTTGAACGATTTCAACGGAAGTGTTACAATACGACCAAAATAAATAAATACTAAGTTCTACTTGTCACTTCTCACTCAAACATGTATTCAACAAAACTATTTCCTTGTGCAAAGTACATATATCTATAAATGAAATATAAACATGTCACAACGATATATGCCTTGCTTATATTTACAGAATATGTCCATAATAATTAAAAACTCATATTTTATTATCTTAGTTTATAGTTTGTCCTAGTAACCTTTTCCATGATCACTTTTTCTTTGTATTTTATTTCCTTCATGGATTTAAATTTTAGCGCTTCATTATCTACCACAAGCAGACTCATGAATGATCAATGTCATTACGCTGCTTACAGTTCACATTGACAAAGAAGACGTAAAACCTCTGTAAAGTTTCCTTTCTTCTCCGTTAAAAAGTAAAAAAAAACAATGGAGTAAATTTCAATTACAGTAACGGCTGAATTCTATCAAAATGATTCTGAAGAAGAAACCTTTAACAAATAGTGCTTTTCAGTCATTCTGCTTTTCCGATCTTTCTTGTCTTGGAGTATAAGACTGTGCAAAAACATCTTTTGAGAAGCCGAGAAACAGGATGCTCATTAGGCTTTTGATAACATAGCTTAAACACATTTGCAATTGCTTCCTTTAATCTTTCTTTCCAAATTTTATACCCAATTTATAGTAGTTTTCCATGTGGTGTAAAGCTACCAAGATAATGAAGAGTTTTCTGAAAGTGTTTTGAATAACATACTGTACATTCGTGTGCACAAAACGTAGAGTATTCCGATTAAAATGCAATTTCTGGGGAACTTGTGCTCATAAATTTGTCCTTGTCAGAAAACCGTAACTTTAAAGTTTCTCGTTGGCATCCTAAGTTCGTGGATCGAACAAAAAAGAAAATCCAAAATCAGTTTCCTTTTTTTTACAAGTAATAGTTTAATAATGATGCTGACCTTAGATTTGTTTTTACTGATTTATTTTACATCGATTGAACAGGTAAAACACGTTCTTGCAACTTACCTTTGAATTTAAAGGAAACAAAGAGCAAAGTCTCAGCAGAACATGTATGACTAAACAGATATTGCTCAATGACAATGAAAAGACGATGGTATAAAAATAATTATTGAAGCTACACTGCTAGATGTGGTGCGAGCTCCATTTTCCCAGATTAGTTTTGTTGCAAACAGAAAGAAATAATATGAAGTGAATTGAACTTGTATCAGGCAGAGATATTTTTCCACTAACAGTATGTGAGGTCCAGTCGTAAAGTAGCAAACAATGTCCAGATAACAATATAAAATCACCTCGACCACACCTGAGAAACACCATGGCTATGGCTAATAGTGGGCAATATGATTTTGATAAAATTAAATATTTTAACAATTATTTACAATTTATTGAGTTAAGAGTTAAGATGTTAAGAGTTAAGATTTCATATGAATTCACAAATCGATTTTATTCAGGCATATATTTGGCCAAGAACATGTCCCTAGGCTTTTCACAAAGAGTCAGTAGTTACCTTTAAAAAGGTACTAAGTTATTGTTGATGACGTATGTTCAATTGATTTATTTTGTCAAATATCAAGGATTAAGGTTCTGTTGTGAATCTTCCAAGAAATAACAATGACTTATATAATTGTTTAACGCGTCATACAAAATAACCATTAATAATGTTTGTTTCATGCAATTTTTTTTGAATTTGTTAGACAAAACTAAGGCAGACAAATTAGCTCATTTTTTATAGCTATCTATTCCTTCAGACATCGCAATACATTTGCGCGAAACAATAGCATGTATATCAAGTTAGCTCATCTATTCGTTTTTGAAGTTGGCAATTCTTTCTTTCCTGACTGATTTTCACTTGTAAGTGCACGTACTTGGCTACCGTTTTATGGCTTGTTATAGCTTGTGCACGCAAGACAAGTTTAATGAAGGGTGATGGCGTTGAGGCAAATTGTTAATGATCAGACTTTCAATTACAATGTTCACTGAGTGCATATCGAAGAGTTTACTGGCTTTTCCACTACTATCTTGGCAAAATCTTGTAGATCTTGTCTTTATTTTTTTTTATAGATTTTCATGTACTTGCACTTAGACTTAAGTGAATTGTCTGGAGTAATGACATAAGTTTAACATTTATTCAAGAGGATATAATACTGATGAATTTTGTCATATCGTAAAGGTTTATAATTAGATTTTGGCCATGTAACAGATTTGTTTGAAACTTTAACATCTGATCATTTACACTCATTTATGTTCACTTAGCGCTTAATTCAATTAAGATTTTCACTGCAGGTATTTTTAAAATTTGATTTCCCTATCCTGGTTGCCAAACCAAGATAGAGTTATTTTATCCTAGGTAAACATTTGATACACATACTTTGCTTAAGGAAAGATATGAATATAAAACCTATTGTATTATATTTGTGAAATATTTGCATTAAAAATTATATATTTAGTTGGAATTCATTAGAAATTCAAGTTTGAAAAATTATTATTACCTCCCTTTACCTATCTTGGGTGCGCACCTAAGATAGATTGAAAAAAAATGAATTCAGAAGCTACACGTAGTTTTAAGACTTGCATTTTGGTTCAGAGTGTTAAAATATTTGTTTATCTATCCAATTCAAATGTAAAAGTAGAAACTATATTGAAATTAAAAAGAAATACTCAACGTTTTAAATACTTTCATATTAAAGAGGAGTAATAAGAACATTTTATAAAAGTTAATCAAATGTAAATTTCTGATAGGGATCTAACTCTTTGTTATGAGTCATTTTGGTCATTAAATAAATCTCTATCAGAGTATACAAATAAGTAAATATTGTCATAAATGTTGCTTAAAGGTAATTGACTACTTTTAAATCATTAACTAAAATCAGTAAATAGTAGAAGGAAAAACGAAACAGCATAACAAAGCAGAGAAGCTTTGTGTTGTGTCGGTAAAATTCAATTTTATGGCGATAACAGTAACTACATATAGGATTGTTAAATTATGAATATTTGATTAATTTTTATTTTGTTAAACATAAGCTGCATTGTGCTGAATTGTCAAACTCGTATTTTATATTTTTCTTTATAAAACTTAGTATTATATACATGTACTCAAGTAAGGTAGGCGCATTAAGAAATTGGCCAATTATCTTAGAGGGTGTATTTAAATTTACAGTGACAGGTATTGGCAGCATTCTTGTTAACATCAATAAGCTAACTAAATGGCGGTAGAAGGCTTTCACATTCACTTGAGTGTAAATTGATGTTTATTACATCAAATTGTGTCTATCATTATCATCTCGAAAGTAAAATTAGGTACATTTACCTTGCGATATATTAATTGGAACATTATCAGTTGGGATGCTACAGTTATACTACTGATATGTTTCCAAAGGAGATTAACATGATGATATTACATGTTTATGTTAAACATCGTATGCTACATAAATGATTTATTTTCATGACGTTTTATATACACAAACAAATGATTTTTCTAATTACACCAGGGCAGTATAATATTATTCCTAGCAAATTTTGACCTTTGAATAGGTATTTACCCGAACTAAAGTATATGTGCAACATAAGTAAAACGTCCTGAAATTCTCTAATTAACACTACTCTTTTTAAAATGGACTGTATGTGTGAGACGCTATTTTTGTCTTAAATGATACATACAATGCTAGATAACTAAATAATTTAAAAGATAAATTTTCAAAGCAGCTACCAAAGGAAAGTGCTGTATATTCGGGTACATATAATTGCTGTAATTCTGATAAAAAGGAGCCATCATAGGCATAGGATCTGGATTCAAGTACGAAATGTATCACAAGAAATAGAACTGAAATTGTTAAAAGTAACTTTGTACATATCTATTCTAGGCCTTTGTTTATTCTGTTACATACGTTTTTCACTAAAATACACAAACTGTCATACGTTCTTAAGCATATATCTGGCCATTTGTAAAGCATTTCGGAATACTCATTTTTCGGTCAGTTAAATCTTATAACAAAAAAACTATTCATTTTTCTCATACCAAAAAACTCATACTCTGACCGATGTATAAGAAGGATAGTTTTAAGTTATGGATCATAGATAAATAAAGCGAGCATTGGCTAAAGGTCTACTGAGACATCAAAGGGTGCTTCACATAGTTATATCCTTACGACAATTCTCAGGTTCAGAAGAACAGCATGCTGTTTGTCTCATATACAAGCAGATGAATACCTGACTATTTCCTCAGCCAAAACCGTGTCGTTGAATCATTGAAACTATTACTGTATTTCAAATTTATATCAATAAACGTCCACGCTTTCAGCAGCGCAATATGATATACAATACATAGGGGAATGTGTTCTAAACAGTTAATATACGTTTAGATTCAGAACCTCTGATTGTGATGAATGATTTGTCTCATAAAGCTTTGCTTTCGTTATAAGATCTGTATTTAATGCAATATAATCCGTAATAATTTATTGTTATCATTTTGCGGCTTGAATATTTACCTGAGGATGTACGTTAACTGAGTGCAGATCACTCTATCAAGCTCCTGAGATATACGCATTATTTTCACTTTGGAATTAAAGAATTAACGGCTGACTGAATGTTCTTTTCTTATATCAAATAACTGAAGGAAATAAAATGCAGTTTTGGTATTATATCATACAATATACAGTGCCATTTGTACACAATTTAGAAATGCATCAATCGGAGAGTCGGCTACATATATTAAGTGTGTTCCGGTTCTTCTGACACACTTACATTTCTGGGTTTTCATTATATGAGGTTACGACAGTAAAAACTGCACTTATAAGTGCTATAATTATTAACCTCTGAGAAACAAATTGTCTGCAATATTGTATAATGTTCTGTAGCCAACCTCTCACTATATAGTTTTACTAATTTATGTTGTTGTATAATTAAAATATACAGTGATTTTGGTTCTAACTCAGTAGTTAATAGTTTCAATACTTACAAGTGCAGTTGTTATAGCATAATTCTAAATTTTGCCCTATATAAGTTTTAAAGCTGCTCGCTCTCAGATTTTAGTAAAAAATAAAGTTCTTCAAACTGTATGTAAATAACGTATTTTAGAACATATGTTGACATAAAAAGGCTCCAGTATAAATTCATGTCACGTATATCTCTAAATTTAGAAAAATACGCTACTAAATTCAAAAGCGTTGGAAACGCTTTTGAAATTTCAAAATAAACATATAGTGTAGCGGTGCCGTGTAACCGACCTTTTCAATCGATTTCTGGAAATTCCTGCCTAGATTTTTGCTTATATTTTTATTCTAGCCTTTAATTTTATATTTATGAATAAGAATGTCAATTTTTTTGAAAAATATGTTTTTCAACGGTAACTGAGAGCGAGCAGCTTTAATCAACAATTGTGTAAATGATTTTATAAATTAAAAGCAATTCTACTGTTATTACGCCAAATATCACGTCACGTAATAGTTTATGTCGTCAGCAAATATGTCGTTGTTTATTTTTAATCATATTTTGTTGACTGCCTGACGAAGACTGAAATATGGTCGAACCGTCGAAGAAGGAGTCAGCCTTATTTATTTCTATTTTGGTTTTGCGTTATGAAATGCATCTCTATACCTGTGATATTACAATTTGTTACGAAAATTCAGTAATGACATGGTCCTTTATATCTATTTTGTTAAAAATTCTGAAAAGATGAACCTGCAAAACAGAGTATTACAAAATCATACAGATCGATTATAATTAATGAAATGATAATGGTAAATTGGACTGCTGTGCTTTGAGCCTCGTTACATTCTCAAGCACTGGCTAAAGCATGTGGAATAATGATATAACAAGGTCAAAATAATATTCAGATAATTAATCATATCTAAGGTATTAAAAAGGTTCAATTTCTAAACGTTCCTGGGGAATAACAATCAAAATGCAATATTATGATCATACATTTTTCAACAATTTGGCTTTAACAGAATAGAGCAGAAATCCACCCAGGAATCTTTTACTTCCACTTTAATACCTGCTGACTACTAATTAGGCGTAGGCGATACAAGAATGGCAATCATGTAGAGTTAGTACTAATGATAAACGAGAGAAATCATGAACAACGCTGGAGGCCTATGTTTCGCCAAGCCTCCGAAATTTCCAATTTATCAAGTTTTTCTGATAATTATATAAACAGCTATGCCTTATATATAACCAGTCATGTGCATGAGTTTTTGTTTTGGTATTAGATCTATTTATCACTTTAGCTTTTGGGCGTTGTAATCGTTAGTAATTGATGGTTTTAAAAACAGGAATATAGACGTACACCTTAAGTATTACCTTTATGTATTGGTTTGAAGTGGCCTTTCTAAAACCTGTAATTTATCATAATGGCCGAACTTTGGTATTGTCAAGAGAACTGCTTCAATCACAATTTTGAGTAGGACAAAGTTGAAACAGTAAACAAATTAATATATTTTTGTTATAAATTTGGAATATTTTTCTAAGAAATGTTGGGGATTTTGTAGCGTAATTTCACTTGCAATGTTTTGTGCGATGACCTATTACGTTACTGTAATGAAATAATACCACTTTCTGTATAAAATTCGGGATATTTGGATACGACAATCATTCCTTCTCTCAATTTAGAGTCATTACAAGTTTTTTTCTCTCACAGAAGTCGGGAAAATAGTCAATAAGCGGGTTCTTTGCACAAACCGTATCTTTCTTTTAAGAAAATACCGTATGTTTCCTTATTTGGCTTATATTCCAGTAAAAGAATTTCAAAATTGAAGTAAGTTTGACACACGTCATTTATTGACACAGGTGCGGGTATTATCGTATGTGGATTATAAGTAATTTGATATTAAACACTGTCTTGTTTTACATGTCGGTCAACTATATTATTTGTTTTGAATTCAGTCATTTAGTGCCTTGGAGTTAAATGAAATCAAAAAAACGCATCCGATGAAAATCTACGCAACGGCTGTCATGTGACTTTAAAACCGTTGATTCACATTTTGTTTTTACTAGATTTATCTATGTGGCATTTTGACATGTTCATGTTATCAAAGTAATCAGTTTTATTTCTGTAATATCTACTGCCTGCAAATTGACAAATAATGAAAAGTTCTTCTTCGTTTTGCGATGTGAGTAAGATTTCAAGTTCGAAATCAAAATACAGATAGGAATCTATGTCGTGGTATAGAATTAAAGGTTTGCAATTTACTGTGCAGGCTTTGTAAGTTGTTAGACTTGATTCCCACCATCACCTAATACAAAATAAGGATCTTCGTACAAACAATATTATTATCATGTATATCATTGTTGGTGGAAAGCAGACATAATATGGTTCATAAGCTGGTTTGATTCAAACGTGCCCTTACACATATTGAACGTCCTAGCAGCTGTTTGATATATTATGGTATTTATGTCCGATAACTATCAGACAAATCAAAGTTGGTCGTTTTATCTGCGATATCGAGTTTATTGTTTTGGTTTATGATAATTAAAAGTCTACTTTCCTATCTCCATTTCAGTGGACATATTGTATGACAATTCTAACTTATCATCTTATTTAAGACATATTTGCCATATCACGCGTCTCCGTCAAACGATTTTATTTCTTTCATATTTTTATCTAACACCAACTAACGGTAAACATAGTCGACGTTTAACCATTAACTACAGCGGAGTTGATTTAACCTATAATATATCAGATAAGATACATTTACTTCTATGTGAACTTTCACCAGTGTTCAGAATTAGTGAAATCTTCAAGAAGTTATATATTACTTTCCATACAATGTTCAAATGTATTTACTAGGCTCAAAATATTTCCTCGGCAAGCATTTTTGGAATGTGATATGGCCACAACTCGATATTTTTGTTGTGCATGTAACTATTGTACGTAACCATATTGGACTTGTCCGCATGGAACTTATGAAATGAGTTACTTTATACACCTAGTGTGATAACTAAGGTATAATAATCTTAAAATATGTGAAAGGTGTGGCAATTATTAGGATACAGGCCTGAATATTGACAATACTGTAACACTAACATTAAAATTTAGTATATGAATGAAGTCTTTTGACTAGCACATAATGAAGCGAACTTCATTTGACATTACCAGCGATGAATTGAGATACAATTACCGACATGAGCTCACGTGGTCAATTAGCGTACCTAAGAGTTATATGGTTGCCTGAGCAAATATGCGGTTCCGTGTTATTTCATGTAGCAATGCTATCACTTTAATTACCAAGTATTATTTTGAACGAAAAATATCTTTTTATAAGACGATTTATTAGAGCAAATTTGAAAGCAGCTCAAATAAAAGATAGATTTTACTTTATTTCTAAAATAACCCATGCTGATAAATTTTACATTGTAAATGCCGGTTCTTCTTGTTACGGACCTCCGATAGTCACGTGGGTATTATCAAAAGTCCTTTTAGAGTCAAAATACAAATATTTAGTACTTAGAAATCAAAATTTTGAAGGATTGACATCTTAGCATCTGATTCAGTTATCCATGCAATTGCTTCTTTTGTTTGAAATGTTTTGCATGAAACTCTATCATAAACATTTTGGCATAGTTAAAGATATTTACACTATCAAAAAGGACTACCCTGTTTATAGCCCGCAGAGAGACTCGATAAAACACTGTAACTGTGTGATTGTTCATTGAGTGCAGATTGGATAACATGCTTAGTAATTAAATCAAGAAATAGAAAAATCTGCAAAGATTTATTCGGTGAAATGAAATACTAGCTTAAAATGTCTTTCATTCATAACGGTAAATATTTTTTTCTGTAAGTTTTCAAAGGCCTTCTTTTTGCAAAACATTGTTTTATAAACAATCGGGTTTGACATGATTATTATAAAAAAAAAACAATTATTACGCTAGTTCTAAGCCAGCATCATACATGTAACAGATGACACTACAAGATTTATTATCATGTCGTAAGTTATATGACCGATATATGTACTATAGGTTACGTTCCAGAACAGCAACATTTGTAGAAAAGTGTGACTGCTATTTCTATTTTCATAGTTCGGTAATTTGCTACAGTCGTTATAATTTAGCTGGCGAATCAATAGACAGCAATGCAACTGCACACGGTCATCTGAACAATAAAATGCAAAACGCTGATTGTAAGATATACTAATTGCCTATCTATTTGCAATCCCTTTATAAGCACTTAGAAAAGGCATACTGAGTTTCAATCTACCAATGCAACAAATGGAGATTATGTATTTTTATATTGGCAATTATGTATTCACATATGGCTAATGTTTCCACAACAAAGATCTGAGGTTTCAAACTCATGAAATAATATCCCCTCAGTCAGATAAACATTTATTTAGTTTTTTCGCTAAATAAATTGCAAATATAGTACATGTAATAGTTCTGACATTTTCATACAATGAGCAGCATATTTTATTGATTTGTATAAAGATATTAACATTTTATATTTTATTGATTTGTATAAAGTTATTATTATTTTGTAAATAGCGATTATATATATATGTTTTTCATTGAAATATTATTGTCAAAATGACATACACGTATTAAACATAGGCTAAACATTACTGGATTCAAATCAACAATCGTTCGTTTCAGTGTAAATGTTTAAACGTTAGCCACTTACTAAGGTCGCAATTATTACAAAAATGTACCAGGTAGTTTGCCACTTTGCTACTTCAGTGAATACTGTTTATTGAGCAGTTATATAAGATATATTATGATTTACAGTCCAACTTCTCTAAACAACAACCCCGAAGAGCAAAATCTTCTCTACAAAGACAGTTGTTCTATTTCCCAAAGTAGTAATATCTTAACAAATTAACATCCCTGGAGCAACAAACTCTCCACAACAAACAAAAATTGATGTTCCCACTGATGTTGTTGTAAAGAGGTTATACTGTATTGGTAATATGCATTACGTATATACATATACTTGCAGATTCAAAATCTATATGCAGTTCATCATATTTATCAGAGGCGGCTTGCTTTTAATAACGATAACAGAATGAAATAATCCCATTAGAAGGCAACGGTGAGTGGTTAGGACTTTGCCATTAAACTTTCTGTAATTGCAATAACTGTTGAAAAACGATTTCCTTATTTGAAATGGCCATTTCCCGTCATTTCTCATTCCTTAAAAACATTTATAATCTACATTAGATAATAATATGATATATCAATTTATGCTTTTCAGTGAAATACTGAAATATATACGTGAAAAAAAATCATATTTCCTCTAAAAAAAGTGAAAATATCAAAATCTTCAACCCTGATTGACGTCAAAAAGAATGCCGAACGTAACGAATGCCGGATACCAAACGACGATGACGTCGTTTAAATGACGTCATATATGCTATGCTTCCTGACGACGTTTCTCGAGGTTGTAAAAATGTCGAAAACACAAGAAAAGTAAAATTTTAAATATAAAATAAAAAGAAAACAGAAAAATGATTGATATCGATGTAATATCACGTTGATTTCTTTTGTAAACACCAACAGTATTATATATATATTATATTGTTATATCAAATGAATACAATAAATGTACCGATACATAGAGGCATTAAAATTAAACTTTTAATCACTATGCGTCTTATGTTATTATGTACCAGACGTTTTCTGTAATCCATCCAATTGGAGATATATTTAATATCGAACGAATTGCAAAATAAAATAATTATAATTCAATATTTTGTGACCAGGATTCCTACACAAAGTAACATGTGACAATTTACAACAGCTCAGATTAAAGGAATTTCAAGTGTATACAAATTATCAAAACTAGGATCCTGTCTGGTCCGACAGCAAAATATTTCCCAAAATGGTCATTTGTGGTGTCATATGTTTAGAATTGTGATAAAGTAGCAGTGGTCGTAGACGGAGAAATTAAGACTGGTACAAGATAATAGTGACAGAAATCCCTGGTAACTACACTGAAACGGTTTATGATTTGTTTATTTGCGTTTAGTTAACCTCTGATAAATGCAGAGACACTAGATATGTAATATATCTTACTTGTTATTAGTTCCTCAACATCCTCCACTCGACCAGACAAATACATCAATGCCAGCTGTTTGTAGACTAACGTTTGATTATGACAGTTGAATTTGTAATGCACACGTACTAACATAGATTCATGTCTAGAATTATGAGGCGAAGCCGAGGTTGACATTACTCTCCTCGGTTTCACAATATCTGCTATAACCCTCAAGTGCATGTGATATTTATTTTATTATACCGAAAAACTACGAGTTAAGACATCGACAATGTTGATATAGACAAGCGTCTATAATCTGTTTTTAGAGGTACAGGGGTGTAACATCATGATGTTACATCGGTAACATCATTTTTTGTTCACCGATGCGGTATGGGAATTTTTAATAGGGAAAAGCACGTGAGGTATAATAAAACAGATTATTTTAATGTTGTTTGTTTTCAATTTTAGGAACATTTTGTTTCGACTGAACCTTTACTAGCACTATTCTAATAATAAAAAGCACTTTTATTTCATTAAATAAAATAAGGAAATAACTGTTGTTGAAATAAACAGTTAACATGAAACTCACTTAATATTAATTATTCATTATATAATCAATTGATCACAGGAAATTAATAGTTACATTGATTTTTTAATCTTAGTTCTAAGTGATAACTCAGTAAAACTTTTTACACTTTAAGTTTTTAGGCGGTTTTTATTGAAATTTCATATTTAGGAAATAGATTTCACTTTTGAGTGATATACCGGTTAGTATATTACTGTTGGGAGTATAAATGCGTAGTAATCTTAACCACGAAGGCCGAAGGCCTGAGTGATTAAATACGAAGCATCTACACGACACACAGTGATATAATAACCGGTATATCACTAACAAAAATATATTTCCATTCTAACACGTTAATCTAAACAAAAACATGTTCGATGGGGTACTATTTGCTGCGTTTTCATGAAGTCGCTGTCTTGAAACTTGTAGCTTTCCGTGCATTTCTTGCATTTCGTGAAATTTTGGCTGCTCTTTTTTACTCCTCAAATAAGACGCTATTCGTCTTATTTTTGTTGTTTCTGAAATTGCTGGCGATACAGGAAGCGTAGAAAATTTTCTTACGATTTGTTTTACATCACGTGAATTCATTTACAACAATACCAATCCAAGCGTATTAGCGCATGCACATTCGTTGATGTTGTGTGATAATTACACGAGATGGAATTTCAACAGTCAAAAATAGTTCCGGACGCCTAGCGTGATATACTTAATAGTTTTATCACGCTCAAATCCTTCTTTGTGTATATAGGAGAAATTTCCAATAGTGTTAGAATATAAATTAGTTCATGTATGTTAAAAACAAACATAAATGCCGTGATCATTTTTCCAGGATATAGTCGGTCGAGAAAGTAAAAGAAACTGCTTTATGTTCGATTAATTCACATGCATAGCTTACTAAACAATGCATTGCTTTATCTGTTATATATCTACCTTAACAGCTGTCTATTTAATACGTAGATTTATAAAAAAACTGTTTTGTTCAAGCTGCTCGCGCTCAGATGCCGTTGAAAAATATTTTATAAAAAATGACAAACTAATAAATAAATATAAAACTAAAGGCTTAAATCAACAATAGAAGTAAAAATCTAGGTAAGAATTTACAAAATTCTATTGAAAATGCTGGTTTTATGGAACCGCTACACTATATGTTTATATTGGAGTTTCAAAAGCGTTAGCAACGCTTTACTATTTGGTAGCGTATTATTTCAAATCTACAAATAAACGTGACAGGAATTTATACTGGAACCTTTTGAAGCTGCTCGCTCTCAGTTGCCGTTGAAAAAAATACTATTTTTAAATTTACATACTTATACACAAATATAAAACTAAAGGCTAGAATCAAAATATAAGCGAAATTCTAGGTAGAAATTTCAAGAAATCGATTGAAAATGTTGGTTACACGGCACCGCTACACTATATGTTTATAGTGGAATTGCAAAAGCGTTTGCAACGCTTTTGAATTTGGTAGCGTATTATTGAAATTTAGAGATAAACGTGACAGGAATTAATACTGGAGACTATTTATATGACTGTATAGAACTTTATTTATTTTACCAACATCTGAGAGCGAGCAGCTTTAATATGACTATATGTTCTAAAATATGTTATTTTCATATAGTTTGAAAATTTTTATTTTTTACCGAAATCTTAGAGTAAACAGCTTTTTCATTGTTTTATGTGTCAAAAAGAATACTCTTATTTGCTACTTGCGCTTTTTGCAGGCTTCAAATATTCATTATATTCTGTGTATTCCATAGAATATTTCTATACCATCCTATGAAGCTCCAAAGAACGCACAGATGCTGCAATATGTATATCAGAAAATTGAACGTACGTGAAGAACTTCGGTTTGTTACATTGTACTATTAACATAAGTGTTCATGTCATATTTTGCATTCAACAAATCTGTAAAAGTAACTAAAGTACTAGCATAATATGTTATGTTTGTTTAGGTAATAAGAGCAAGTTTTTGATGATAAAATACACTCGTCGTTGGATGCAAACCAATGGAGTGGGTTAGTTTCAGTAATTGTTGCAATTTTAGTACAAGTCAAATCAAACGCAATTAAAACGTTTAAGTATTTTATGAGTAAAGGCATTCGCACAATGAACAGATGAATTTAAAAGTAACTAGGAAATGTATTTTGTAGACAGATATGTTCACGTACCCATTAAAGAATATTTCTTGACAAAAAGGAGAAATTCTCCGTTTTGTGGTTCAATTGAATATCACAGTAAAAGTAATAATAACACAAAAATGACTGTACACAAACAATTTATAGAACGATATATAGTTCAACAGTCATTGACAATATGAAGCCGTTTGGGAAAATGTAACCGAAAATGAAAAAAACATATTGCATGCTTCGGGCTGCAATAGCCTTGAATGCAACATCAGTCTGGACAATTATCAATATTTAAACACTTACCTTGTATGAATATACTTTCAATCTTCAAGTTCCATATTCTATTAAAAGTCCTCTTTATTTACAAATATTATAATAACTTCAATGAATATCCCTTACAAATGTTTCATCTGCTTGCGCTGTCTTCAATCTTCGGCAACGTGCGAACTCTGGACTTTCATATTTCGGATTCTATACGCTGTCAGTTTAACATAGCTCCGATATCAAAATTAAAACTACAGGTGAATTCACTCTAATAGTCTGTTATAGCTGTTTAGAAAACTAATTATCTCAAGCGCTTGTTCAGCACAACTTTAATCATGGTCCCCTTTTATTTTATTATTAGGGAACTAATAATGAATAAGATGTGTCTTCATAGATATGCTTTTGCGCATGAATATTAAAACGAGAAAACAAATTCAATAGCTTTAATGGTGAAAAATGCATTTGAAATGTCTCTTTACAAAGGACAATCTGACATCGAACCAATATTTGCGACTGCATTTGATAAGCTGTAATCTCATATCAGTATAATATTGATAGCCATATGCCTTTGTTTAAGGTTATGTTTTTTACAGCTGATCTCATATGCCTAGCAAATAAAGCACGCAAATTAAAAAATAAAAAAACATATCTGGACTATTGGGCCTTGTTTACTTATAAGCGAATACAAATGTTCATGCGAATGTCAATGTATAACGGTAAATATGGAGGGGTCATTTCAAGTGCACCGATCTTATAACAGCGTACCATACTGTACACAAATTTAAAAAAAGCCTAATGAAAGAAGTTTCACAATTGTCTTTATTACCTTTTTGGTATTAACAATTTAGAGTTTCAAGAAAACTGTTGGAGCCCTGAATTAAAGCATGGGAGCCATGGATTAAACGTAATCTCTATCACTGCTGTCACTTGACATTTGAAACGTAGCCAAGCTCTTTGGCATTTTGTGTTCGTCATAAACAGCATACAGAACGTTTTGTTATATCAAATAAAGGCCGCATAAGACCCCCTATTATGGCTTTCTTTGGCGAGTTCGTGCATTATTCACAGAAAGGCATATCTGCAAGCCAATGTCGTTGACATCACAAATTTTTTGTACTTAAAGTTCTCGGCGATCCTGTCAATTTAAAATGCATTTCATCGATTGAAATGTATCAGTAGTCGCTGTGGTTTTAAGTATTGTTACTAAAGTCATTCAAAGTTCTGTCAAGACTACGGTAACGATTAATTGATCGTTATACGATAGATAAATACACATTGAGACATCCCTTTCAAATGTATCGTTTTGCACAATACATTTGCATAAGCATTCTCATTCGCATTTAAGCGAATAATGACTATTTACAAATTTAGCAGCTGCAATATATATTTTGATTTATATGGTAGATCTAAAATATACAACATTTGCCAAAAATAAATGTTTGCATTTTTTTTCAGAATTGCCGAAATCTAGATTTTCATCATATTTATGGATGTTGTCAAATATGTTTTGATACAGTAATTCGGTTTATTAAGAATACAATTATTTTTTACAAGATTTTCTTAAATACATCTCTATATATCGAGCTTCAGTGACTGAATTAAAGTGTATAATAGACAACATAATTATTTTGCAGTGTTACATCTGTAAAAAGTCAATGTCTTATGCAAACAGAAATCTTGTACAGTTTTTCGTATAGAAATGCAAATAGATTCGCCTCCCGATGTTGTCAAAACAAATACATCAATGTTGATCTAATTCTGGGATCACTAGCATGAATTAAATGTCTTACAGATATAATAATTTTATTTATATAAAAGGCACATAAACAATATCATATATTCCATGAGGCATTCAGTTAATATGTAAACTGACAAGTCAATTACATGTCTAGTCAGTATGTAAAACATCAAACGATACATTTAATATATCAGCATACAATCAAAGTAAGGGAACATTTTCAATTTTCCGATGGGTATTGCTCAGTTAGACAGTTTAAGCTAAGGCTAAGCTGCCATATATCTGCATGTTAAGCACATTAGCAAATCTTTTCAAGTCGAACCGAATGAACAAAAGTATGATAATGCAATGTACATTGACTGCTTAGGTCGTGTTTGATTAAACAACAACTAAGAAGCCGAATTATCATTGCAAATTTTTGATAAGTGTGTCGTACATAATTGTAAAAACATATTATTTGCTAACGTGTGGAGGCGATAGAACAGTTCATACTAACGTTCAGTACATCTGCGATATATACGTAGATATTTTAAATACACTGATTTTGCCTTGAATCTAAAAACAAAAATAATATCAAACAGGGAAGCCACGTACCAAAAACGCAGCCTCCCCAAACGAACCCCACAGCACCCAGAAGGCACACCACCAACACACACACACACACACACACACACACACACACAGACACACACACAATCAGTACACACACACAATACACTACCAACACACACTAGCATACAAAGCAAACACACGAGGACAAAACGAACAATTAAAGGAACACAGTGGGGCACCGCCTTGGAACGGTCAGTGGCAAAAACACCACTGGGGAGCTTAAACCGGTTTATGGTGCGCACCCAACCTCACTCTTACCCCCACCATGTTCCAAAGTCACAGGACAGTGTAAATAAAAGTAATCCCTGCTAGGTGAATCTCTAACACACGCAATGGAAACAAACCGTTCGTATAAGTATTTGAAGTGTTATAGCCTTGTTAAAATTACAACATAGTGCCGTTAGTTATATGCATGTGCATGTTTAAAACTATTGTGAATTTACACGTAGCATGGTGTAGGGTAGAGCGTGAGCTTCTGACTAAGAGAACGCAGATTCCAAGTCAATCAGTTGTATGAGGTTTTGCTAGAACCCCTGCATACAAGCACTAAACAAGAGTAGTTGAGATATGTTGCAAGAACATGACCTCAGATAGAAATAGTTTTGAGATAGTAACTAGTAACGATATTAAACTTGTGAACATCCTACCTGAAAAATCAAGTAAAATTCAAAACACTTAAAGTATTAATCAACGAAAATAGTCGTCCATCCTGATGCGAGGTAATAATCCACAAAAACCGTAGGCATGAGTGGTTTGCAATTAAATAGCTTGGTGACAAAGAGTTGTTTACCTTTAAAGGATATTATTTTTGATCATTTTAATAATTTACTTTAATTGAATTGTAACAAGAAACAAGTTAGATATTCGATGTTTTGAACACAATAGTATTGGATTCCCCAAGTAAACTTCAAAAGAACTAATCAAATATAATATAAACATTTTAAGAGAAACCAAGATAAACCATAACATTTCAAAATATCTTACAAATGAATTACACACTTAATATTAAGATTTTTATGCCAAAGCCATGTCTGAATACCATCGTAATTATCGTGAGTAGCCTAGCACCTTTGCGACAAGTAATTATTTGACTTCAGTCATTTTGAATGTAATGTTTCCGCAAAACTATTTTTGTTTAATACTACCAGACTTCTGTCATGTTTAATATATTTTATAAATCACAACATTTGTAGTCGTCAATATTTGATAGTTATGTATATGTACAGGTCCTTTACTTGCATACCCGATGTATACGCGATATTTATAGGTGCAGATTGATTTCATATTCTTTAACTTAGCTGAAGTAAAGCTGAGAGGAAACAATAGAATTTAGACCTGATTGAAAAATGAGTAGGTAAATGTGTTTTCAAACTGGAAACCATTCACAGTATATTTATCCTGTTATAACAAAGGGACTTCTAGAGACCTAAAATTTAGACACAATCCCAGTAGTTAAGCAACTGTCCTTTAAAAAACATTTACAGTAATTATTTTTCCACATTATCAAATATTACACACTTGTTGATACGTAGGCACCCTCTGATACACAAGTACAAAAACATTACGGTCTGAATGTTATTTGACAAATGTACAAGAAATTGCTCTCCCGAAATATCTTTCTGGATTTTACCACTAGCACATAATTTCCACATTATCATAGACTAAGTAGAGTATTGAATAATGTATCAGTCCAACAGCATAATATTGAGATTTATGAAACGTAAAATAAATATAAATATGTCTGGATGTAAACTGTTTATCATCAAATGTATTAAGCAAAGTTCTATCTGATCATTCATATTCTCATTCAAGTTTACTTTTGGGACGGTTATATCAATTTACTGTCTAATAATTTGAGAATGTAATTGTGCTTATTAGTCTGTCCTGTCTCAAAGACATAGCAAACGATGTATTTATATAAAAAGGAATCCACACAATCAATAATTATTTTAATAATAATAGGCATTCCGTTAATTTGTAGTCTGATCTACTATATAATATATACATTACAGCAGATTGGTCATCAACATATCTATTTCAGAAAGCAAACGTATGCAACAGAGACATCATTTCAATTACTATCAACATTAACTAGGAATCTGCTGTGGCTAACAGTTTAATAAAATGGTAAAGTTGAAAATATCAAAATAATGATTTTTTTTTAATTTATTTTTCTTTTGCCAGCATGTTTTAGTCATCAAAAGAGACGCCACATCCAACAATATTTTAAAGCTGCTCGCTCTCAGCAATTTTAGTAAACAGCTATATGTAAATAACGTATTTAAGAACATATAGTCATACAAAAAGGCTCCAGTATAAATTCATGTCACGAATATCTCAAAATTTTATAAAATACGCTACCATATTCAAAAGCGCTGCAAACGCTTTTGAAATTCCAGTATAAACATATAGTGTAGCGGTGCCGTGTAACCGACATTTTCAATCGATTTCTGCTAATTCCTACCTAGATTTTTGCTTATATTTTTATTCTAGTCTTTAGTGTTATATTTATGTATATTTATGTTAATTTAAAAAAAAAATACAAACTTAATTACCTCAAAATCATAAATGATAGAATTTTCGGGAGTATTATAACTAGCGGTTGAAATATGCTGCATTACTGTCAACTATTAATAATCTATGTAGATTAGTTGTTGTACAATAAATGGGTGGATAGCGATTTATTACAGAAAGCTTTTATATTGACAGTGGTAGAATGAGGCATTGTTGTTCTATAAAAACAATTTTATCCTTTCATTGAGTACGTTGTCTATGTTTCAAGAAGATGCAGAGTATGTCCCGTGATACTTCAGGAAAGATCAATTACAAGCTATAGACACCCAGCACAACTACTTGTTTCATTGACTATCCTACCTTTTCAGCTTTGACAGGAGGGTGAATGGTCCTTCAGACCAATATCAATTGAGACTCTCTCATTGATAAATCTCACAAGAGCTGCTTATATGTGTCTAAAGCTTGTTGATCTACTGTCACATCTTATCAAACGGCATTCAACGGATACAATCCGATGCAGTACGTGCACATCTGTTGCTGATTATTTCCATTTGATAAACTTACACGCTTTCATCATTATATCATGACACTTTTGTTATGTAATGCAATTTGTGGACAGACTTAGCAGTTCGTAAAGTGAATAAAGAGGCTAGAATTATCATACCTAATCTATATTTGAATATAGTCTTAATTCCGTTCGTGGTCAACTGATTTAATTTCCTTTTCTTGAGATAATTTGATAGCCTTCAGACACATCTATCAATCTTATAAGCACAGATATTAGTATATCAATCCTAAATTTGGCATCTTGCATTATCTCACTTCAGGAAAAAAAAGATAAATGTGAATTTATTTTCTATCTCGGTGTGTAGTGTTTTGATACTGAACTGTGAGGATAAACGTTTCCTACTATTCAATGTTAACAGTGATCGGTCTGTTTTAACGTCTTGTATTTTCTCAAACAGTTTTGCATCTGACAATATCTCTTGCATATCTTATATTATCAACCTCCTGAGGCTGGGGAAATCGTCTTTTTGTCTATGTCGCACCGTCCTTTCAGCCGTCTATCACTCCATTCGATAGTCCGACCGTGTTTAAAATTGGCTTGGACTAGTTGAATATAATTTGGAACAAATAATTTCTACTGTCCACAAATTTTACATTGTGGGCGCTAAATCTCCAAAACCCCAGGTCATAATTTACTGATACTTCACACAAGTAATACGTACAATGCCAAGTTGTGCATGGTCTATGTTTCTGGTCTTTACGACGGAAATGGTGGGGGGGGGGGGGGGGGGGGGGGTTTGTTTAATATTTTTTTTTTTTTTTTTTTTTTTTTTTTTTTTTTTTTTTTTTTTTTTTTTTTTTTTTTTTTTTTTTTTTTTTTTTTTTTTTTTTTTTTTTTTTTTTTTTTTTTTTTTTTTTTTTTTTTGTTTTTTTTTTTTTTTTTTTTTTTTTTTTTTTTTTTTTTTTTTTTTTTTTTTTGTGTTTGTGTGTGTGTTTTTGTGTGTGTGTGTGTGTGTGTGTGTGTGTTTGTTGGGGGTGTTTTTTTTTGGGTTGTGGGGGTTTTTTTTGGGGGGGGGGTTTTTTTGGGGGGGGTTTTTTTTTTTTTTTTATTTTTTTTTTTAAGGTCAAGATCACAGGGACTCGAGATAGTAAAAACTTGTTGACGCTAAATCTCCAAAACCCATGGTTATAATTTAATGATACTTTACAGAAGTGATAGGTACAAGGCCTAGATGTGCATGGTTTATGTTTCGGGTTACTAGGTCAAAGGTCAAGGTCACAGGGATAGCAAAATCTGGTTGACGCTAAATCTCTAGAACCCCTAGTCAGAATTTCATGATACTTCACAGCAGGCCCGTAGCTACACGGCACAGGGAGGCCGGTGCCTCTCTGTTTTTCTGCCAAGATTATGAAAAAAGGATATATTTTGAGGAACGTTCTTTTCAGCATAGCCGAGCTGAGGCACTATTATTTAATATAATTTATTCAAACTATCCTCTTCGTTTTTAATATCACGAATAATAACCCTATAGCAGATCTATATGTAACTAAAATGTACGCGAATCTTTTTAATGTCATTTATTGTTTCCGATATCAGTATTTTAAAAGTATCAAAAACATGTTTGAAATGCAAGAAAATGCACGAAATGGCACTCTCGAAAACAATTCCGGGGGGACCCCCCCCTAAAAGTGCCTCCCTATTTTTAACCTCTGGCTACTGCTCCGCACAGCGGTGATAAGCACCATGCTTAGTTGTTTATGTTTCGGGTCACTAGGACAAAGGTCACAGGGCATAAGCTAGTTAAGTCTGGTGTCAGTAGGGTGTTCGGTAGGTATTCATCACCTTCAGTAATTGTTCTAGTTTTTTAATGTTTTTATAATCTGTATAGAAATTGAGCGATGTCGATCAAAAGGTAACCCATAGCATCTTATTATCGAAAAATCTTTTTAAAACATTATTTTAATTTCATTGAACTTCTTCAGATGGTATTATGCAATGCGTTCAAAGTCTTAAAAGAATTAGCCCCTTTCTGGAGAAATGTTACCCCTTTATGAAATGTGAAATATTGACAAAACGCTTATAGTTTAAACTCTCTGTATCTCGCCTATATTGTACTAACATGAACATTTCTCAAGCAAACTTGATCGATCAGACACCTGATAGTGCAGTTTGTACTAGGCTGCTACATATATGAAGGCAATGTATTTCATCTAGCAGGAAATTTATGTCGAAAATATCTCGATTCTGCTATATCGAATTGATTTGTTTCAGAAGATCAGGGTCTTAAGATTTTACAGAAATACCATGTTCAATATTTTGAGTCACACCACTCCAGATATTCAATAGTGTTAACATTAACATTCAGCGTTTCATGTTGCCCATACGATGTTCTAGCGACACAAGGCCACCATGACATATTCCATTTCAGTTGCTACAAGTATTTGGGTTAAACTGTAAACGTTTTAAAATTGGTCCAGAAGTACATTTCTTGAGATAACTCTTTCTCTCTTAATTTTAAGTAATGTTTTTATTATTTTCATGGATTAATATCATATTGCATCGTTATCTACCAAATGCAGGCTCCAATTCCATTTCAAGTCAGAGGACGTGATTAATTATCTTGGACATTGCATCCTGTTCCTTTTTGTCATTGTATTTTGAATAAGGTATTTTATAGAAATCCATCAAGATGGCATCGGTTTGATTATCGAAAACGGATATGATTTTTCGAGGAAGTATTTAAAGACAAACTTTCTCGGAATTCTCAGAATTTCGAATTTGTTTGAGACATTCCAGCTGAATTTGCTAACAACGATTGGCATCGTGTTTATTTGTTGATACTTTGAAGTGTAACAACATATGTGATGTTATGCAAACTTATCTCCGCAGCATTTAAGATGCTGGTCCTTTTTTGTGACGTTAGCACATAAATCCAGAAACAGCTTTCAGTTCTCAATTAACTTCAAGTTGTCTGATCAGAAACAGTGTTAAAATACTAAACTAAGTCTTTTTAACAGAAAAAAGTTCGAGCGACGAACTCGTGATTGACGACGGTTCAAACCATTTACCCAACAAAATAATTATTGTAAACTAGTGAAATAATTTTACACAGCTTCAAATGTTAGACATGTATCATTGATTTAAGTCAAAAAAAAAAAAAAAAAAAAAAAAAAAAAAAAAAAAAAAAAAAAAAAAAAAAAAAAAAAAAAAAAAAAAAAAAAAAAAAAAAAAAAAAAAAAAAAAAAAAAAAAAAAAAAAAAAAAAAAAAAAAAAAAAAAAAAAAAAAAAAAAAAAAAAAAAAAAAAAAAAAAAAACAAAAAAAAAAGAAAACACACGAGGCAAAGGCACAGGGGGGGGGGGGGGGGGGGGGGGGGGGGGGGGAGAAAAAAGGGGGGGGGGGGGGGGGGGGGGGGGGGGGGCCCCACCCCCCCCCCCCCCCCCCTCTTCCCCGTTGGGGGGGAAATTTTTATTTTTTAATAATATTTTTTTTTTTATTTTTTTTTTTTTTTTAATAATTTTTTGGAAGGGGGGGGGGGGGGGGGAAAAATACTTATAAAAAATTTTCCGGGGAAAAAATAAAGGAAAAATATCAAGGCATGCATGCGTATATTAAAGCGATTCAATCAATAACGAAGAAGATTGATTTGAATGAATCAATCATTTCGAAATGTCTGGTTTGCTATCTGTAACGTCATTAAATTTTCGTAAACTGTCTGTAGATTGCAGATAGATAAAGTTTAAACGAATACTACTCAGTAAAGGGAAAGAAAGTTCGTTTTTTACTGTTATAGTTAAAGCTGCTCGCTCTCAGATTTTGGTAAAAAAATAAAGTTCTTCAAACTGTATGCAAATAACGTATTTTAGAACATATGTTGATATAAAAAGGCTCCAGTATAAATTCATGTCACGTTCATTTCTAAATTTCGAAAAATACGCTACCAAATTCAAAAGCGTTGCAAACGCTTTTGAAATTTCAATATAAACATATAGTGTAGCGGTGCCGTGTAACAGACCTTTTCAATCGATTTCTGCAAATTCCTACCTAGATTTCTGCTTATAATTTTATTCTAGCCTTTAATTTTATATTTGTGAATAAGAATGTCAATTTTTTTGAAAAATATTTTTTTCAACGGTAACTGAGAGCGAGCAGCTTTAATGATAGGTACAGGATGTATCTTGAGCATACGACTGATACTAGAGGACTCAGGGGGAAGGTCCGTTGCAAACTTTTTTCAAAGTTTTTTTTAATAGTTATGCATTTGTATGGTGCTGTTGATCTTTTACGATTTTTTTAAATAATGTCAAATATATCAAGGAATCCCTTTGTTCGGAAACACAATGTCTTCGAATGAATTGACAAATCAGATTTTATCCAGTATCATATGTTAAAGATTCTGTTGTTTCAAAACACTTTGCATGTAGAAATAAGATTCTGAATATTAGACTGTTACAGTGTAAGATTAATCAGTAGCTTGCCTTTATTTCTTTTTAAATATTGGTTGTTTTATTAATTATGCATAACCTTTTATATCACATAAGCTTACTATAATGACATTGTCGGTCGGCAGAATACTGCAATCAGGTAAACATTCCGATCATTTGTTGAGTCTGGTGCAGTATTAAAAAATAACAGGTTTTAATTATGGCAACATTCTATTGGATACTGATAGCTTAAGACTGTTTATTTTGTACTAACAGGTGGTAGATTCTTCTCAGGGTGTTTCACAAATGCTTGTAATTGCAATAAACACATAACGTTTTTCTATTTTTAGGTCGACTGAACTGGCACATTGTTGACACATCTGTTTCAATATATGTTGTTTTACTCCAAGAATAAGATAATGTTGTCTCAAAACATGCCAAGTAGAAGAATATTATGCTCTGCACCATAGGAGGAAGAGATAATTTGAGCATTCCAGGTTTTGGCGGGTGTTTGTCGGAATTAAGTGAATGATGTTTGGAATTGTTGGTTGCATATAACACATTTATTCACTGAAACTTCTTTATTACAAGTTTCATTAAAGTTCGACCTGTCTGATAAAATTGTTATTCTAGCAGAAATAATTTCATCACACTATCTGCAAGATTTGTGTCTTAATTTAGATATTTGAAACTCAAATAAAAAGACAACCATAAGATTCACATACGTACCGGATTTCTGCTGACTGAACTGTTTGATATAAAAGGACTATTAAAACAGTCGGTCGATTTGCAGGATCAGATAGGTGGTAAACACTGAAAAGCGTTTCTGAAATATCCAGTGCTCCGGCCGAGAATCGAACCGGGGACCTCCGGATTAGTAGTTCAGAGCGTTAACCACCCGGCCACCACACCATCCTGACACACAATAACGCTAATATGGAATTTTTTGAAATATAACAAATATGCATTTCTGGAAGTGCAAATATCTCTAACATGACTTATGGGCACCCGTATGCAAAACATCACAATGAATGGTATGGTATTGTCAAAGCTACCGCGTCTTTAAGATATATCTGTATCATAAATAATAATAAATAAACACAAACCTTGTATTAATGTCTTTAATATCCATATTCAATTATACAATATCCATTTTGGAAAGATATAGTATGATAACTTACATAAAAGATCAAGTATCAACAGAGTATTTTACAGACCTTTCTTAGTAGTGTCTGCATTATTCTATGCATGCGCAGTGTCAGCCCCGCTGCTGTAACTAAATTTAAACTATAGGTAAATTCATCCAAACCATTTATTTAAACTATGTAGAGAAACTAAATATTTCATGCTTTTTTTAGCAACACACTGTTTTGTATCTGTCATTGTCTAGGCTTGGTGTTTATAAAGCAATTAGCAGCTTTTCTTCCTCTTACGCTTGAATGTTCAGAGACAAAAATATATTCAATAAGTGTCTTGATAGGTATAAAATATATTACTTGTGTACATATTTTAAATAAAAAAGAATTGATACTATACCAATATTTTCAATTGTCATGAAAAGAGTTTTACTCTCATGTTATTTCATTACTAGTATTGATTACGTGCTATTGCTGACATTCAGTGCCGATTTTTTAAAAAAAAGTCACTTTGTTTTGTGTAGAAAACCCAGCACGCATTTTGCCTGAATAAATGGCTATATTGCAACAAATGATAAAGAAGAAAAGTTTAAACGTCATTTTGCCTGAATAAATGGCCCCCCCCACCACCAAAAAAAAAAAAAAAGGGGGTTTTTTTTTTTTTTTTTTTTTTTTAAGGAATTTGGGACCAAGCAGTGTTAAAACATATTTATATTGTCCACAAATCGATTGAATACGTTCTTTACATTTCCTATTATCATTAACAACCTGGATATCATATTGAAAAATATGGAATTCTTTTAAACCCTGTGATATGTTTTATGTGGTTAAGACGAGTTCCTGTAGGACGACCTGACGCATATACACAGCAAATTTAAGAAAAAGGGTTTTTTAAGTTATGTTTATAATGAAGTCTACTTGTCGTGTTATATACACCCTGGGGTCAAAATTGGCCTTACCCGGGGGGGGGGGGGTCATTCTTTTTACAAAGATGTATATAGGAAAACCTATTTGGTATATAACATTGTCTAGTGATCTTCCACCAGGCAAGTGGACTTGTACCAAGGTGAGCGATATAGGGCCATCTTGGCTATCTTGTTTAAGTACACTGTAATATAAGCATCTAAACCTATCATGAAATGTTTAAGTACACAGATGAACATTGGAAACCATGTCATAAGAGTTGACGTTAGGTCTGGTTATAGCCAAGGTTCATTACAATTAATCTATGTAAGTCTTCAAAGATTTAAAGATCGTCTAAACATTAAACCAGTTAGGTTCGTATTTAATTTTAAATGGTTCTTATCTTATTGTAATTAAAAAGACCAAACACGGTCTTTTTACGTAGACTGATGTGATTCCGTTGTAAAATGTAGACAATTTTCGTCCTTACATCTAATTATGTTTGAAACAATGTAATCAATTCAAATAAAAAAAACTCGTTTTTTCCTGACTTTCAAGTATTGTGAATAAGCACGTTAAAACATTTATAATCAACATTAGAATAATTTGATTTGACATTTGCCATCTTGTGCTGAGCTTATAGTCAGATAAAAGTAGAAAGAACGATTGTCTGAGCCACAATAAAGGTAAAAGAAACGCATTCAATGTTAGCTATAAAAATGAAGAACGAATACTTCACTTCATTATGTATTTTCCCTTCTATAACAATTGTTTCTATATTATTTCAAGAGTATCGCATAGGCAGTAACTATACAGAATGATGACTTGTTCATGAATACTTGAACGATCAGTTTCATTTACGTAATATCATTGGCAAGCAGATTCACTGCTGATAAGAATCTCTGTAGTGTAAAATGTCATTGCTTGAAAGTCAAAGAAAGAGAAACTATTACAATAGAAGATTCTATCGAGACGTAAAATAAAATCTAATTTATATAAACAGTTTTCAATAGTAGGAAAGACTGGTTTACAATAGAATGAGTAAATATCGCAACTGTGTTCATTGTATTTTGATATTGATTTAAAAGAAATGTAAACATATGTGAAAAGAAAAGAAAAAAACAATGTGAAAAGACAAAAGTGGGAATAGATTGAACTTGAGATCTGATATTATCATGTGAGAGTTATTATCCATACCTTATGGTTTATCGAAATATAGAGACTGGCAAATATCAGATAGGAAGCGATCAAGTAAATTCAATCTTATTCCGGAAACCGTAACCATAATTTTAGATATAAAGATCTTTTGTGTCAATAAATAGATAACAGTAACAGACGTTTGCAGAAAATATGATTTAAACAAATTAAAGGATTCCTAGACAAATACTTAGCCTGGATTGACAGCAACATTTTTAAAAGAACATATTTATCGTTGTAAAGTTTGAGATGCTGATTAATCTTGAGCTCTGGTACATTGTATCCGAAATCGTAGACAGTCAAATCATACTGCTACTTACTAGTAGTGACACGAACCCATGAAAACCACGATGAATCAGTTTTTTTAAATTTGTTCTCTTGTGTTTATTGCAGCCTCACAAGATGCGAATTATTTCATAAGAGTATTTATTTTCTTAATATTCTCTTTAGACTAGACATTTATATAAGTACCATATGTTTGTAGGATAACTTCTTATTCCGGCTGTTTATTTATAATACACTTTTGCTGTTGAACATTTATACATTAGATTTTTTTTTCAACATATTTTCAGAAAGCATGTTGACGCTTCAAACCCTTGTGTTGATGCTAAAAACTGTTTCGTAATCGTGTATTCAGGTATTGAACGCATAAGTTAGTGATTATTTGACTCCTGATATTTATTGTTATCATCTTAAACAGATACAGATATGTTCTGAACAACAACAATAAATAAGCTGAAATCTTTGTGATGGTAAATGCATAATGGTGAATCGTAAACTTTAAATGTTTGATCTCCACTGAAGAATTAAAGGACCAAATGTTGAGTAATAAAAGATATTTGTAACTTGTTTTCGTTGCGTTATTCACAGCTACTCGTTCTCAGTTGCTGTTGAAAAAAATAAAATTTTCAAAAATGACATACTAATACATAGAAATAAGACTTATAATAGACCTTTTACTGATTCATATACAATTTTTAAATAGGTAACTGTCTAAAACATTGTAAACTCTATTATCCTATTCCAATTTCGAAACCTTAGGCTGAACGGGCGTTTTGATACAGAAATCTTAAGAAATGGCAAAGTTATAGCCAACGTTAAGTTTTCGTGACAAAATATAAGTACAAAAAGGGGCATAACTCAATTTGGCGGTATCATGACCCTTTTGTCATTAGCAATGCAATTGTAAAGTTTGATGAAGAAGTTTGATGAAGAAATCTTAAGAAATTGCAAAGTTATAGCCAACGTTAAGTTTGTGACGGACAGATGGACGGACCGACGGACGGAAAAAGCGATCCCTATGGTTCGCCTTTTCTGCGAAAGGGCGACACAAAAATCTAGGTAGGAATTTGCAAGCATTTTACGGCAGCGCTACACTATATGTTTATATTGGAATTTCAAAAGCGTTTGTAACGCTTTATTATTTGGTAGCGTTTTATTTCGAATCTACAGATAAATTTTACAGAAATTTATACTGGAGCCTTTTTATATGACTATGTGTTCTTAAATAATTATGTTATTTTCATACAGTTTAAAGAATTTTACAAAAATTTGAGAGCGAGCAGCTTTAAAGTATATGTAATATGGGCTTAGAATACATCAACAATTTAAAAACACCTGTATTTACTACTACCCATTACTTAATAAGTAGGCGAATTACCTACTCATTTACCTGAACTAGACCCTTTACTGATTCATACACAATTTTTTAAAAAAGTAACTGTCTAATACAATGTAAACTCTATTATCCTACTCCAATTTCGAAATCTTAGGCCCACCGGGCGTAATGCCAGAGAAAAACTATGTCTATTATTTAGTAAACATACTAATAATTTAACATAAACTATATTGTAGCCTTTGGTATTAAATATAAATTTACAACACACATAACCTTTAATTACACGTCGTGAAGTATACGATTACATATTTTATAAGTTCATTTTTTTAAGTCCGAAAAGATAAGGGTGTTAAAAATCCAAAGCAGAGTGGAAATTGTATGACTTTGTCATCGACTTAAATGTCTGTGTAACTACGTCTTTGTATTTTTCCAGTTTGATTATTCTTTTTTTTGAAATACAAAATGTATAACTGTTACAAAGAGTAAAAATCTAAAACCACTAATAGGCACCCCTAAGCAAAATGGCATGGTATTACCTAAAGCTAACCCCGTTTTAAAATATGTCGTGATCATTAATAATAATGTATAAACGCTAACCTTGTATTAATGTCTTCAATATCCATATTCAGTTATGAAATGTCCATTTTGTACAGATATAATATGATGACTTACATAAAAGATCAAGTATCAAATGTGTAGTTTACAAACCAATCTTAAACTTTTGCCAAGGAATACAGGCATACGCAGTTTCAGTATACCCCCGCTCTGGTAACGAATTTCAAACTTCAGGTAAATTAATCCAGATAGTTTATTTAAACTATGTAGAAAAACTAATTAGTTCATACTGTTTTAGCAACACACTGTATCGTATCAGTCATTGTCTAGCTTTGGTGTTTATAAAACAATTAGCAGCTTTTCTTGCTCTTGCGCTTGCATGTTCAGAGAGAAATATACATTCAACTGTCATGATAGGTATACATATATTACTTGTATACATTGTCTAAATACAAATAAATTCAACTTTGCCATTATTTTCAATTGCGATGAACTCACACTATTTCATAATTGATAACTTGCCATTGTTGACATTCAGTACCGGTTTGTTGAAAGTCCTCTTTGCGTACTAAGTTCAGTACGCATTTGCCATGAAAGAATGGCTATATTGCAAAACATCAATGAATGATACAAAATAATATACCTTGAAATTACATAGTTATTATACCTGATTAATTTTAGTGTTAAAACGGCCACTGACCATTGCTAAACCCGTGGTCACCAGCATATTTTAAATTTTGTTAATTTTACGTTAGCCCTTGATACTGCAGACAATGCCTTAATCTAGTTCACAAGTCAAGGTAGAAAATTACCCCCCTAAAAACTGTTATGCCATTCCATTCATAAGTCAATATCTTGCCTATTTCGTAGATTTTAAAGACAGTCACTATGAAAATGAACATTACGATTTCAGGCGCATATTTTTACAAAACGGGACATTTTTTCTCCACACGCAATTACAATGATAAAAAAGTGTCCAGACAAATCGTTTAAGTTTAAGTCTATGCTTAGAAGACAAAAGAACTATTTCATATTTGAAATTTTATTCCGTTTGAAATTTCAAAATTTGATAAGATATATTTACGTTGTGCCGAGTAAGCTTTCGCTAAGTTTAATACATTGAAGTATCACATACATTTTAAAACTAAAAAGCTACTTTTGATATAATTTTATTTTAATTCTAGCGGCAGATACTGCGCTTAACTCATGAAACAGGCCTCTGGAAATGCTTTATAAAAAACGCTGTAATATAAGACACATGTTTGACAACAAGATATTGAACTTCATTATAAGTAAGGATACACATTTGCAAAAGAAATCTGAAGGCGAATGTTTTGCAGTCCAGTATTATACAGAGCAACAACCGAATGAATGATATTTTTTGGTAATTTTATTTCAATTTAAGCGAGAGAAATTGCGCACCATCAACATACGCGATCATTAAAGCAAAACAGCTATAACTAATGGCACAAGTTATCGGAAAATGATGAAAGCTTTTGGCAGCTAATTTAATTTATCGACAAAAAGGTCAAACTGAGAAAGTTATAAAAGCATTGCCTTTGATGCGAATCAGTTGGTACAATGCGTGACGGTGATTTTCGTGATAATTCTCATGAAAACATTTTTTTTTGCAAACCAAAATTAAGAATTACATTTGATTTAGTTTAATGAGCTTTGTCACTGTATTAACGTTTTTTTTTTACGACATTTAGAATTATTGTACTACGACATGTAGTCAGATTCTATACTATGCATATTTAAACACTTCTGAAACTCATTATTTGTAATCTGGTATGATTATCAAAAAATAATCCCCTTCATAGGATTCTGTTTTAAGAATTTAGAAAACGCGTTCTAATGGAATAAATTGACTTGAAATTATTACATTTTATCGCAGGTCAATGCAAATATTTTTTAAATGGTGTAAACATGTGTCTTGTCATATAAATATTAACTAGGCTTAATTTTCTATAATAAAGGAAGAACTAGAATCCCAATATGAAGTGGAACTAGCAGGAAAATACTACAGCTGTTCTCTGTTGAATTGTAGTTTTTGTTGAAAGGAAAAACAAACTAGCGCTTGATTTGTTGAAGGCGATTATTGAGCAAAAGCTTTGTTACATTTAATAGCACCTTATGCAGATATTTCTGTAAACTTATATTCATAGACTTGGCGTCAAGCTGTGTGAAATCTTACTTTTTAATTCCATTTCCATTTGTTTGTCAATTAAATACATACTGATTTCAAAGAAATAGCAAACATACGAGGGTTTTTCGGAATGTTCATAGGTAACTGTATTTTTACCTTGCACACCCTAATTTCTAAATGTTACATCATACAATACTGGAACATTCTATTTCTCCGTGGGTCAAGAATTTGTTGTAATAATCATAATCGTAAATGTTTAACTTTACCCATAGCAACCCCATCTGGGAAAATAGTAGAGCTGTTCTTCGTTGGATTATAGTTTCAACTGAAGGAAAGAAAACTGGTACTTCATTTAAATATTTATTGAAGGCGATTGTTGAGCAAAGTTTTGTTACGTCAAAGGCACAACTAGACAAGGAATTTAACAGATATAACTGTAAATTTATATTTGTAGAATCGGCGTCATGCTGTGTGAAATCGTATGTTTCATTTCCAACGCCATTTGCTTATCGATTCAATAAACAATGATTTCAAAGATGTGACAAATATTTTTTGTTCATTTTAAAACTATAATCTAAACATCTTAAAGTTGCTCGCTCTCAGATTCTGGTAAAAAAATAAAGTTCTTCAAACTGTATGCAAATAATGTATTTTAGAACATAAAGTCATATAAAAAGGTTCCAGTATAAATTCCTGACACCTATATCTGTAGATTTGAAATATTACGCTAACAAACTATATAGCGTGGCAAACGCTTTTGAAATTCGAATAGAAACATATAGTGTAGCGGTGCCGTAAAACCAGCATTTTCAATCGAAATTTGCAAATTCCTACATAGATTTTTACTTCTACTGATTCTAGCCTTTAGTTTCATCATTATGTATTAGTTTGTCATTTTTTAAAAATATTATTTTTTTCAACGGCAACTAAAAAACAACTTTAACCTATAATGAAATATTTACATACAAAGTTAAACTATGGAGACCATGTCAACTTTACTGGTTATAGCCATGGTGTGTAAGTGTTCAAATATTTAAGATCGTTTGATCTGTTGGAAGAAGTTAAAATTAAACAAGTAAGATTCTAATTTAATTTAAAATGGTTCTTATCTGACTGGAGGTATGAGAAGGAGTGATTGCAAATAAACAAATCACTTGCTGTTTGATATAATTATCTGGACACATAATTGGTATTCCAACATATCAATCGTATTTTTTTGCCAAAGGTTCTTTTTTTAAATTGTAGTTCTTCATCATTTCACGTTCATTGAACACATAATCTATAATTAGAGAATTTAATCTGCTAGATGTACGGAGTGCCTCTTTAACGTCGGAAAGTACGACTGAGAGCCATATATACTAGCACGTGATATGTGTCGAATATATTACTCTGTGGCATTCATTAAAAGTATTTCTTATGCTATATGACCTATTTAGGGCTTAAAGTAAGCAACATTTTATGACAATTTTTACTTTTTGTATATTCTGTTTGAGATTCATTTAATGAACAAAAAGACCCATTACATAGAGTTAGATCCCTATCAGAAATTTACATTTTATTAACTTTTATAAAATTTTGTTATTACTCCCCTTTACTATGAACGTATTTAAAACATTGAGTATTTCTTTTTATTTCAATATAATTTCTACTTTTACATTTGAATTGGAAAGATATACAAATATTTTAACATTCTGAACTAAAATGTAAGTTTTAAAACTACGTGTAGCTTCTGAATTCATTTATTTCCAATCTATCTTGGGTGCGCACCCAAGATAGGTAAAGGGAGGTAATAATAATTTTTCAAACTTGCATTTCTAATGAATTCCATCTAAATATATAATTTTTAATGCAAATATTTCACAAATATAATACAAAAGGTCTTACATTTATATCTTTCCTTAGGCAAAGTATTTGTATAAAATTTTTACTTATGATAAAATAATTCTATCTTGGTCGGGCAACCAGGATAGGGAAATCAAATTTTAAAAATACCTCCATTGAAAATCTTACTTGAATTAAGCGCTAAGCGAACATAAATGAGTGTAAATGATCAGATGTTAAAATTTCAAACAAATCTGTTACATGGCCAAATTCTAATTATATACCTTTAATCAACAAAGCATTATTGTTTTATCATGTTGTTATGGATTGATTCATACACGATCCCGTTACTAATTTGCGATTTCTTTCAAAACAGTTAATCATGTTTTACTCAATATAATCGTTGCAATGTCAACCAGAATCAACACAAAATAAAAAAACACCGGTCCTTTTGACTTGCAAGTATTGTGAATAATCACGTTAAAGCTGCTCGCTCTCAGTTATCGTTTTAAATTATTTTTTTTTAATTGACAAACTTATACATTATATAAAACTAAATGCTAGAATCAAAATATAAGAAAAAATCTAGGTAGGAATTCAAAGAAATCGATTGAAACTGTCGGTTACACAGTACCGCTACACTATATGTTTATATTGAAATTTTAATAACGTATTATTTGAAATTCAGAGTTTATACTAAAGCCTTTTTATATGACTATATATTCTAAGATACGTTATTTACATACAGTTTTAATAACTTTATTTTTTTAACCAAAATCTTTGAGCGAGCAGCCTTAAAGGGACATACCCTATAACTGATGTCAAACTAAATACATTTTTGTAACAACCAAAACATGAATAATAGAATCTTTAGAAATATTATAACTTAAAGAGGCACTCCCTACATCTAGCAGATTATATTCTTGAAACATAGATTATGTATTCAAAGAATGTTCAATGACAAATAAAGACAATTTCAAGAACCTATGGCGAAACATGCCTCATTTTACCACAATTAATCAATATAGAGGCTTTCTGTAATAAATCGCATCCACCCATTAATTGTACAACAACAACTCTACATAGATTATTGAATAGTTTACGGTACTGCAGTATATTTTAAACCATTGATATTGGGAATGCATAGTTGAAATGTGTAGGTTAAGTTATATTACTTCCAAAGATTCTATCATTTATGTTTTTGAGGTATTTAGTTTGACATCAGTTATAGGGTATTTTCCTTTAAAGCTGCTCGCTCTCAGTTACCGTTGATTTTTTTTTTAAAAAAAACATTGACATTCTTATTCATAAATATAAAACTTAAGGCTAGAATAAAATTATAAGCAACAATATAGGTAGGAATTTGCAGAAATCGATTTAAAAGGTCGGTCAAACGGCACCGCTACACTATATGTTTATATTGAAATTTAAAAAGCGTTTGCAACGCTTTTGAATTTGGTAGCGTATTTTTCGAAATCTAGAGATATACGTGATATGAATTTATACTAGAGCCTTTTTATATCACCGTATGTTCTGAAATACGTTATTTACATACAGTTTGAAGAAATTATGTTTTTTACCAAAATCTGAGAGCGAGCAGCTTTAACCTAAAAGTTTCAGCTATACATTGCCGTTTTTTTATGAGGAAGGACTTTAAAAGGATTGAAAGGCATAAGCAACATTGTTTTAAAGTGAATATTACATTGTTCTGTGAATATCCTGTCAGTAAATTTACTTTTCTATATCAGTAAAATCAATATGATCCTTGGGCTTTAACGAGGCACTCCCTACATCTAGCAGATTACATTTTCGAAACATAGATTATGTTACTCGATTTAGGTAATACCTATATATTTTATATAGTTTTCAAAGAAATGTTTATATACGTCAAATTCAAATACTAAAGTTGGTATAGATTTAGATAGGGAAAAGATATTATCAAGTGAAATATATTATCCGTACTCTGTGGTTTATCGAAATATAGACACTGGCGAATATCACAAAGGTAATCGATCAAGTAAACTTAATATAATTCCGGAAACCGTAACCATGATTTTAGATATAAAGATCTTTTATGCCAATATACGGATAACATTAACTATCGTTTGCAGTAAACATCATTTAAACGAATTAAAGGAAACTAATACTTAGTCTGGTTTGACAGTAATATATTTCAAAGAACGTTCAAATTAGCAGATGTTATTTATCTTGAGCTGTAGTAGCCGAGGTCGTAGAAAGAGAAATCAAACTGCTACTAAATAGTAGAGAAACGAACTCCTGAAAACCACACTAAATCACTTTTTAATCTGTTTTCTTGTGTTTATTGCAGCCTCACAAGATGATTGTTATTTCTAAGGAGAGTTTACTTTTCTTAGTATTCTTCCCTCGACTAGACATTTAGTATATATAAAACGTAAGTGCCATATGTTTGTAGACTAACTTCTAATTCCGGCTGTTTATTTAATAACGCACATTTGATGTAACATATTAATGCCTTAGAATATTTTGTTTCAAAAATATTTCAGAAAACATGATGACGCTTGAAAAACTTGTGTGAACTCTAGAAGCAGTTTCGAAGTTTTGAACCCATAACTTAGTGAACATTTAACACCTAATGATATTGTTGTCATTCGAAACAGAATCACAACTAAGTATACACACAACACACAACCACAAAACCCCCCACTCATTGCTTTGCTAGAAAATGTAATATTTATAGTGCACAGTGCCTGATATTGCAAAAAATAACAAATGCTTTCTCACAGCATTTTTTCTTGTAGAAACGATATGAATATTAATGTTAACATTGTTTTTCAGTAACTAAAGCACGTTTCCATCAATTTTCTATCAATTTAATTCATCTTTCCCGGTAAATTTAAAGTAATCTTTGGGATTTATCTCATATTTATTTCATAGCTATGATTACAATTTATACAGCAAAAAATGTAAACTTGAGTTAAATAAGCGCACGATCTTAGTTTATTCTTCCGAGCGGGTACTTTTAACATATTCAGTACATATCAATAAATTATTGAACAAACGAAGAGGCGTTTGAGAATTTAAGAATGTCCACATGTGTAAATCCGTTTTACAAGAACTTGTATTATCAATGGTGTTCTTATAGAGACTTGTATCCTGGGGATAAATTTACACAAGAGCAAGCTGGTCTATTCATGATACCTTGCTTTGTGCCAGGGGATGGAGCTTAAAGCTGCTCGCTCTCAGTTACCGATGAATATTTTTTTTATAATTGACGTTCTTATTCATGAATATAAAACTAAAGGCTAGAATAAAAAAAATAAGCAAAACTCTAGGTAGGAATTTGAAGAAATCGATTGAAAACGTTGGTTACACGGCACCGCTACACTATATGTTTATATTGAAATTTCAAAAGCGTTTTCGAAATTTAGAGATGTACGTGACATGAATTTATACTGGAGCTTTTTTATATCACCATATGTTCTAAAATACGTTATTTACATACAGTTTGAAGAACTTTATTTTTTTACCAAAATCTGAGAGCGAGCAGCTTTAAAACTCTATCTGAAATAGAGCATAGTATCAGTAGAGTAGTAAAGGAAATTGACCATACTACTAATCTGATAGAGAACGGTTTTATCGAAAAACAAAATTATTACTCGGAGGCTATGCCTCCTCTAAATAAAGTTATTATTTTCGCAAACAGCACTCAATTCATCACTTACATATTGCTAGTTAGTGTCTTGAAACATAATGATGGGTTGATGATTTAACTTTTTTGCAATATAAATCTTTTTGATACACTATTAAAGCGACTTGCCAAATCAGAGTTTCCTTGAATATGTGTAACGTACTCTTTAATGTGTGTCTGTAGTATGGTAACAGAATAGAACCAATAATCCATGTTTTCTTATGTAAAGGTTTTTTTTATGATGAAATGTTAGGGATTTTGGTACTTCTGTAATTACTTAGCCAAATAGTACCTTCCTTATCATAATCCCTACCACTTTACCAAAAACCCATTTTGCAATATTTGTGAATTCAGCTTTTCATGATAAAATCGAACACGATCGAACAAATATAAATTTCGGCAAGTGCAAGAATCCACAACCTCACCAATGGACAAACATTCAAAAGACATTGTATGGTATTGCCTGAAGCTACCCCGGATGTAAAATATATATGAATTATAAATAATATATAAACACAAACCTTATAATTGTCTTCAATATCCATATTTAATTACACAATATCCATTTTGTACAGTATAAAAGTGTCAAATGTATATTTTACCAACTTTTCTTAAACATTCGCCAAGGAGTACAGTCCTTATTATTATATGCATCCGCAATGTCAGTATAACCCCGCTCCTGAAACCTATTTCAAACTACAGGTAAATTCATCCAAACTGTTTATTTAAACTATGTCGAAAAACTAATTAGTTCATGACTGTATCATATCTGTCATTGTCTAGGTTTGATGTTTATAAAACAATTAGCAGCTTTTCTAGGGCCTGAATGTTCAGAGACAAAAATATATTCAATAACTGTAATGAAATGTATAAGATATATTACTTGTGAACATATTTTGAATACAAATAAATTGATTTTTTACAAATATTTTCAAATGCCATGAAAAAAGTTCTACTCTCATTATTTCATTAGTGATTGCTTGCTATTGCTGACATTCAGTGTCGATTTTTTAAACTTCCGTTCTTGCGTTTTTAGCCAAGCACGCATTTTGCCTGAATAAATGGCTATATTACAAATCATTGAATAACATAAAATGATATACCTTGAAACAACCTATCAGCGTCATTTGTTTTATTGTTAAGATAACCACTGACCATTCACCTGCATTTATATAAAAAAAATAGTTTTGTGTCATGCTTTTAAGTTTTGTAAACGTTACATTTGCCATTGATACTGCCGACAAGGTCTTTATCTGAATTATACGTCAAGATAGCAATATACTAAAATGTATATCAGGGATGAAGGTATTGCATTAAAGTATTACAACAAAACAAATGATTTTTGCATTGACTTTATTCTAATTCCAGCGACGGATCTTGCGCATTTATTGATCCTTGCCTCTGGAATATGCTTAATTATTAAGCAAAAACCCTGTACAATATGACACATGTATGAGAACCAGATGTTGAACATAATCGACGTCATTATCAGATATGACTTAGACTTAAAAAAACCCATCTGAATGGCGAATGTATTGCATCAAGTATGATATATGTATAGGGCAACAACCGTATGGATGTTATTTTTTGTATCAGCGAGAGCACTTGCGCTCCATCAACACACGGGATCATTTAAGCAGAAACGTTATAAATAATTGTACAAGTTATCGGAAAATGATGAAAGCTTTTGGCAGCTTATTGTATTAATCGACAAAAGGTCACACTTTTGTAAAACATTTAAGAAAATTATAAAAGCATTGCCTGTGATACACATGCATGCCTGTGACTTTCGTGATATTTTTCAAGGAAATTTTTTGCTAACCAAAATAATAATTACATTAGTTTAATGAGCTTTGTCACTGTATCAACGTTTTTGTAAGACGGAGTGAAGCTAGGGTAAACACACACCGATATTTAGAACTATTGTTCTACGCTAGCCAAAAGCTATGCTCTGGATAATTAAACACTTTAGAAACTTGTAATCGATAATCGTGTATAATTATAAATTGATATTACATTACATAGGATTCTGTTAAGAGGATTGAGATAACGTGTTCTCTAGGAATAAATTGACTTAAATATTACATTTCATCGCATGTCAATGCAAAAATTAAAAAAAAAATGGTATAAAACATGTGTATTGTCATATGATTAACCAGGCTTAATTTTCTATAATAAAGTAAGAACTAGAATCCCTTTAATGGTTATGTGGAACTAGCAGGAAAATACTAGAGCTGTTCTTTGTTGAATTGTAGTTTCTGTCTGTTGAGAGGAAAAACAAACTAGCGCTTGATTTGTTACAATCGGATACTGAGCAAAAGCTTTGCTTCATTTAATAGTACAAATAGACAAGGAATCATGCAGATATTACTGTAAGCTTATAGTCATAGACTCGGCGTCAAGCTGTGTGAAATCATACTTTTTATTTCCATCTCCATTTCTTTGTCAGTTAAATACTTACTGATTCAAACATATAGCAAAATACAAGGGTTGTCCTGAAAATTCGTAGATAACTGTTATTTCTACCTTGCAAACCCTAATTACTAAATGTAACATGATATAATACTAGAACATTCCATTTCTCCGTTGGTTAAGGATTTGTTGTAATAATAATAATCGTATGTGTTTAACTGTACCCATAGCAACCCCATCCATCTGGGAAATTAATAAAGCTGTTCATTGTTGGATTCTAGTTTCAACTGAAAGGAAAGAAAACTGGCGCTGTACCTAAATATTTGTTGAAGGCGATTATTTAGCAAAATGTATTTTGCTATCAAAGGCACAACTAGACAAGGAATTTTACAGATATAACTGTAAATCTATATTTGAAGACTTGGCGTCAAGCTGTGTGAAATCGTATGTTTTATTCCCATTGGCATTTCCTTATCGATTCAAGACACTGATTTCAAAGATGTAGCAACTTGCATGAACACTGATAAAACTGACTGCATGCCTGTTTAAATTCCTGAGTCCATGATCTGTTTTTGGTTCCGTTGCATTATCGTGTAATATTCGGCTGTAGCACCATGACATTTTGATAATATAATCTAAAAACAAAAATAATATCAAACGGACGCAGCCCCCAAACGAACCCCACAGCACCCAGAAGGCACACCACCAACACACACACACACACACACAGACACACACACGCACACACACAATCAGTACACACACACATATACACACCAACACACACTAGCATACAAAGCAAACACACGAGGACAAAAAGAACAATTAAAAGGAACACAGTGGGGCACCGCCTTGGAACGGTCAGTGGCAAAAACACCACTGGGGAGCTTAAACCGGTTTATGGTGCGCACCCAACCTCACTCTACCCCCACCATGTTCCAAATTCACAGGACAGTGTAAATAAAAGTAATCCCTGCTAGGTGAATCTCAACACCGCAATGGAAACAAAAAGGCATGGTATGTAAAACACAAAAAGCTCGTGTATAAATATATAAAAAGGGCAAACCTTGAGGGACCAAAAAAGTATGTACCAATGCCTTTGCAGAAGGCAGAGCACCAAGAGAAACACCCTTAGGGGGGGGGGGCCCGACGAAACAGGCCAGAGGACAGAAATCAAAACAGTTTCGTCCCAGTGGGATTTAAAAACTGCCCATCACAGAGCCCCCCTCTTCCGTCAGACACAATCAAAGAAGGGAAGCATAGCGTCCAACTGTAAACGGGTTGAACACCAAACATGCGGTGTGTCTCAAAACAGTTGGGTCGAACCCTTTTAACAAAACGTTTTATAATTTTAGCAAATACAGTTGGAAAATGCCATGACCCAAAATCTTACGAAGTTTGTAAACCACATCCCCATAAAAATCGGGTTTTGAAATACCTTCTCGCAGAAGAGTCTTTAGATTACTATTGAATTTCAAAACCAAATCAGAATTACGATAGTAAAATTTAGCAAAATATTTACGCAATTTGTAATAACGGTAGCCCCTGTTGAAGAAGTTTATTTGTAATATATTGATTACGTTCATGAAATCCTCAACATAACTACACGCTCTGGCAAACCGAATTAACTGAGAAATGTATACCCCATAAGATGTAGCATGAGGTACATCCCCATCCAAATGGGGAAATTACAATACTAAAATTAAAATCATCCCTCTTGTCATAAATTTTGGTATGTATAATATTGTTATAAATAGAGAGATGTAAATCTAAAAATGAAGCACCAGTATCCAAATTAAACCTCTTAACCTATCAGGAAATAAGATTTGAATTTGTCTGGTTATAGCCAAGGTGCTTTGCACATAAAATATGTAAGTGTTCAAAGATTTAAAAATCGTTTGAAAATTAAAGCACTATGTTGGAAGAAGTTACAATTAAACCAGCTAGATTCAAATTTGATTTTAAAAGGTTCTTATCAGAAAAGTTGGATGAGAAGTTAGATTTGATAGAATTGTCTGGACACATGATTGGCATTACGACATATCAATCGTAGCTTAACGTCGTAAAGTACGATACATAGCCGCCATGTAGCACCTGATATGTGTTTGATATATCATTCTGTTACATTCACTAAAAGTACTTCATATGCTAGATGACCTATTTTAGCTCTCAGTCAACAAAGCATTGTGTTTTATATTGTTGTTACAGAATGGTGAATACACGATCTCTTTACTTGATACGATTTAGCTGAATAAGGTATAGTACTCTCTCGTAATTTGATCGTGTTTGATTCAAAATAATCGTTGTAGTGTCGACCATAACCAACACAAATAAAAAAACCTGTTTTTCTTGACTTGCAAGTCTTGTGAATAAGCACGTTAAAACATTTATAATCAACATTAGAATAAATGATTTGACATTTGCCATTTTTTTCTTAGTTTGTAGTCAGATACAAGAGGGCTAAGATGACCATATATTGCTCACCTTGGTACAAGTCCACTTGCCAAGTGGAAGATCACTAGACAATGTTAAGTACCAAACAGATTTTCCTATAAACATCTTTGTAAAACAAATGACACCCCGCCAGGGAAAGGCCGTTTTTGACCCAAGGGCAAAATTCGAACAAACTTTGACGAGGTCTATTAGGCAATGTTACATGCTAAATATCTAAGCTATAGGCCTTGTGGTTTCAGAGAAGTTTTCCTATATAAATCTATGTAAAACTAAGTGACAACCCGGGCAAGGTCAGTTTTGATCCCAAGGGCATAATTTGTACAATATTGGTAAAGGTCTACTAGACAATGCTACATGCCAAATATCTAAGCTCTAGGACTTTTGATTTCAGAGAAGAAGATTTTTAAAGTTTTCCTATATAAGCCTATGTAAAACTAAGTGACCCCCCCCCCCCCCTTCGTGCGGGGTCAATTTTAATCATTACTTGAATAATCTTGGTAGAGGTTCAACGACAATGCTACATGCCTAATATTTAAGTCTAGGCCTCGTGGTTTCAGAGAAGAAGATTTTTAAAGTTTTTCCTATATAAACCTATGCAAAACTAAGTGACTACTCGCGCAGGGTCAATTTTAACCCGGGGACATAATTTGAACAATCTTGGTAGAGGTCCACTAGACAATGCTATATGCCAAATATCTTAGCTCCAGGCCTTGTGTTTTCAGAGAAGATTTTTAAAGTTTTTCCTATTTGTTGCCATAGCAACCAGAGTTCTGCATGGAATGTAATTCTTTGAATAACTTTGATGGAGGTTGATGCAAGCTACATCCCTGGAAAGTTTCGTCAACATTGGCCCAGAGGTTTCAGAGATGTCGTTTGAAATAAAATGGTGGACGGACGGGCAATCAGACAGACGGACGGACGCCAGACGGAATACGATCCTAATAGCTCACTCTGGCACTTTGTACCAGGTGAGCTAAAAAGTAGACAGAACGATTGTTTGAGCCGTTATCGAAGTAAAATAAACGAATTCAATGTAAGCCAAAAACGAAGGTCGAGTACTTTACTTCATTATGTTTTTTTCTCTTCTATAACAATCATTTCTATTTTCTTCACACGTATCGCATTAGCAGTAACTGTGCAGCATAATGACACGTTCATGAATACTTGTACGATCAGTTTCATTTACGTTATATCAAAGGCAAACCTATTGTATGCTGATAAGAATCTCTGCTGCATTATATGAAGTGTGTTTGTAAGTCCATGAAAGAGACAACAGCGGATTCTATCGAGACATGATGATTTATATCAATAGAGAGAATTATTCTTTTCTTTCGGTATACAATTGAATAAGTAATCATTGCGTGTGTTTTCATTAACTAAAACAACTAAATAAAATTTAAAAAAGAGCTGTAAACGAACCTACTCAATTGCACAGATCTATTTCTTTTTTAGACGTGATTCGACAATAAAAGGACATGAGTCAAGCTCCACGCACTTGTGCAGCCATTGTCATGACTTTTAACGTCGTTTATTGCAGATTTCACAAAACTGTTTGTAAGTGATTTTGTTTAATTGACAAGCAGAACGAGTAATTTCAGAATTCATTATTGTTTCATTTTGTTTTGTTAATGTTTTACAAAAATGTACTAGTGGTATTTGGTATTGTAGGTGATTTCCATACCAAACCAATAAAAGAAGTCGGCTTTGCTTCTATTGTTTGAATGACATTAACTAAAACAAATCCACATGATGCAGTTTTCCTTTAGGTCTGCGTACAATATTTAGAATTCGACATTAAATCAAACAATCTTGATTAAGTAAAGTTAAAATTGATCTAAATTTCTAAAATTAAACGCCTGTTAAGTATGTTCCAAACATCTATTATTTCATTTTCTCTGATTAAATAATGAACTAATTGATGTTTGTATCGTATGATACCCTAAGCTTCACTTTCAAACATGTTCCCTATCATCAAGTATGTGTTGTTTGTAAACATGTATCATTGTCTTTAATATCAATATTCAATTATAAAATCTATCTTGTACATATATGATATGATGATTTACAGAAAACATCTGGTATCAAATTGTGTATTAAACTTTCGCCAAGGAATACAGTCTGCATTATTCTATGCATGCGCACAGTTTCGGTATCATCCCACTCCGTTATCGGATTTCACACTTCAGGTAAATTTACCAAACAGTTAATTTAAACTATGTAAACAAACATATTAATTCTTGATTGTTTCATCCACACACTGTATCGTATGTTATGGTCTAGGTTTTATGTTTATAAAACTAGTTGCAGCTTTTCCTGATCTTGCACTTGAATGTTCAGGGACAAAAATATATTCAATAACTGTAATGAAAAGTATAAATATATTATTTTTGTACATATTCTAAGTACAATGTAGTTAATACATTACAAATAGTTTCAATAAAAATGAAAATACGTCTACTGTCACAGTATTATATTGTTGATTACTTGGCATTGTTTAAATTCAATGCCGATTTTTGAAACTTCTTTTTTGCACAGCAAGTCCTGCAGGCATTTTGCCTCAGGATATGGCAATATTGCAAAAAGTCTTTGAATAATAGAACATTGATATACATTGAAACCTTTGCTAAATCTGTAGTTACAGTACAGCACAGGCGGATTCCGTTTTTGCCGCGCTATAGCGCGGGAGGTTTTACAACGCGGGAGCAATAAAACCATGTCGCATCACGCGGCATATGATTGTATATGCGGCATCTATATGCCGCGTGTCATTTGCGATATGCGACAAGTACCATGCCGCGTGACGCGAAAGTAAAGGATTTTCCTTTAAAACAAATGCCTTTTGCACAATGTACAAAACGTACATGAAATTCTATAAAAAGGTTTTATAAGATATAATTTTATAGAAATTTTGCATGAGTTACTGCAGTTTACTTTCTTTCGAGTATGTTTAAAAAAATAATGTATATATTTAAAAATTGTAACATTTTCATGACTTTGTTCTTTTATTCTAAACTTTTTATTACAGATATGATCGTTGTTTGTCGCAAGAATAATAATATTATTGCTTATCAATAATTTTTCGTCGTTTTGATGTATGTATTTAAACAAAATTGATTCCGACGCTTGCCTTGAAGTTGGGGATAATTAGTGTCACATCTTAATTGAGTAGACACTTATTGCTAATATTAACAGTTAATATTAACAGAACAGAACAGAACAGAACATGTTCTGTTCTGCTAATATTAACAAAGGGTGATGATTGCCATTGTATACAGTACTGTCAGCATGTTTTTCATTTTAATGAACCATAAAGTAAGATAATCGGCTAAAGCAGATGTCATTGGCAATTTACAGTCGAAGTAGTTAAGACAGAATTATTTTAGTGTCAAGTATTTATTTTGTGGAACTTTGCATTATTGTATTTGTGTACTATTAAGTGTTGCTTTGTGTGAATGTGATGGCTTTACGTCAATCTTCTAAACAGGACATGTACTTTCTAGTTCGCTACATATACGTATATTTTATGAAACAGTGATGATTACTCGTAATGCATTTGTACGTCACATACTTCTGGCAATCATCCCACCTCATTATAAATTCAGAAAATGGAAAATGATTATGTCCGTGTGTTATCATTCTCTTTCCGTGATAAACATGTACGTATCAACGTTTCATGATAACACAAATCTGAACTGATTTCCGTCGCTTGATCACTCGCCTAAGTTTTTGTAATTTAAATCTATACTTATTTATATTTTCTAGGTTGCTAAACGTACTTTAATAGTTTACATTTATCGCTCTCGAGACACGAATAAAGAGAGAGAGAGAAAGAGAGAAAGGATATACTTTATATATATATATATATATAAAGTGTCATTACCGCATACACTATACATGTACATAAAGATTTGCATTCTCACCTACGAGATACAAATTTCTACCCAATACCGGTGATAGATAACCTTATACCTAACTGCTGATCTCTCATCGCTGCCGGGCTATTTTTACGTAAATTAAAAGCAGCAAGCACATCACATACATACAAAAAAATGACTGTAAAAAATAAACATAGGGTTGTGGGTATTCTTTTTCTTAGTTAGATCATTTTCTATCCATTTATAGCAGTTTTGAAGTAGAATTCGAGAAAAAGCTGATTATTAGTTTTTTCATCCCCATTCTGTATTTACACTTATTTCTGCTTATTTGCGTGAAAATAAATCTTCCATGTCCATTAAATAGTGGATAAGGAAATCCCATTCTCATGTATTTCAGCGTTAATTTACAGTAAATAGTTCTGTCGTGATTCTTTTAAGCATCCTTTTTTCAATTATCAACATTTAAAGTGATCACGATGCTTTAATATTATTCTTAACATTTGTCTTCTTGGTCGTACTCTGTCATTCAATGTAGTATTTGTCGATCTCTGCATTAAGATAATTCATTCAAAATAATCGTATGGGTTGAGGTATTTCTTTTTCATCTCACAGTTCTAAAACACGTTTCTACATACATGTTTTGTATGGTTACTAAAACTTACTGGTATACACATGTAATTACTAAAAACATTTAAGACTGAAATTTTATTGGTTACAATATGGAATACATTGTACATCATTATTGAGAAACACAGCTTTATACATGTGTACACTACAAAATAGTACATATTTTTATTTCATTGCTTTTACCTGTATAGAAAATGACATGCCGCATAACGTCGCGACACGCGACATCACGCGGCGGGACTCGTTGTCGCGCTTGAATGCGCTTGTCTTTCAGATGCGGCAATTAAATGCCGCATACAATTTGCGATGTCGCGTCACGCGTTTGATTTCCCGCCGCATCTCCATGCTTTCAGACTCTTATTTACATGCCGCATGGACGCATATGCGTGGGGTTTCGCCTGTGCTGTACTGTATGTATGTTACTTTATCTTTTTCAGTTTTGATTATCTAAACTTTGCCCTTGATAATGCTGACAATGCCTTTTCTACATTACATTAGAAAAATTACAAAAACAGTAATAACGTCGACGCGCGAAAATGTACCTTCGGACATTTGTTTCATTATTCGACAATAACTGATAAAAAACCCCATAAAATTTACATTTTTCTCACCCTTTTTTAATGCAAAACCAATGATAAAAACTGATAGCCACTATATTTCCCTCAACAGAAACATACTATATGCTTCAAAATCATCCAAGACTATTGCTATGGCAACAGCTATTTGAAATGATTCTTTTTTTTATTTTGGCTATACCCTATGAAAAAGGCATATCGTAGAAAGATTTCACCAGATCTGATAAATATTGAAAGAGTATATAATGTTGCAACCAAAAATAAATGATGATGCTATGAAATGATTACCGGATTAGTTTACTGCCCATGTAAATTGAAGTGAGTTTTGACGTCAAATTGTGGTATGTGACGTCATTTTTAGAGTGAACAATGACGCCTTAGGTATACTTTTTCAAATTGTTGTAACTTTGTATGTACTGGATGTAGGTAACTGAAATGTTCCAATATTGATATTGAAATATTGTTTGTTCAAAATATGGAAGAAAGCTAGTTTCCACGTATTTTGTCCGAAGGCCCATTTTCCCGTGTTGCTGGTCGTATATATTATGAGTAAGATTAAGTATATACAAGTCACAACTTAGTTATTGATCATAGCTATAATTGTATTTCAATTCAAGCGACATATTTTGCGCTTCATTCATACTCCAGGGTTCTGGAATATGTTTCACTAAAAAATTCAAACACTGTAGAATATGACGCATTTTTGTCAACGAGATATTGAACTATATTTAACTTCAATGTCAGTAACAAAATTGCAAAAGAAATCTGAATGGCGAATGTAATGAATTACAATATGATAAAGAGCAACAATCGAATCAATGTTGTTTTTTGTTTTTAACTTTCATTTCAATTTTCACGATAATTTGCGCTCTATGAACACTCGGGGATCATTTCAGCAAAAAATTGGTAACGAACGACACAAGTTATCGGAAAATGATGAAAGCTTTTGGCAGCTAATCTTATTAATCGACAAAACGTCACACTTTTGAAAAACAGAAGAAAATTATATAAAAAAATTGTCACGGATAAAGATGCATGTCTGTTGGCGTACAGATGACTTCGTGATAATTCTCATAAAATCATTTTTTGCAAACCAAAATAATAATTACTATACCTTAATGTACTTTGTCACTGTATTAACGGTTTTGTAAGCCGGAGTGAGGCTAGGGTAATCACACCGACAGTAAGTTTGATTCATTTGCATGGAGACTGATAAAAAAAATGACTGCACACATTTTTCCGTTCCTGAGTCTAAGATTTGATTTTGGTTCTAGAGTGATTCATTGGACAAATTATGTCATTGTTTTGATGATCGGCTTTATCACCATGGAGACTGTGTCATCAGATTTGATCTAGTCGAAGTGCTTACAAATAAAATATGTAAGTTTTTGATTGTTAAGTGTCGACCATAAACAATACAAATAAAATCACCTGTTTTTTATTGATTAGCAAGTCTTGTGAATTATCACGTTAAAACTATTATAATCAACTTTAGCATAATTTAATCGGACATTTGCCATTTTGTGCTTAGAATATAGTCAGGTAAAAGTAGAAAGAACGATTTTTTAGCATCTATTAAAGAACAAGAGGCCAAGATGGCCCTGTATCGCTCACCTTGGTACAAGTCCATTTGCCTGGTGAAAGATCACTAGACAATGTCATATACCAAATGGGTTTTCCTATATACATCTTTGTAAAACAAATTAGCCCCCCCCCCACCAGGGAAAGGCAAATTTTGACCCAAGGGTCATAATTTGAACAATCTTTGAAGAGGTCTACTAGGCAATGCTACATGCCAAATATCTAAGCTCAAGGCCCTGTGGTTTCAGAGAAGACGATTTTTAAAGTTTTTCCTATATAAGCCTATGTAAAACTAAGTGACCCCCCGTGCGCGGTCAATTTTGACCCGGGGGTCATACTTTGAACATCTTGATAGAGGTACACTAGACAATGCTACATACCAAATATATAAGCTCTAGGCATTGTGGTTTCAGAAAAGAGGATTTTTAAAGTTTTTCCTATATGCCTATGCAAAACTAAGTGACCACCTGCGCGGGGTCAATTTTGACCCGGGGGTCATAATTTGAACAATCTTTGTAGAGGTCCACTAGACAATGCTACATGCAAAATATCTTAGCTCTAGGCCTTGTGGTTTCAGAGAAGAAGATTTTCAAAGTTTTTCCTATTTGTTGCCTTAGCAACCAGAGTTATGCATGGATTGGAATTCTTTGAAGAACTTTGGTGGAGCTTCATGCAAGGTACATCCCTGCAAAGATTCATCAACATTGGTCCAGTGGTTTCAGAGGAGATGTCATTTGAAGGAAATGGTGGACAGACGGACGGAATGCGATCCTAATAGCTCACTGTGGCACTTTGTGCCAGGTGAGCTAAAAACAAACACATTCAATGTAAGAAAAAAACGTTTCTCTTCTTTTACAGTTGTTTCTATTGCACGTGTAACTATGCAGCATGAAAACTAATACAGTCAGTTTCATTTACGTTATATCTATGGAAAGCAGATTCTCTGCTGAAAAGAACCATGTAGAATTATACGAAGAGTGTAAAATGCAATTCCTTGGCAGTAAATGTAAAAGAAACTATAGCAACAGAAGATTCTATCGAGACATAAATTACAATATAATTAGTAGTCGATATAATTTTTGTATTTGTAAGAAAGGCTTATATTTTTTTCTTTCCGTATACGATTGATTAAGTAATCATTGTAAGTGTTTTCATAAATCATTTCTAAAATCTTTCAAAACGAGCGATAAACGAACCTACTAAATTCTACAGATTTAATTACTGTCAGAAAAGACATGCACCTCTACGCACCTTTTTAATTACTCGTAATGACTTTTAAATTTAACGTTGTTTACTTCAGATTTTACAATACATTTTGAAGTCACTTCTTTCTTTAATTGACGAACAGAACTAGTCATTTCAGAATTATTATTTCAAATGGTATTTTGTTTATGTATTAGCAGTGGTTTTTTGTATTGTGGGTGTATACTACAAGAAACCGATAATGCAGAAACCGGCGGTGATACTCTTTTTATCATGAAGTGAACTAAAACTTTTTTCACATGGTCCCATTCGTAAAATATCCAGGTAAATTGACTTGAGCTGACATTAAATCAAACAATCAAGAATAAGAAAAGTTTAATTTTAACTCAACGAAATAATATTTTAAGAACGACAATGCTCAAACATTGGGATGCAATTTCTAGCTTTGGATTCGATTATAAAAATGATAATCTTCAAATGAATTTTATATTCACAGTTATAAAGCTTATCGCTCTCAGAATTTGGTAAAAAATAAAGTTATTATAACTGTATGAAAAAAAAAACGTATTTTAGAACATATAGTCATATAAAAAGGTTCCAGTATAAATTCCTGTAATGTATATCTGTAAATGTGAACTAACACGCTACCAAATAATAAGTCGTTGCAAACGCTTTTGAAATGTCAATATAAACAAATAGTGTAGCGGTGTCGTAAAACCAACATTTTCAATCGATTTTTGCAATTTCCTACCCAGATTTGTTCATCTATTGTTGAATATAGCCTTCTGTTTGATATTTTATGCAGAATGTCATTTTTGAAAAAAGAGTTTTTCACGGCAACTGAGAGCGAGCAGCTTTAAAGGGACATACCCTATAACTGATATCAACTAAATAACCTCCAAAACATAAGTTATAGAATCTTTGAAAGTATTATAACATAACCTTAAAGTTTCAGCTATGCATTCCCAGTCATTATCGATAAAATCAGCGGTTAAAAATATACTACAGTACCGTAAACCATTCAATAATATATATAAAGTTGTTGTTGTACAATTAATAGGTGGATGCTTACATAACTTGCTTTACTTAAAAGACAAACATGTTTGTCGACTTATTTCTTTCTTCTACACTCTTCGGAGAACAGTTCCATGCACGCTCCTTTCAAATCGCGCCAGATCCAACACATCGTGTCCATAGCAGCAGTACATATTGCAACTTACATTGTATATTGAATACTTAAAACTTGCGTCGAAAAGGATGTATTTTAGAGGTCACAGTGAACTGCTGCCGAAGTTAGAACCAATGACTTCCGTGGTATGAATCCGACAATCTATCATCCATCAACCCATCCGTCCTTCCATCTACACGGTTTTTGAGAGATGTTTGGGGTAAATGTAAATAATAATCAGATGCATGGTTTATTTTCTGATTTTATTTCAACTTCAGCTAGAAAGTTTACGCCGATCGTTCAAGCAAAAACGCTGTATTATCTGAAAATGTTGAAACTTTTGGCAGCTCATTTATCGACGAAGGGTTAAACGTTTATAAAACATTTAAGACAGTTCTAAAGCATATCCATTGATACGCATGCATGTCTGTTGGTGTAATGCATACTGGCGACTTTCGTGATCACTTTCATTAACATGTTTTGCAAAACAAAATATTGATTACATTATTTTGATGAATTTTGTCACGGTGACGGTGACTGTATTCTCGATTTATAAACTAGACTGAAGTTACCTGTAAACACAGACATTTAGCATTAATGCACTACGACATTTAGTCAGAAATCATGCTGTGTATATTTAAAAGCCTCGAAACCACTTTATGAATAATCTGGTTCAGTTATTGTAAAACAGATTCCCTTTCACAGGAACACTCTGTTTAAAGGATTGTGATAACACGTTTTTATGGACCTAATATACTCTAAATTATTATATTTCATCGCATGTCAATATCAAAATGGAAAGGTAACTGGTATAAGATAGATGTATTCCCACATGGCAAATTAGGCTAAATTTTCTATCAAATAGAAATAAGTAAAATCACTTAAATGATTATTAAGTGGGGCAAGCACATGATTAAATAGAGGATAATTGTTGGTTTCGGTGTACGATCACGTTATAATTTTACCGAGTGGGCACCAAAAGTGGCGCAGCCACGAGTGAAAATAACAATTTTTCGGTGTTCACGAGTGAAATTAACGTGATATTACACCAAAACCAACAATTGTTCTGTTCATTTTATAGTTAAAACTCTACTTTTATTGAGTTTGTTTCTATAAAATATCGAAAATCGCGGGAAACGTCATCAGAAAACACAATTTAACGACGTCATCGTCGCATGGTTTCCAGCATTATTTCGCTCGGTATACTTTTTGACGTAAATCCGGGTTAAAACACCATAAACCGGTTTAAGCTCCCCAGTGGTCTTTTTGCCACTGACCGTTCCAAGGCGGTGCACCACTGTGTTCTTTTAATTGTTCGTTTTGTCCTCGTGCGTTTGCTTTGTATGCTAGTGTGTTTGGTAGTGTGTGTGTGTGTGTGTGTTGGTGGTGTGGGTGTCTGGGTGGGGGGGGGCTCGTTTTGGGGAGGCTGCGTTTTTGGTACGTGGCATTCCCTGTTTGATATTATTTTTGTTTTTAAAGATTGCAGAAACAGTGAAAAATAAAAATGGTATCCACTGTTTCAAAACTGTGGATTATGACTTTTATTTCACTGTCACTGGAAAACATAAAATAAATACCTACAATGTCTTGTAATTGTTATTTCAATATAACGGAAAGAAAACTGGCGCTTGGTAATAGATTTGTTAAACGCGATTTTTGAGCAAAACCCTTTGTAACAGTCAAAAGCACAACTAGACAAGAAATTCTGCAGATATTACTGTAAACTGATATTGATAGACTGGGCGCCAAGCTGTGTGAAAACATATGTTATATTTCCATCGCTATTTGCCTGTCGATTAAATATGTACTTAGCAACCTATGTGCACGGATTTCATAAATATAGCAAAGATGTTTTAATTCGTTTGCATGTGACTGCAGTAGGGATGTCATGAGTAAAATTTTTGTATCGATATAGCGATTTAGAAATATCGACGATACAGCGATATATCGATACATTGGCGTAAAAAGTCACTGACTACATATTCTACCAAATCTCTTGACTTTATTTATACTAAACATATGGTTCTGGTGTATAATATATATCAACCCTTGCAGTGCTGACATATTTTTGCCTATGAGACCACATTTCATTAAATTATCATTCGTTAGAAAAACATAGAACTCTAGGTAGAGTGAATGTTTATATTCCGGTTGAGTTTTGATGGAATTTTCGAACATGAAACTGTAGATAATTGCACTGTATAATCTTATATGATATACGATTTTACAAAACGGCAATCGATATCGAATCGAAAGTGTTTTATCGTTGATATATCGATATCGTTTGAATCGATTACATCCCTAGACTGCAGGAAATGTTTCATTTCCTGATTCCAAAATATGTGTTTAGTTGTCACGTGATTCATTGGATTAAACATGGCATTATTATATTTATTGGCATTACAACGTGACTTTTCAAAAAATAATCTAAACATCTTTACCTATCATGAAATGTTATCATATGAAGTGTTACAAGTCATGAGAGTTGATCTAGGGTCTTGTTATAGTCGATATTCATTGCCAATAAAATATGTAAGTGTTCAAACATTGAAAGATCCTATAAAAATTAAAGCAATCTGTTTGAAAAAAAAATCAAGTTTATTTTATGTTTTTCGGTGGTTTTTCGAAATATAACGGTGAATTATATTCCGATAAACTCACTGTCCACACAGTGAAAATTATCAAAATATGTTACCCGGATTAACGTCAAAAAGTATACCGAGCGTAATGTATGCCGGAAACCATATGACGATGACGTCGTTAAAATGACGTCATGCTTGCGAGTTTCCCGCGATTTTCGACATTTTTAGCTCACCTGAGCTGGCTCAGGGTGAGCTATTAGGATCGATGATTGTCCGTCGTCCGTCGGACGTCGTCCGTCCACATTTAGTTCGTTAACACTCTAGTGGTCACATTTTTGCCTCAATTGTCACGAAACTTGGTCAGGATGTTTGTCCCAGTAATTACTCGGACGAGTTCGAATATGGGTCATCTCGGATGAAAAACTAGGTCACATGACCCAAAAATAGAAAAATCTTGTTAACACTCTAGAGGCTATTGTTTCAGTCCAAATATACTGGCAATTTGTCAGAAAGGTTGTTTGGTTGAATTCTAGCTCAAGTTTTAATTTGGGTCACCTGGGGTCAAAAACTAGGTCACACAGCCCAAATATGGAAAAACCTTGTTAACACTCTAGAGGTAACATTTTCAGCCCAAATATCCTGGAAATTTGTCAGAAAGATTGTTTCTATGATTTCTAGCTCAAGTTCGAATATGGGTCATCTGGGGTCAAAAACTAGGTCACAGAGCCCAAAAATGGAAAAACCTTGTTAACACTCTAGATGTTACATTTTCAGCCCAGATATCCTTGATATTTGTCAGAAAGGTTGTTTTGATGATTTCTAGCTCAAGTTCGAATATGGGTCATCTGGGGTCAAAAACTAGGTCACAGAGCCCAAATGTGGAAAAACCTTGTTAACACTCTAGAGGTACCATTTTCAGCCCAAGTATTCTGGAAATTTGTCAGAAAGGTTGTTTCGATGATTTCTAGCTCAAGTTTGAATATGGGTCATCTGGGGTCAAAAACTAGGTCACAGAGCCCAAATGTGGAAAAACCTTGTTAACACTCTAGAGGTACCATTTTCAGCCCAAATATCCTGGAAATTTGTCAGAAAGGTTGTTTTGATGATTTCTAGCTCAAGTTCGAATATGGGTCATCTGGGGTCAAAAACTAGGTCACAGAGCCCAAATGTGGAAAAACCTTGTTAACACTCTAGAGGTACCATTTTCAGCCCAAATATCCTGGAAATTTGTCAGAAAGGTTGTTTCGATGATTTCCAGCTCAAGTTTCAATACGGGTCATCCGTGGTCAAAAACTAGGTCACAGAGCCCAAATATGGAAAAGCCTTGTTAATACTCTAGAGGTACCATTTTCAGCCCAAATATCCTGGAAATTTGTCAGAAAGTTGTTTCTATGATTTCTAGCTCAAGTTCGAATATGGGTCATCTTGGGTCAAAAACTAGGTCACAGAGCCCAAATATGGATAAACCTTGTTAACACTCTAGAGGTAACATTTTCAGCCCAAATATCCTGGAAATTTGTCAGAAAGGTTGTTTTGATGATTTCTAGCTCAAGTTTGAATATGGGTCATCTGGGGTCAAAAACTAGGTCACAGAGCCCAAATGTGGAAAAACCTTGTTAACACTCTAGAGGTACCATTTTCAGCCCAAATATCCTGGAAATTTGTCAGAAAGGTTGTTTCGATGATTTCTAGCTCAAGTTCGAATATGGGTCATCTGGGGTCAAAAACTAGGTCACAGAGCCCAAATGTGGAAAAACCTTGTTAACACTCTAGAGGTACCATTTTCAGCCCAAATATCCTGGAAATTTGTCAGAAAGGTTGTTTCTGATGATTTCCAGCTCAAGTTTCAATACGGGTTATCCGTGGTCAAAAACTAGGTCACAGAGCCCAAATATGGAAAAGCCTTGTTAATACTCTAGAGGTACCATTTTCAGCCCAAATATCCTGGAAATTTGTCAGAAAGTTGTTTCTATGATTTCTAGCTCAAGTTCGAATATGGGTCATCTGGGGTCAAAAACTAGGTCACAGAGCCCAAATATGGAAAAACCTTGTTAACACTCTAGAGGTAACATTTTCAGCCCAAATATCCTGGAAATTTGTCAGAAAGGTTGTTTTGATGATTTCTAGCTCAAGTTCGAATATGGGTCATCTGGGGTCAAAAACTAGGTCAAAGAGCCCAAAGTGGAAAAACCTTGTTAACACTCTAGAGGTACCATTTTCAGCCCAAGTATTCTGGAAATTTGTCAGAAAGGTTGTTTCGATGATTTCTAGCTCAAGTTTGAATATGTGTCATCTGGGGTCAAAAACTAGGTCACAGAGCCCAAATGTGGAAAAACCTTGTTAACACTCTAGAGGTACCATTTTCAGCCCAAATATCCTGGAAATTTGTCAGAAAGGGGGGGGGGGGGGGGGGGTTGTTTCGATGATTTCTAGCTCAAGTTCGAATATGGGTCATCTGGGGTCAAAAACTAGGTCACAGAGCCCAAAGTGGAAAAACCTTGTTAACACTCTAGAGGTATCATTTTCAGCCCAAATATCCTGGAAATTTGTCAGAAAGGTTGTTTCTGATGATTTCTAGCTCAAGTTTCAATACGGGTCATCTGGGGTCAAAAACTAGGTCACAGAGCCCAAATATGGAAAAGCCTTGTTAATACTCTAGAGGTACCATTTTCAGCCCAAATATCCTGGAAATTTGTCAGAAAGGTTGTTTCTATGATTTCTAGCTCAAGTTCGAATATGGGTCATCTTGGGTCAAAAACTAGGTCACAGAGCCCAATTGGATAAACCTTGTTAACACTCTAGAGGTAACATTTTCAGCCCAAATATCCTGGAAATTTGTCAGAAAGGTTGTTTCGATGATTTCTAGCAACTTTGTTAAAAGCAGTTGTACTCGGGTGAGCGATAAAGGGCCATCATGGCCCTCTTGTTTTAAATAAACTCAACAAAAGTAGAGTTTGAGACATAAAATAAACAGAAAAATTGTTGGAATCGATGTCATATCACGATAATTTCACTCGTGAACACCAAAAGTAGTTTATTTTACTCGTGGCTGCGCCACTCGTGAAAATATCACTTTTGGTGCCCACTTGGTGAAATTATATCGTGAATAACAACATTATCCCAAAAATTAGTCAGTTGGGGACCCTTATCAGATGAAGATATTTCAAATTAAAATGTCACTACTGCAAGCTTTTAAACTCCCGTCTCTAAACAGAAATACTACATGTAAGTGGACCAATGCTAAAGATGAATCGGAATGAATCTCTGGATCGCGAGGGTTTTACTTGAAACTCTCTCGCATATCACAACTACAGCTTCTATACGACTCCAGTTGTTTGTAAATCAACAATAAACAGACAATTGTTTTTTAAATATTAGAGGTGTTTGAACTTAAAACAGTATGTAAAATTCATACAAATAAGCCTTTTAGAACAAAGTGGATACGACCTATAGTACTAGACAGAATTTACACACCAAGCAGTAATCTTTATTATTTTATTAATTTTATTATACAACTTAATAGTATTACATAATTCTTGTAGCACAACAATGACTTAGCAAATATAATCAAAATATTCTACGAATTGTCAAATTAAGTGAAACTTAAGAACAACAATAATATTATTAGGTGTACATTAGCGCCGTGTTTATAAACCATAACTCCAGCTCATATAACTCTTGTATTATCCCCCTTAGTTTATATTATAAAAATATGTTCAAGTCATACCTTTAAGACTATTACAAGGATTCACTTGATTTGTTTTGTTAATATTGTTTTGCGCATGCGTACCGGAAGGCGAAAGTACGATGACGAAACCGCCAAAACTACGATGACGAAAACTCGAACGTACGATGACGAAAACGCGAAGACACGATGACGAAAACGCAAAAGTACGATGACGAAAAACACGAAACCGCGAAAGTACGATGACGAAAACGCGAAGGTACGATGATGAAAACGCGAAATTGTATCGCATTTTCATTATCGTGTTTTCGCGTTTTCGTTTACGTTCTAAGAAAATCGTTCTAAAGAGATTTTATCTACAACAAATCATTCATTAAAATAGTCATACACAATCGTTCTTAGTGCAATTTTCTACCATTCTTTCTTCAAATATCGAGCCAACTATATCATAAAAGTCGTATCCAAGCAGTATAACAACATGTTTGAGACGAAGATAGATATTCTGTTACAGCGGGAAAAACAAAACTAGTTTTGAAATATTGTTCTCTTAACCAGTCACACCATACCGTTACATGTTTTATCGTTAGTCGTCTTATCAAACTCAATAAGACGTGTCACTTGATACTAATGTTGTACTATGTTTGATATTTTCCATGACAGGTCAATATCCGTACAAAAATAATGAATACATGACACAAAATGTCCTTCATTCTCAAGCATTTTTTGTTACCTTTTCAATAGCTCTGCCTCGTTAGATAATTGCTGAAATAGGGCTGGGGATGCAGGCGAAAACAGATACATAAAGTTTAAATTGGTGTACTTTCAAGCAATGAAAATCGTCTACTTTCTGCTGTATAGCAATTTGAATAAGTCACAATATGTTTTTTTCATCTTTAAATTATTTAAATGTATTCGTATGCGAAACTTTAAGTGTAAACTGTCATAGATAAATGATTTCCTACATTACAAGTACGCTCACCTAGTTGTAAATTCTATTTCTCTTTCTAGATTCTTATGAATTTATATCATCTGTTCACAACATTAAAAACGAATGAAATTGGAGCGATTGGTGTGCTTGGTTTTGTTCAAATAATCTTTACAAGGTTATTCAAATATCATAAGAAAAATCAGTTTTTAAAGTACAATACATTTCAAGGTATATTCAATGAAACTGTTTGAAATCTTAATTATTGGTTCATCTAATGAGCGAAAGAATTTTCTGGCATTCATTAATCGTTTTCATGCAGTTTTGTGATCCAAATCGAACACGGTATAAGTTCATTTATTTAAGTTAAGAATACCAAAAGGTTTTTCGCTATTTTGTGTCCGGAAAATAATCTAAGGGCATATACGAAACAGAAATAAAATCATACCGTGTTTTGTTAATGTTTGTTTAGGTTATATGGTTGTGCATGTTTTAAATACTGACTTTGTAGAAGGTTATGGTCTACAGAAGCTACCTTCTGCAGCATGACTCAATCTAACCAAACAATTTCAACAATATCCACTGTGTATAGACTCAATAAAATGGTATGTTTATGACCAATAGAGTATTTTGCAGCAGCATGACAAATTATCAGTCATAAAGCTGTCATTTTCTTTCAAAAAAGTTTCTTTCTGAAATCGGTTTACTTTGAAAACATAAAAAGTAAACTGCTTTGTACGTTTGGAGCGGTCGTTTAAGTTGTTTTGAGATACTTGTAAATAACCAAACTAATTTATGAGAAAAAGTATACCAAATTACTTAAGTTCTCACGACAGGGCTGAAAATTTCCTCACCGACCTTACTAAATATATTTTAAAAGGAATTTTGAGATACAAACTGATATTAATGAACACCTGATGAGTTTTCAATATTCAGGTTGAATATAAGGCATTTTGGATAGGAATTGACACATGATTTCAGATTAGAGTAAAGAATTGCAACCACATGCTGATGGTATGTGCCTTTAATATATTTGGGGTACCAGCTAATAACAAGGTAATGCATTACAATTCTTTTTATTTCATTGAATATATAGAACTACTTTTCGGTCGTATTCGACACCAATTGTGTTAAGAGTTCGGCCGTAAGGGTCTGAAATACTCTGTTAACTTTGGATACGATTGAATAAATCCAATCGGTCCAAAAACTAAAACTCCTTTGTCGGCTATTGAGCTATTTGTCGTTTATTTATCAACATTGATGACGGAGTACTTTTTGGATATTCGAATCTTGCAAATCTACAACGTTTTTGTTATTTCAGCAAATAAGGCACTGATAATTTATATAAATTTTATATTTCTTTCTCACGTATATTATGAACACAACAATTCGCAAATGTAAGAGCTGATTCTTTTGGCTGCTATTGTGCAAAGTATAGCAGATTTAATTTGAAGAAATTACTCTTGTAATAAAGAATCATTTTGCAGGTGACAACTTACTGACTACAGTAACAAAATTCTGTGGTGAATATAAGTTACACGAAACTTACATTTAGCCTGATGTGATAACAAATATTTATTAGAATAGTCATTAATCGTTTCGTATGTTCAAAAATGTTGATTACTCAGACAAAAACATTACACTGTTTCAAGATCATAGAGACCAAAACGTCTGGAAACACATTGAATCGCTTTTTAAAGTGCTTATTTGTGTTTATTTCTCTTCTGATAAATGAAGTTACGCAAAATATGAAATACCTCTTGCAAATTATCATTTTATCATAATCAGCTCCTCGACCAACCTCATATCAGTGCCATATGTTTGTAGACTAGATTTGTATTCTGACTCTCTTTTGTAAGGCTAACTTGATATTAAAAATTTCCACAGGAACGTCTGTAACAGATAACTAGATTGGCGTGATAATGTCAGAAGCTGTACAGAAAGAATATCCTGTTAACTCGATAAGAAATTAACAAACATCCTTTTAAGGTTTCCATTCCACAAATAAGAATAAATTTTACTTCTGGTGACCAACAGCATATTGATATCATTAAGAAGGCTTCTGTGTAGTAAAGAAGAATATGTAAATAGTAGGATGAGTGTTTATGAATAACACCAATAGTATAAGCGCTTACCAGATATCAATATTGCATTGGCACTGTTATATTTATTAAACTTCTTATTACTTCGTCAGATACTATATTGTCTTAGCGTATTTGGATAGAAAGTATATAACTTACCGGTCTCACCTGAAAGGGAAAACTGTTCTCTGTAAGATTAAGTCAGGATCCACACTGAATCCGGTGGCTTCTTTTCAAGCATCTACTTCATCCTGCAGAGGGCTGGCCACATCCCTTATTGACTTGGTTTCATGAATGATATATATGTCAGTTATGCCTCTGTTAAAATATAGTGACACAAAAAGCGAAAACGATGCATTATTATAAAAAGCCTTATGAAAAAGGGATATCATTCAAAAACTATCATTTTGTTTACTCTTTGCCAATGTCACTTTCATCCCTTATAGCAACTATATACATTTAACACGTTGGGCATAAATCATTGCCCTGCATATCTGTACAAATCACAAAAAAAAGATCCCGGGAGCAAATTATTATCATTGAAGTACGATCCAGTACAACAACTGAGTACACGATTCTTGTTAAATTTTAAAATCAATTCCAGCGAACGTGATTGCACTAAAGAGTTTTATGACCAAAAACGCTTTAAATAATGGCACATGCCATTAGCAAAAAATGCAATTGTTCTGTCAGCAAATTTTATGAATCCACAAAGTGTCACGCTTTCACATAAATTTAAATACATAAAATAATCACCTTTGAAATTAGCACGTTGATGCAATAAATACTCATTGACAATTTGGCAGTTTTCGTGATAATTGTCATAAACGCACTTATTTGATGAAATTATGAAAAATCAGATACTGCATGCTTGTCTTCTCATTGGCTATGTCATAACCCGTTTGAACTTTCAGGTAATCACGGACCGATGTAACATTTAACCGCTTTGAAAATTATATTCTTGAAAGATAGATTATGTGTTCAATGAACGTAAATGGTAAATAAATACAATTTCAAAGAAGAACCTATGGCGAAAAATGCCTCATTTTACCACAATTAATCAATATAGAGGCATCCACCCATTAACTGTACAACAACAACTCTGTATAGATTATTGAATGGTTAAAGGTACTGTATTATATTTTAAACTTGTGATGTTATCAAAAATGACTGGGAATGCAAAGCTGAAACTTTCAAGTTATGTTATAATACTTCTAAATATTCTATTATTCATGTTTTGGGGGTTATTTAGTCGACACCAGTTATAGGGTATGTCCCTTTAAACTAAGGTGTCGTGGTAAAGAAGCTAGTCGAGGTTGCTGGTTCTAGGGTATTTCTCATATACGGACTGTCGATCTCCGGCGTTTATATTAAATTGAACGATCCGATGACTCATCACACTGATCGGTTTTCGACGACTGTTTTGATCAAAATTTAACCTTTTGAAATGTATCCGGTCAATTGTCAACATTTTGCGTCTATTTTAGTACTGTACTTCCTGTATCATAATGTTAAAAATCCTAATTGCAGGCATCCTGATTCGAGCATTTCACGGACAGACTAAATTGAATAGCTAAATTAATTAAAGTAACGTAATCCGATCTTTGATAAATGATTGAATGACCTGGCTTCAATAACAAACATATACTAACTACATAGAGTAGCACTTGCAGACAAATAAAGAAAATTGTTGGAATAATGACAGCAGTGAAAGCAACCGCAAATCCAAGCTGTTTCTGTCTAAATGATATTTTTTGGGTGACTTTTTGACATACCACACTAATGCGCATTGTTTGTAGATTGTATAATGTCAAAAGCCTTTACCCTCTTTAAAGTCGGTCTAGTCTCAACGACATTGCATAATAATCGACACACTTGAAATACAAGAGAATATTCTAGCATAACATTTGTTTTCCATGAAGGAACGATCGCACACGAGATGTTATAATTACTGTAAAGTGTTCATTCGCATAAGAACGACAAAAATGTTGATAATTGTGATTACTGTAATCTTCCGCCGAAGTGCTTGTCTCATTAGGCCACACATATTTTGTTCAAAGGTAAGTTTACAACATAACATAATGTTTATATTCAGCATTAAATATAAGCATATTTATAGCCATATAAACGAATAAACAAACAAAAGAAAGAACTTTGAAAACAATAGATTCTATTGACGCTAAATTTTCATAGACATATTTCTTTTCTATCACACTGCCATGTATATGGTCTGGCAACATGTTGATATTACCAGTGTAATACTTAAGAAAATACTTAAATAAATGTATGAAATTTAACTTACTAACTATAGTTATTAGATTATTCAACCTACATTGCAAAACATGTCGAACTCTGCCCCTATGTACGGGTGTTCTTCATCTAAAGGAATGCTATGTGAAATTTGCTATACTTATTATTACTTTCTCTATTTTTGAACTCATGAGTGATATGAATTTGTTGATAGTCATCCGCAAAAAAATCTTTCTAAGATTTCTGTATTTCCAACAAACTAGTAAAATGAAAGATAAACATCTATTACTTTCATGTTACATTGTGTACATTTACTGTAAAGTCCCAACTGTAGCTCAAGAACTTTCTCTTCCCTGAGTTCGATAATTAATTTTAAAATGTTCTTAATTATTGGTCCGAGAACACAACTACTGTCTTCCAATGCCTTGTGACAAACTTGTTTTTGGACTGTTGCAAAGTTTGCGGAACTGACAATTTCAGGTAAACAGAAACAGCAGAAAAGTTACAACGGCCGTGTTGGAAGAATTACTGCATACCTGACTAATGGACAAATATATGATTGTCTTGTTCACATAACATAATAATGTAAAGAACCTCTCTGCTCTGATATATATTTGTAATGCGCTTGGAACGATAGTAATACCACATAGAAGTGCCAAACAAGTATTGCAGATGAAACTGCAGATTACGTTATAATACATATAATATATAACGTTTTCTGAATATAAAAGAAAAAAAAATTAGGCAGGTTAAAACTTTCGTCCAAAACATAAAAAGGTACATGATGTGAAGCAATATATTTCGAAATTGACTCTGAATTAGCTTATTCATTTTCACGCGTATACCAATTAAAGGGGCACTCCCTACATCCTGCAGATTATATTCTCGAAACATAGATTCTGTTTTAAATGAACGTAAAATGATAAATAAATACAATTTCGAAGAAGAACCTATGGCGAAAAGTGCTTCATTTCACCACATTTAATCAATATAGAGGCTTTCTGTAATAAATTGCATCAACCCATTAATTGTACAACAACAACTCTACATACATTATTGAATGGTTAACGGTACTGCAGTATATTTAAAACCGCTGATTTTATCAATAATGCATAGCTGAAACCTTTTGGTTAAGTTATAATGATTCTATTATTTATGTTTTGGAGGTTACTAAGATTGACATCAAGTATGTAGACGTCGGGTATATAAATTAGTAAGTTGAACCCTTTTCACATTTTATCGGCGTATATAAATGTATGATTTTTTTTTGTGGAGGATATTTATGTAGAGAAAGTTAGGATTGAACACATAATAATGCATGTTATATTATTATTTCGTAAGAAATGTATATGTATTGTTTGTTAAAAAAAAAAAAAAAAAAAAAAAAAAAAAAAAAAAAAAAAAAAAAAAAAAAAAAAAAAAAAAAAAAAAAAAAAAAAAAAAAAAAAAAAAAAAAAAAAAAAAAAAAAAAAAACACACCCAAAACAAAAAAAAAAAAAACAACAAACAAAAACACACACACACACCCAAAAAACACTAACATACAAAACAAACACACGAGGACAAAACGAACAATAAAGGAACAGTTGGGCACTTGGAGGGCAACAAAATAAATTTACAAAAGTGTAGCGGAACAAGAAAGTTGCGATTTGTTGAAATCTCAGTTAATCGACTGCCCCCAGATCTATTTCAGGACTGTTAGTAACCGGTTAGCATAATACCATTTAAAAATAACATTTCGGCTTTTTAACTTGTTTGATCCTTGTTAGTATTGGACCTTTAAGAATACAATTCGGTAACGGTTTGTAGGAAATTACCACCATATACGGTCATGGAAATATTTTTGTCTAGTTGAAACATCCTTACAACAGACATTTGTAACATAATTTAACACTTTTTCAGAATATATGAGAAATTCTTACAACACTGACTGCGTTTCCTATAAAGATATATAACATATAGGGGAAGAACTATATTCTATTTTCCTATAAGATACATAACGTTATTCAAAGGACGACGTGGAATTAATGACGTAACGATTTGTGATTACGTCCCTTTAAGCAAATAATACACAAAAAATAAATCTAGTTAAAGCTACTCGCTCTCAGATTTAAGTAAAAAAATTAAGTTCTTCAAACTGTATGTAAATAACGTATTTTAGAAAAATATACAAATAAAAAGGCTACAGTATAAATTCCTGTCACGTATATCTCAATATTTCAAATAATACCCTACTAAATTCCAATAAAAACATATAGTGTAGTGGTGCCGTGTAATTGACAATTTCAATCGATATCTGCAAATTCCTACCTAGATTTTTGCTTATAGTTTGATTCTAGCCTTTATTTTTATTTTTACAGTATGTATAAGTATGTCAATTAAAAAAAAATATTTCAACGGTAACTGAGAGCAAGCAGCTTTAATTGGGTTATGGTTATTTTTACAGCAACATGTCTTTACCTACATACCTCGGCATGAACCTATATCAGACAATGTTATTATCAACAAAGTGAAAAGAAAATATTAAATCAATATCCATATACATTTGACTCCGATTACTTTTATAGGACAAAACTTTCTACCTTGTGACAAATCCGATAGTCGTTTAGGTGAACACTATAATTACACTAGGAAGATTTACGCCTGAATTGTCTAAATGACCAATTAAATCTACCTTTACACAGGCATGGCAATACAATATATCATCTTGATTTCCCCTTGTAGTCTGTATTGACATAACTAAAACTTCTCATTATGAATGTTTACACTGATACAGGAGCCTAATGTACCAAAAATCATGAACATGGTTCCTCCTCACTGCAAATAATATTATATCAGATGAAGGAAACTGCGGGTAAGAAACACATTATTATTTTACATTGGTTTCAAGTTTCCAGATGTCAATCAAGTATGATTCAGCTATTGTACGAGTATTTTGATCCAGTGCCCTGCTAACGACTCGCTTTAACTCTAAACCTTGAAAATACATATAGTTTTAAGATGACAGATTTGTCTTTTTCGTGAATGAATGATGTAAATCAATTACAATCCATTAATATATTGCAAGAAAGATGGGGCCTTCATTTAGATAACACATTTCAATCTGCACTCTGTCGTGAATTCAATTACCCACATTAACCACGAAGCATGAGGAAAAATGCTTATAATTACAGATACCTGTTTTGTCTAATTTGTTCTTTTTTTCTTTCATCATAGCGATCTAATAATGTTTTTGTATGTTTCTGTATTTTACTGCACCTTTCGTAAATTTATTTATTTAATTAACTTGAACTCTGATCCAAAAAAAAAATTGAACGACGTAGATTTCTAATTAAAGACAGATTAAAGTTATTTCTTCGAAGGTAAATATCAAATTGTTTACGGAAGTATTCGTAAAAATCCTTGGAGTTTCATCTTCGCAGCAATTCTGATAACGTTTTACCTTGCAATGTGTCATTTTGCAGCCATGGAAATATGTTGGACCTGTCACTAAACTTACGATGACCGCCGCTCGTACTTCGTCCCTTCCTCTGTCCACCCGGCTGTATTGCTCACTTACAACTGTGTTGAATTCAAAGAAGTAAATACTGGTAGAAAATGTGTACGCCATAAGAAGAGTTATCGTAATGGTCATTTGAATATTGCATATCGTTTATATAGCATTATTTTGTTCTCGCAAAAAACTGGCTAGATTTCAACGGGTTTGCCCTCCTTTGTGGCTATTTGATTAAAATATAAATAAAGTATATCCCCCACCCGGGCCCCCCCGCAACCCCAACGCCCCCCCCCCCAAACCCCCACCCCCCCCCCCACGCCCCCCCCCCCCCCCCCCCCCCCCCCCCCCCCCCCCCCCCCCCCCCCCCCCCCCCCCCCCCCCCCCCCCCCCCTTTCCCCCCCCCCTCTACCCCTTCCCCCCCCCCCCCCACAAACCAAAACAACCACCCAAAGAAAAAAAAAACAATAAATAGAGAACAGGGGGGGCCCCCCCTTGGCGGGGTTGGGGGAAACCCCCCTGGGTTAAAGCCTTTATGAGAGCGCAATTTCTAATAATTACTCCCTGCGAAAAAAAGCTCATGGATAAACTATGACAGAACAATGTTTGAAACATGGTAGAAAAGAGTTGGTAAAATAATGGTCAACGGCCAGGTTTTAGTGTTGAGTTTTAGATATATGACTTGACCAGGTATGGCAATTGGAACATAACCATATCAAGGCTGGAATATGATCACAAGACATGATATTACGTGATCTTATTATGATCCAATCCGTTCCAGGTCACTTCCATAGGATGATGGACACATTATAGTGAACTCAAGATATTGAAATGACTGGTTTGTTCATGATGTGACAATGTTCCATTTGCCATACATGGTTAAATTGTGTTTCAGACATACTCAGATAATAGTCAAATAGCAGTCTAGCATTGCTGTGGCAATGTTTCATTTGAGACAGTCCTAGTGTCCATGTTTCATCCGTGGTCATACTTATAAAACGCAAATAAAACCTGGCCAATGACCAAGATTGGAGTATTTTTAATCATGATTAATATTGTCTTGGACAGGAACCTTTTAGCATCTTGAAAACGTCGAAAATAAACTAGTGACGTGGGATAATGAAACAGCTCATATTAGCGCTTTACTGTTGCTAAACGAATGTTATAACGAATCCTATATTTGCTCCGAAAGACTTTCTATTCCATCAGTTAAGTTCCATAAATAAGTACATCATAAGGGGTGACATAATACTAACATGCCATGAGATTTATCAGTCCCAATTTTGATTTGAGCATGATCTTGTGGTGAAATAAGGCAGGTTCTTCTTTGAAATTGTATTTATTCATCATTTACGTTCAATGAACACATAATCTATGTTTCGAGAATATAATCTGCTAAATGTAGGGGGTGCCCCTTTAAATTGACCAGAAGTTAATGAACTGTTCGAAAATTCGTTCCTTAGTCCTTCTCCAAAATGTATTTGGCAAAAATCAAGAACAGATGATAACGGAAATTGCTTATAACTTAATGAGCTGCATTTCAAAAGGAATGCTTTTATAAGGTGTTTGTTTATTATAGTGTTACCCCTATTTAAAGGGCCAGCCATTTCTGACTTATGAGACACCTTTTCGAGCACATGTACCTCCCGAATCCTATCTATTTAATGCCAGACACCAGGCAGGTAGGCATACGATAACCATTATTTAACTAGCTGGCGGCTCACCAACCGACCATACCAGAACTGACCCCTGCTGGGATTCGAACTTTCAAAAAAGTCCAGATACCCTAAAATGTGTGCACGAGACAGCTCATACTAAGACCATTAATTTAAACATGATCAAAACAATGCCACTGTATCGTGACGCAGTTGTAGCGCATGTGCCTCGGAGTAGGAAGGTCCCAATTGCCATGATGGTTGTGACCTTCTGCAAGACCTATTGTTTCCACATTGACTCTCTCTCTCTCTCCCCTCTTCCTCTCCCTTAGATGTTTTTTCCATATGTGGTGAGTTGAATACTGTTGGTATTTGACTGTATGTGACTTCAGTGAAAGCTTTTGAAATTTGCTCTTTGACAAACGCATGCAGCCCTTGAACTGTTTAAATCTATTTGCCAAATACACTGCGATAGTTTGTTACTGTAATTACTTTGAAGCATTCTTTCAGACTTGCATTCCCAACGTTTTACATAGGAGTGGTTAAACGAGATTTCAATGTTTAGTTACCTATGTAAAACCTAAATGTATTTTTACATTTATCTAGCAGTATTTGATCACTTTTGAAAGTAAGGTGCTTTGAATTTCAAATAGACAAATATCAATCGTATAAGATGGCGACAACGGAAATGTTTGCATAGACTTTTAAGAAGTTTTTGATAATGTATAAAATATTGTTCTTTACTGTAAACTATAGCCTAATTAATTTGGCATTTCAGTGTGACCCCTTTCACAGATCTGGTATTTTATAACTGTCACACCTCTACGCCTAATTTTAAAGTGCTCATAACTGGGCAGAAATCCGACGAGAGGAATGACCCCCGTTTGTAATGAATTTTTAAAGTATCCCCGTTATATATCACATTTAAACTTTGTGTGCGACAAGAAAAAACATTTATCTTGAAGGAAATAACATTACTTTACTGATGAAATGTATTCAAAATAAAAGATTTGACGACGAAACTGTTACCACTGTTTTCTTGTATATAACGCAAATAAACCGGTGCAGCGGTAATTTTCAGCACTGCCGATTACGCACACACTGAGTATAACCGTGCAGTCAACCGATTACGCAGCGCGCACATACGATTGTGCAAAACTTACCGATCCTTCTCACTTGGAATGCAAGATTTATAACGCATAGCGTAATATGTGTTTATTATTTCTTCTCACATGAAAACAAAGAATGCATACTGAACAAAAATATGTACATATAGCGTATTATACAGTTTCATTAACTTTGTTGCTGTTATGTTGTTGTTGGTAGTGTAATCTGGTCACCGAAAGTGAGAAGTAATTTCAAGTATATTATTGATATTCGAAAAAGGTGATTCCTCGGCTTTTATCGCTGATCTCTAGGCGTCTTTAATTCTAAAATGTACAAAATCCTTTAATACCTAATAACAATGTTATGATATATATGATAATAAAATCATAATAATGAAAACAAAAATAATATCAAACAGGGAATGCCACGTACCAAAAACGCAGCCTCCCCAAAACGAGCCCCACAGCACCCAGAAGTGCACACCACCAACACGACTTTATTTATAGTGGATAACATATTTGGTGCAGGAACAATTTTCAATTCAATAATACTTTTATGTTTTTTGTTTACTTTTGTTTCGTTTGAAATAAATTTAATCTTGCATATGAGTCTATGGTCAAGACTGAATTTTCACCTTTAACTGAATGAAAATATATGAACGCGATGTGATAATCCGATTGGTTAACTGGCTAAATTGCGAAGCCGAGAATATGCAAGCATATATTATAGTAATTTTGATCTATAGAAAAGTTCTCCTGTTCTTTTCCATAATGAATGCAAATTGTAACAATTTCCTAAGATGGTACTTCGATTGATTTATTAGAATGTGAAATTCTGACCATCGTTTAAACCTTCTTAATTGTCTTCATAGTTCTAGCATTCTTCTAATTGGAAAAAAATGTTGTTTTCGGACTTTTTAAAATATTTATTTTATGCTAACTAATAGAAATTAGTAGTGATCTGTCAGTGGAAAATAGTGATAACATATTTATCATATCAGTCACAGTGTGGGTGATCAAGGTGGTCTGGCGGACTTTCATCTTTTCTGTATATAGATAATTTGGATTTAGTTATAATAGTTAGCATAAAATAAAAAGGAAAGTTATTTGTTTTGGGTGTAAATAAAATGTGTCTCAACTCAAACTGATAAAATTTCTCATTTTCAATTGCGTTCAGCATTCGTGAAAATTTCAAAAATGTATCACTTTTCATTCAGATATATTCCATATGCACCTCAAACAAACAAATGTCCTCTATTAATTAATTGCTCAAACCAAACACTTGTATAATGTATATAAAATTTTGATAATTATTTATGTGGTTAGAGCAGTCTTAAAATATGATTTAATTTATTAATAAACCCATTGAACATACCAAATTATTTATGACAACCATATTTAACAGTTGACTGAATAAGTGACATTCCCGCTTCGGCGATCTAAAAAAATGTCGCAATTTTCAACTATTGATATTAAAATATCTGCACAAAAATATGCTGAATTTTATATAAAAAAAATTAATGTGTTTCCATAAAAATTATTAGCTTTTTTAAAGCTTTTATCAATTTAAATAGATCGTTATGATCTACAAGAATTTGTGTGCACAAAACTCGTAAGTATAATGTTCATTTTCATCCAAATCTGGCTCTCAATAAATTAAACCACCTTAAATGTGCCGCCTTTTGGACTTCATGTCAATCATACAAAGACACTCGCGCAATGAAATGCATCTTTTATGTAACATTCATTTTTTTAAGACAACAGAGAAAAGTGTAGATTTAACTATCTCATACATCAGAAAATTTAGTGAACTCACGTGAGGGTCAATATTATAAAGGTTTAAATCAACATACGAGTTGTATATAAATATATTTCAATAATTTAAACTTATGTCACTTTCGGTGTGTTCACCTCTTTATACGCCGCGCGTGCTAGTCGATAATAAACTGCGGCTGCCGGTTGTACCAAGTGACGTAATACAATTCCCATGATTCTTTACAAATGGCCGCTGTATACATGTACGATGAATATTTCGGATTTAAGTGGTTGTTGTTCGTGTGTAGACAGGTAAATTGAGCTGGGATCTGCGTTAGTGTCACCATTTACCTTTGTTTTCTCATGTAATAATGAAACTATATAGAAATACTGGATTGTAGCGCGGTGGTTAGTGCCCAACGAACAGTGTATTTGGGGTGTATGCCTACTATATGTGACTTCAAAGTGAGACGTAGAAGGTGAACAACTATAAAATATCAGCCTATAAATTCGGTTTGCCTTCGAAGTCGAAATAGTTAGACTATGTAAACTACTGATAAACTGTGATTTTAGCCTATTTTACCCATCTAATCTATTTAGTAATTATATAATATTCATATTATGTACGCTTAAATTTAAATAAGGTGTTAAAATTGCATGCACTTCATTTTTTCCATATTAGTTTGTTGTAACTAGACAGAATGTGATCATGTGTTAAAATGTGATGAAATGTTTTAACATTTATGATTTTGTTATGTTTTAAAAACTGTAAAAAGAGAATCTTTGATTTCTATCGATCTTCATTCGTGACAGAATTACAATGAAATCCATATTAATTGAGATGTTTCATGATTTTGCTCGTCCCATCGGCCATGGTTAAGCTAAAATTGATGATCATTGTAACGAGCGTATAATAGTTTATTTCAATTAATTCAATGGTTCACTAATCTGATTTTTGCTTACTGTTAAAGCTTTCCAAGAAGAGATACTTCTAAAATTAGTGAAACAAACTTGGCATTCCCTGTTTGATATTATTTTTGTTTTTTTTGTCTGCATCGTTGAAATCATCGTTGACTTCCATTAGTATTTTTTATTTGATTTAAAATACGTACTTTTTGTAGGCTCATATTATGCTCAAAATGCAAAAAAAAAAAAAAAAACTGTTTTTCAATAAACCCTTCAGCTAACTTCTTCTGATTACACTTTATATTGCATGCTCTGACAACACCTGTTATGTAAGCATTAATGAATTATATTTGATTGCTTTTTAAATATTTTTAAAGCTTTGTATCGGTATAGCACACACTTGAGGAAGGTTTGCTTTAGAACTGATTTATTTTAGGTGATATCACCCATTTGCGTAACTGTAAGCTCATTACTTACGGTCGTAAATCTCGGTGAAAAGTGATAAGAACATATATCATTTCAATCAGCATGAACGATTTATTGTTTTAGAAGAAGGTATATAAATTAAATGTGTAAAAGAGGTTTTTATATAGATAGAGGCTCTTTCTTGAACAGATATACAGATATACTAATGCATTTCGTTTGTCTAATGCGATTCGGACAATTTTTTTTATGGCTTTCATCACCCGACATATTCGGTTTCGACCAAAAATTATACTAGAGTTAATGTACATGGCTGTCTGCGTTTGGTTAAGATAATGCGTGCAATAGCTGCATTATTTTTATTATCGTTTGGGTATGTATTCAGTTAACTTTGTGTAAAGAAGCAAAGTCAGTGAATTTATATCCCCCGCCAAATGAAGCAAACAGCTGAAAAAGAAATGGAGAGTAAATTGGTCTGTCCATTTTAGAAAAAAAACTTTTTCGAAATTTCACCCACACTATCGCTGGTTGAACCTTCGGTTGAGCTGTATAGTCTCCTACATAACACCCATTTGCGATTATTCTTTCGACTGTCGGTCCTTTTTGAGAATACCGAATTGTTTACGTACTTCTGTCCTACATGTAATAACAAATTTGTTTGACTGATTTGTACAGTTTAGGTACAGGAAGAGAAAAAGAAAGATGGTGTTCGACTTGTAAACTTATTCTTGTCAGAACTTAATTCACGACTGAAAATGGAAACTAAATGAATATCTGTTCTTTTTATCTGTCAACATTTTATGTTAAAGCTGCTCGCTCTCAGATTTTGGTAAAAAAATAAAGTTCTTCAAACTGTATGTAAATAACGTAACTATTTTAGAACATATAGTGATATAAAAAGGCTCCAGTATAAAAGTATAAATTCATGTCACGTACATTATATCTCTAAATTTCGAAAAATACACTACCAAATTCATAAGCATTGCAAACGCTTTTGAAATTTCAATATAAACATATAGTGTGGCGGTGCCGTAAAACCGACCTTTTCAATCGATTTTTGCTTATAAGTTTATTCTGGACTTTAGTTTTATGAATAAGAATGTCAATTTATTTGAAAAATATATTTTTCAACGGTAACTGAGAGCGAGCAGCTTTAAAATACAGATGTGTAACATTGATGATTAAGTCATGTTTTATTCATGCCGTAATGTTCATAAGTATGAAAGCATATCTAGACCTATTTGATTCATCTAGAGACAGAAAAGGAAATCAAATATATGACGCTGATTGTTATCAAAACTTTTCCTAATAAATACTATATATATTGATCACAACAGCCTCCTATAAGATTGAATAGTGTGATTTAAAGTGAACCACTGATTGCCATGAACAATTATTATAGAGCACAGAAAATGTGTTCATAGCCTATAAGGTATTCATACTACTTTAGCAATAGTACGAGAGTATTACTAACACCAAATCAAACTTTCTTTTAAATCTCGAAATGTAACAGGGAAATATAGTTTGAAATTAGCTTCTAAAACTTTACAATAGCCGTTGAGTACTTCCCTGTTTGAAATACTGCTGCAGATAAAACAAGTGAATGTTTGTGTATATCCTTAGATTGACCTGGGTGGTCTTTTTGTCCTACTTTCGCTTTATTGAATGTTGTAAACAGTCATAAATATACTTTGCACATCATTGGAAGTAAAGTTCTTCGATTATAATTCAAATTAGGCATGCTTATTTATGTACAACCTATTTACAGCTTCTTGGGAGACTTCAGGAAAATTACAAAGATATTGAAAACTAGAAAACCTACTTTCGTTTTTGAAAAAGGCAAAATATAATTTATTAATTCTTTTGTTAAACTCAAATTTTCAACACAATATGGTCACATTCGATGCAGTATGACATATATTTCCGTCTGAAAAGACGCCCGTTACGATTCCAGATTTAATAGAAAAATTCGATTTGGTGTTAGTAATAGACCTTTAATAATGACACATGTAGAATAATCCAGCAGCATTTTAACAGAAATACCGTAAATAGTGATGGGTTTTGACATGTTATAAACTCTTAGTATCCCAAAACATAGCATGTTAAAGGACATACCCTAAATCTAGACAATTCTATTCTGGAAACATAGATGTGTTAATTGAATGTAAAATGATAAATGAATACAATTTCAAAGAAGACATTAGGGCGAAAAAATGCCTCATTTTACCCAAATTAATCGATATAGAATCCTTGTGTAAGAAATTGCATCTACCCATTAATTGTACAACAACTTTATATAGATAATTGAATGGTGGTCACTGATCACATCAGTGAAGTTTCTAATTTGAAAGTTCGTATGTGGTCACTGATCACATCAGTGAAGTTTCTAATTTGAAAGTTCGTATAGATGATCAACATATTAAACTTCCTACTATGTACTGGAATTCCTAAATTACATAAACAACCATATAAAGCTCGTTTCATCGCTAATTCAAGCTCTTGTACTACTACAAATATTTCAAAACTATTAACATCTTGCCTAACTGCTATAAAAGCCCACGTGAAAAGATATTGTGATAAAGTATACGAAAACTCTGGTAAACATTTATTTTGGTCGATCAAAAATTCTGGCGAAATCCTGGATAAGTTTAAAGTTAATAATTACAAAGTAACTTCAGTCAGTACATACGATTTTTCTACTCTGTATACCACTTTACCACATAATTTGATAAATGACAAATTAACTGCCCTAATTCAAAAGAGTTTTGCCAGGGAGAATGCTACATTTCTCGCCTGCAATTTCGATAAAAACAAAAATAATATCAAACAGGGAATGCCAGGGAAAGTTTTTTTTACTAGCTGTATTGTTAAACATTATACTATGTGGACCTGTGACGAAGTTTGTAAAGCCCTTTCCTTTTTATTGAACAACATTTATATAAGGTTTGGGAATGCAGTTTTCAGACAAGTAATCGGTATTCCCATGGGAACAAATTGTGCACCCCTTGTCGCAGATTTGTTTTTATATTGTTATGAAAGAGACTTTATGTTGAGTCTTTCTCCAGACACGCAGGCAGACATAATCACTGCTTTTAATAATACATCACGCTATCTGGATGATATTCTTAATATGGATAACCCGTTTTTTGGTCAATTGGTGGACACTATTTATCCCCGGGAACTCCAGTTAATTAAAACTAACAATTTGGATACTGGTGCTTCATTTTTAGATTTACATCTCTCTATTTATAACAATATTATACATACCAAAATTTATGACAAGAGGGATGATTTTAATTTTAGTATTGTAAATTTCCCCCATTTGGATGGGGATGTACCTCATGCTACATCTTATGGGGTGTACATTTCTCAGTTAATTCGGTTTGCCAGAGCGTGTAGTTATGTTGAGGATTTCAATGAACGTAATCAATATATTACAAATAAACTTCTTCAACAGGGCTACCGTTATTACAAATTGCGTAAATATTTTGCTAAATTTTACTATCGTAATTCTGATTTGGTTTTGAAATTCAATAGTAATCTAAAGACTCTTCTGCGAGAAGGTATTTCAAAACCCGATTTTTATGGGGATGTGGTTTACAAACTTCGTAAGATTTTGGGTCATGGCAATTTTCCAACTGTATTTGCTAAAATTATAAAACGTTTTGTTAAAAGAGGTTACGACCCAACTGTTTTGAGACACACCGCATGTTTGGTGTTCAACCCGTTTACAGTTGGACGCTATGCTTCCCTCTTTGATTGTGTCTGACGGAAGAGGGGGAGGACTCTGTGATGGGCAGTTTTTAAATCCCACTGGGACGAAACTGTTTTGATTTCTGTCCTCTGGCCTGTTTCGTCGGGCCCTTAAGGGTGTTTCTCTTGGTGCTCTGCCTTCTGCAAAGGCATTGAGTACATACGTTTTTTGGTTCTCAAGGTTTGCTTTTTATATATTTATACACGAGCATTTTTGTGTTTTACATACCATGCCTTTTGTTTCCATTGCGTGTGTTAGAGATTCACCTAGCAGGGATTACTTTTATTTACACTGTCCTGTGACTTTGGAACATGGTGGGGGTAAGAGTGAGGTTGGGTGCGCACCATAAACCGGTTTAAGCTCCCCAGTGGTGTTTTTGCCACTGACCGTTCCAAGGCGGTGCCCCACTGTGTTCCTTTAATTGTTCGTTTTGTCCTCGTGTGTTTGCTTTGTATGCTGGTGTGTGTTGGTGGTGTATATGTGTGTGTGTACATGATTGTGTGTGTGTGTCGTGTGTGTGTGTGCGTGTGTGTGTGTGCGTGTGTGTGTGTGTGTGTGTGTGTGTGAGTGTGTGTTGGTGGTGTGCACTTCTGGGTACTGTGGGGCTCGTTTTGGGGAGGCTGCGTTTTTGGTACGTGGCATTCCCTGTTTGATATTATTTTTGTTTTTACGGTACTGCAATATATTTTAAACCGCTGGTTTTATCGATAATGACTGAAAATGCACATCATCAGCAACTTTTAAGTTATAGCTGCTCGCTCTCAGTTACCGTTGAAAAAATATAATTTTCAAAAATGACAACTAAACGCAAGAATCAACAATAATATTGAAAATCTAGGTTGGAATTTGCAAAAATCGATAGAAAATGCTGATGTTACGGCACCGTTACACTATATGTTTATATTTGAATTTGAAAAGCGTTTGCAACGGTTTATTATTTGGTAGCGTATTATCTAAAATCTACAGATATACTTTTCAGGAATTTATACCGAAACCTTTTTATATGACTATACGTTCTCATATATGTTACTTTCATACCAAAATCTGAGAGCGAGCAGCTTTAAGTTAAAATACTTCCAAAGATTCTATTATTTATGTTCTGGAGATTATTTAGTTCGACAATCAGTTAAAGGGTATGTCTCTTTAAGTCCAGCAAGCAGTAGCAACGAGGTGTTGTAGTACCGGCAAAAAAAGATATTATAGAAGACATTTATTTAGCACTTAGCAGTAACGAGGCATTACTCGATTTTTAATTATTTTTGAGAAGAAAATGTATTTACTTATCATTTTACATACATTTAGCCAATTTTAATGGTTAAATGATTTGATATGCCCCTTTCATTGTTGATCAACTTACGGAATCTGAAACATTACAGAGCAACGTCTGTTTCCTTTTCATAAATATTATACAGAAGATAGTAAAGGCAATATCCGCATTTACAAACAGCAGATAAAAACCAAATTATATCATTTTTTATTTTTGTACAGCTGGGATATGTTTGCTATCGGAGGGTGCCAAATCACGTATGATTTAATGCGAATCCATAGGCGGCAACTGCATTCATCACGTTTTTAAAATCAGCTACGATATTTCATTTAAAAACAGCTCCGGTGGTATTGCAAAAACATGACTATCTAATACAGTCAAAATTTATATTCTGTTGTATGCAATTTATTTAATATAAAGTGCGCGCGTGTGTGTGTGTTGGTGGTGTGCACTTCTGGGTGATGTGGGGTTCGTTTTGGGGAGGCTGCGTTTTTGGTACGTGGCATTCCCTGTTTGATATTATTTTTGTGTTTATATGGATATTCTAAAATTGAATTGTCTGCATTTCCTGTGAATTGTTTTTACAACTTCTGAATCGTAAAAGGAGAACTTTCAGAGAAACCTTTGATATCTTCACATAAAACAACAGCTGTCCCTAATAAGTAACGAATACCCCCGAAAGAGGTGTCTCACAGTCTGTGACCTCTCTATATGATTAACAATTGTGCCATGTAATTCCAAAATCTTTCAATGCATGACAGAGTTACCATGTATACAGTATTCCTTACCTTTGAACTCGTCTTGATGTGCTTAACATTTGTGCCAAGTTATGATATATTCAATCAATACATAACAAAGTTACAGTCCCGACACGAATGTGTGTATATATACAGGATTCTATTACTTTCAAACATTAAGTGTGACCTTGACATTTAAGGTAGGAATGTTGGTCTTGCACATGACACGTTGATGTGCTGAATGTTTGCGCCAAGTTATTTAAATTCACAGTGCATGACAAAGTTACAGTCCGGACCGGAATGCATGTATATATATATACAGGATTCCATTACCTATAAACACTAAGTGTGACATTGACCTTTGAAGTGAGCTTGTTTGAAGTACAGCAAACTGACAATATCTTAACAGACGCCTTAAGTTTACAATGCAACATTTGTTCACAGATCGCAACATCTTCATTGTTTTACAAAGCTTTGCAGCTTTCTTTATAATCTAAAATAAAATCGTGTAAAGTAAATTTCAGAAACTATGAAATGAAACGAATAGTAAATTTATTACTGAAATCTATCAAACGCCCATTTGTTTTAAATCTGCGCTTATCGCTTATAACATAATTTGATACACTCTTAGAGCTCCCGACGAACCACATACACTTTTGATATCTTTAAACATAATAAAAGTACATTACTTATCTTAGCATATAGTCTCTTTCGTATAGCAGAACGTAAATGCATTTCCAGCATCTACAGGTCATTTACAAAATAATACAAAACCAAATGTAACCCTTACCCTAGCCAATGAACACACATATTATATACAGCTGTAGTAATTACGGTAAAAAGCAGCATTGTTGAAAAATTGTAAACGAGGTTCAAGCATTATTTGTCAATTATTTTACGGCAAATTTCAGAACGTTTACCTCTTTAAGCGTGATGTCTCAAAAGCGATTAATGTAAGATTAAGTGTGTGTGTGTGTGTGCGTGTGTGTGTGTGTGTGTGTGTGTGTGTGTTGGTGGTGTGCACTTCTGGGTGCTGTGGGGCTCGTTTTGGGGAGGCTGCGTTTTTGGTACGTGGCATTCCCTGTTTGATATTATTTTTGTTTTTAAACGCAAACGTTACTTCTTGATTTTAGAATAAGGTATATAAAATGGCGTGATTTAGGCATCATGTATATTGAATCTAACACTGAATGTATAAACGATGTCGAATACATTCAGGTTCTCAAAGATGTCAAACAAGTTTAGGTAGAGTTTAAAGCTGCTCGCTCTCAGATTTTGGTAAAAAGATAAAGTTCTTCAAACTGTATGTAAATAACGTATTTTAGAACATATGGTGATATAAAAAGGCTCCAGTATAAATTCATGTCACGTATATCTCTAAATTTCGAAAAATACACTACCAAATTTAAAAGCGTTGCAATTTCAATATAAACATATAGTGTGGCGGTGCCGTGTAACCGACCTTTTCAATCGATTTCTGCAAATCCCTACCTAGATTTTTGCTTATAATTTTATTCTAGACTTTAGTTTTAAATTTATGAATAAGAATGTCAATTTATTTGAAAAATATATTTTTTCAACGGTAACTGAGAGCGAGCAGCTTTAAAACTTCACATTTTTCTGCAAGGGACTCGTTAGCAAAACGTATCTTTAATGGGAGATTTGTATCTCAATCAGATAGTGGCAATATGAAAAATTTCAGTAATGAACAAAAATGTATTGATCAAATATCCAGATTCCAGATATTCATCTCCGATTGAACATTTATTACACGTACTATCAATTTAGGAAAACATCATTCATTCAACTTTACAAGATGTGCATCTGAATTATCTAACAAACCTGCTAACTTTTATACTGAACTTGCAATTAAATATCTCATCATGGTTTTTGCTTTCTTATCAAATCAGCCTCAAATATAATTGTCGTTTTCCATTGACAAGACTGGAACTTCTGATTACGAAGTTTATTTACACAGATAGCAGCTATCAAGAGTCTACTTCCGCCGCAATGCAACTGTATCAAATGAAGCAAACATGCAGATAAGAAGAACTATGTGTTTGTAATTGAATCGCCGACGAGTTATTTAAAGCAATCAAGATCAATAATATACCTCCAACTTCAATATAGAATATAGTTCTACGAATGTTACGTTCCTATTTCAATGCTTTATTAAGAACTAAATGTTATGCATGTATCTTTTAACAGCAGGATTTTTGTCATTTATTTAAAAGTAATTTCACTCCATGTTTCGATAACCACACGATTTTATCTTACACAGACCGGTCTTCGAAGTACATAATTTTATGTAATTAACGACATAATGTAATTATTTCTAGAAAGATCAATGTAAACATCAAATTAATGCCGGAAATATTGGTCAAAGTTCTTGAGATGTCATTTCCGTGGCAACTCTGCAAGCCTATTGCTTTTACGAATATGCAGCAATGAAATTATGTAAGACTTGCATATGTATGGGAGGCACTCCCTACATCTAGCAGATTATATTTTTCAAACATAGATTATGTGTTCAATGAACGTGAAATGATAAATTAAAAAAGTTATGAAAGTAATAAATAAATACAATTTCGAAGAAGAACCTTTGGCGAAAAATGCATCATTTTACCACAGTTAATCAATATAGGGGACTTCTGTAATAAATCGCACCCACGTATTAATTTGTACAATAACAACTCTACATAGATTATTGAATGGTTTGCATATTTTAAACCGCTGATTTGATCAATAATGATTCTATTAGTTATGTTTGGAGGTTAGTAAGTTTGACATACGTTATTGGGTATGTCCCTTTAATCGATATACCTGTAAGAAATATAGTACAGAATTTGTTTTAATAACATAAGAAAGGCTTTCTGTCAACTCTTTTTTCATGAATTAATGACTTGATATTGTTATACTTGATATTATTTTTGTTTTTTTGTTTGAATACGAAAGATACGCATATGTCAACATTGTTTTAGAGTCAACAGAACATGGTTATAACATAATCCTATCAGTAATTTTTTTTCTATATTAGTAAAATCAATGTGATCCTGGGACTTATGGCAAGTATGAAACAAGTGTTATGTTTGGTGTAATCTGTACTTAGGTATACAATTTGGAATGTTATTATAATCTGACATTGCACATATAAATCTATCTATCATCTTGTATAAATATATATATTATGTTTGTCCCATTCCCGGTCTTACCAACTACGAACTGGACTCCTAATCGAAAGCCAACGGTATCATATGAAAAGCTTTAAAACATGTCCGAAGGGGAGACTATGCTGAAATTCAATGATATTTTGCTTCAATTTGTCCCTTGGCTTTTTTATATTTTGTTTTATTACAAAGAGCACATTCGTGCACGCGCTATTTCTCAACAAATACTGTTATTGAAAGGAACATGCTTCTCCGGAACAGTAGGATTTCAGTTCATGGAGTATCCTTCGTATCCAACGCGTTGGTCTTTGTCAGGTCAAGATTTGTATTGCATGCAGAGGAAAGAAATGATCTTATATGCTTTATTTGCTTAAATACATTATTTGTTATTTTCTTATACAAACGTATGTAGAGCCGCACAAATAGCGCACCTGCTACGGTTTTACTACTGCAGAAGAAATTCAAGTAAGAGTGCACCATAAACCGGTTTAAGCTCCCCAGTGGTGTTTTTGCCACTGACCGTTCCAAGGCGGTGCCCCACTGTGTTCCTTTAATTGTTCGTTTTGTCCTCGTGTGTTTGCTTTGTATGCTAGTGTGTGTTGGTAGTGTATGTGTGTGTGTGTACATGATTGTGTGTGTGTGTGTGTGTGTGTGTGTGTGTTGGTGGTGTGCACTTCTGGGTGCTGTGGGGCTCGTTTTGGGGAGGCTGCGTTTTTGGTACGTTGCATTCCCTGTTTGATATTATTTTTGTTTTTTTGTTTTCAAATATACACCTAGAAAAATGTTGAGCACCCCCTGGAAGTTATATAGTGACTTCAAAAATTGTATCATGAAGTCACCTTCAAATAAGCGAAGGAAAAAATGCTGTAAATCATATCAGCAACCCTCTGCACGAACTGCAAACAGTTTTGCACTGCAAGTGAAAGTAGATTGTCTTTAAAAAGATCCGAGGTTCATCTGGAGCAGAATAGTCAGGGTCTGGGTGGTCTGAACGTATAAAGTACGGATGTCAACTGAAGACTCAAAATTGCATTTTTTACTCTTATTCGCCATCTAAATCTTACTATGACCTCTACAGTTCCATACTGAAATGTGTTTTTGATTTCGGATAAACCGACGCCCGTTTACTGTTAACAATATCACCCGAAAAGCCCAACATAATGTTACAGTTTTGCCGTATTCTGTTTGCCAGAGGGTTGCTGTCACGGATTACATTTTTCTTCCCTAGTTGTATTTGACGGTATTTTCATGATGAAGCTTCGTTAGATCAGTCACTCTTAAAAATTCAGGGGGTGCTTATCTTTTTTCTTTGCGAAATTTTATATCACGTTGGCTTTTTAATTTTCTTACTTTATTTTCTAAAGAAAAGTTCTTAAAAGCACGATTAATGCCAAAGATGTGTGCCAGAGTACATTGCAAGGTTAGTGCGGTCGTCCAAGAGGCGCGAAACAATACAATGTACTTGGTTAGTTTAAAATGGATAGTACTTTCGTTTAGCAATAATTGCATCACAAAAACATGTTTTCAAAATATTAAGCTATGCAAATTCCTTTATCAAAAAAGTGTTGTCGCATAATAGGTAGTCATAAACATTTAATATATGAACAAATAATTAATATATTCTCTGCCTTACAAATTTAACCAGTTAAAAAGAATAAGCCGCGTTATCTCCCTATTCCATGTGCATTTAATTCAGTTAACTGATTGTTGCAAGGCGATAACAACGTTATCAACCAACCCTATGTTTAATATCTTTTAGTGCAATTTGCATCATTAAAATTTGCTATTTCATACTGCAACAGAATCTGTTTTGAAGTCTTATGATAGTTGTGAATATTTGAACTAACATGTTTTAAGTGCTTTCTTGTCTATTGTTTGTTTTTCTATCCCATGATTTTGGCAACTGCAGACGTCTACTAGGAATAAATGCTGGAAACTTTAGCACAGTTACACATTGGCTATTGACGCCTGTTTCATGTAATATTTCAATTTTCACTAAATGATAGTCCTAGTAAGAGTCATTCGAATACTAATAACCCTGTAGTACTAACATAATTATCTCAAATACTTTGAACGCATTGATTAGATCAATAAAGAGTTCTCAATAGTTTGTCCTGCAATGATATACGGTTGTTTGAAAACAGCACTTCAAGATATGCTCCTGACAAACTAAACTCGGACGGACGCACGGACGCACGCAAGCACACAACCGAACTGCCATTTGGACAACTATGCCAAGCTTTTGCAAGTGACTCGACAAAAAGTGTTGTCGTATAATAAGTAGTCATAGACATTTTAATATATGTTCACATGAGGCATTTTTTTCACCATAGGTTCATCTTAGAAATTGTATTTATTTACCATTTTACGTTCATTAAACACATAATCTATGTTTGGAGAATAAAATCTGCTAAATGTAGGGAGTGCCCCTTTTAGTATTTCAATAGTGACGTTTAAAGATACTGTTTAATTTTTCTTGGTAACCTAATATGTTGCTTTGTTTTAAATTAATGATAACTTGTAATTTTAACCTTTTTCTCCCCTTTTAATATATTTATCTCTTTCAGTAATAAAAAGTCCATGCCGTTTGCATTTTGATACTTTGCAGGTGATAAAAATGCTACATTGTACACTAGTGTTTGTTTAAATGTTTGCAGATGTAACGACTAGTATTATTAAATTGATTTCCTATTGCAAAATGTTTTATAATTTAGAACTTTGAAATATTATCAAAACAAATACAAAAATGCGATATCTACATAAACAAGTACAAAAAGTATGATATCTACATTTTGTATCAATCTTCAGTCGTGAGAGAATTACAATGAAATCCACATTAAATGAGATTTTATTTTTTTGCATCTTTCATCATGCAAGAGTAAGCTAAATTTTATGATTATTGTACGGAACGTGAAATGGTTTATGCAGGTAATTTCATTCTTTAACTAGGAAAAAAAACTTTTAATTGTCAGACGATAAAATCTGTGTTTACCATTAAGCTTTCCAACAAACAGTTATTCATAAAACTAGTTTAACAAAACTGTCTCGAAGGAAAATACTTCTGGTTTGTTTTGAAAATTTTGCATTTCCGAATATATTTTTTTTTAATTTACGTAAATGCCAGGAGGTATTCTGTTTAACATTTTCAAATAAACAGAATGAATAAGTTTCAAAACCTCATATACATATCTGAATATTGGGTATAGAAATTTGAGGTTGAATGTGAATGTTTGAAAACCAATCTATTCACAACTTGATGCTCTGCCAAGATTCCTTTTGATAAACAAGAGTATGACTAAGCTTACAATATACTTAATGGTCATGTCATGTTAATCTTTGAAGGCACTTTGCTCTTGAACTTGATTCTAGGATTTTATTTTTTGACCATGTCTACTGTGTCATAATAAATATAAATTTAAAAAAGGGCGAATGGTTATTGCTTTTCCGGAGGAAAGTATCATTGACTTATATACTGTTCTTTGTAAAGCTGCTCGCTCTATTTGGTGAAGCAATAAAGTTCTTCAAACTGTCTGAAACTAACATGTTTTAAACAGAAGCATCAACTAACAAAGTATCAGTATACATTCCTGTAAAGTATTGCTGTATTCATACTTACCAACGTTTTCAACAGATGTTCTCACATTTCACTTGTGTTGTTGATTCTATGATTTACTCTTACATTTTATGTTTTAAAACATGATTTTAGCGAAATTTGAATTCTTCAACGAAAACTATAAACAAGTAAGTACATTCTCCTAACTTAAATGCCCAATAGACGCCCACATTGCATAAACAATACATTCCCTATACGTAAAACATTAAACACACTATGTTTATGCTGGATTACAATATAATATTGAATGATCTAACAACACCTGTTATGTTAGCATTCATAAATTACATGTGACTTTAAAACATTTTAAAACTTTGTACCGTGATAGCACACACTTCAAGAAGGTTTATTGCTCTGGCAAATCAGATACCACCCATTAGCTTAACTGTAGGCTCATTACCTACGGTCGTAAATCGTGATGAAAAGTGATAAGAACATAAATCATTTCAATCAGCATTAAACATTAATTTTTTTTGAAGAAGGTATATAAATTAAATGTATAAAAATGATATTTATAGAATATGTTCCATCTCGAACCGATACATAGATACACTGATAAATTACGTATGTCTTGATGCTTTTCGAACATGTTATTCATCACTGACATGTAAAGATTATACTAAAGCAATGACCACATGTAAATGTGTCTGTGTTTTGTTAAGGTAATGCGCGCAATAGCTATTGTAAGAGTATTTGCTCAATTTACTTCGCCCGAATTAAGTTCAAAATCTTTTCTCTGTCGTTTAACAGTAACAAGCTGACCAGTTCATTTTTTTAGTTTTCAACGATTGCGTAATTTATTTTTAACAAGAGCCATGTAAGACATGGCCATCCCCCCACCCCCGCCAAGTGCTTTTTCTATGACCAAGAAATTTGGAGTGAGATGAATGGATATTGTATACATGTAGTTTCTAATTAAAACAATAATTGTTTTGGCAGGGTATAATAAGACAAGGTAGAGTTATGGAACTTGGGCATGTACTTTCAATCATTATGCTCTATCTATGTAAAAGTGTCAAGTATTCCTTTTAGTACTTTTGGAGTTATGCTCCGGTCAAAAGACATCAAGAAAATGTAACAATGGGGAGTAATTAAAAAAACAAGAGGGCCATGATGGCCCTATATTGCTCACCTAAATACCAGTCCACTTGCCTAATGGGTGTGGTCAATTTTGACCCAAGAGGCATGATTTGAACAAAGTAGGTGGAAGACCACAAGACAATGTTACATAGCAAAAAGGTTTTCCTTTATACATCTTTGTAAAAAAAAAAGTGACTTCCTTGGCGGGGCCAATATTGACCCCAGTGGTATGATTTGAACAAACTTTAAAGACGTCTTCTAGGCAATGCTACATGCCAAATATCTAAGCTCTAGGCCTTGTGGTTTCAGAGAAAAAGATGTTTAAAAGCCTACCTAAAACGAATCGACGCCCATGCGGGGGTCAATTTTGATCCAAGGGGAATAATTTGAACAATCTTGGTAGAGGTCCACTAGCCAATGCTACATGCCTAATATCTAAGCTCTAGGCATTTTGGTTTCAGAGAAGAAGATTTTTAGAGTGTTTCTCATAAAACTCTATGCAAAACTAAGCGACCACCCGCGCGGGGTCAATTTTGACCCAGGGGTCATAATTTGAACAATCTTTGTAGAAGTCCACTAGACAATGCTACATGCCAATTATCTAAGCTTTAGGCCTAGAGAAGAAGTTTTTCCTCTATGTTACCATAGCAACCAGATTTCTGTATGCAATGGAATTCTTTGAACATTTTTGATAGAGGTTCATGCATGGAACACTCCTGCAAAGTTTTATCAACATTGACCCAGTGGTTTCAGAGATGTCGTTTGAAGGAAATGGTGGACAGACGGACAGACGACGGACGGAATGCGAACTTAATAGCTCACTCTGGCACTTTGTGCCAGGTGAGCTAATAAGGCAAGATAAAGTTATGGTTCTTGGGTACTGCACTTCCCCTTGTTCTCTTTTACTGTATAAAATTACAAGTAATTCCTTTCAGTACTTTGGAGTTAAGCACCGGGATAGAAAAATCAAGAACATGTTAAAAAGGAGAGTAATCACAAAATTAGGCAAGATAGAGCTGTGGTTCTTGGGCACTGCACTTCCCCTCATAGTACACTATCACTGTATTAAATTTCAAGTACTTCCCTTCAGTACTTTTTAAGTTGTGGTCCGGACAAGACAAATCAAGAAAATGTAACAAAGGGGAATAACAAAAAATAGGCAAGGTAGAGTTATGGTTCTTGAGCAGGTTTTACAAATTAGCCTTTTGTCAAAAGGAAGGGTAAATTCAAAAGAAATTGAGCTTTGACATTTTTAAATAGTTTGGACCAAACTGTTCGAAAATACGATACTTAAATCTTGTAAATATGGCTTTTTTACCTTAAAATATTAATAGCACTTGATACAATAACAGTGGTGTAACCTTTGAATGAACAACTTGGTCTACTATATAACGCCAACTTACGAATGATTCTTTAGCTGTCAGTTCTCATCGGCAGTACAAAGGTTTTCATAACGAAAATATTTGCACTGATAATACCGTCGTCTGCGCAAACAGTTGTCCGAACTAACAACAAGAAAAGATGAAGAAATTTAGTTTCCGACTTGTAAACTTAATTTGCGTCTGATATTCACTTCGTCGAAGTTGTAACTGCATGCCACTGTCTATTAAAATGTGTGTCTGTCCCTGTATCTTTCTATTAATTTTTTGTTAAATATATTGTTGATTTAGTCATGTCGCCTGCTGTAAAACGAATTGTCGTATCTCCATTTTTTTCAAAATTTAGGTATTGCTACCGTTGAATTCGTACTGAAATGCCGTATCTCCCAATACATTCATTATTGGCATAGGGGATGTAGTTTTCACGTACTAGAAATATTACAATGTCGTATGTCCATATTTTAACCACCTCATCATTAACGAATTGTCTTATCTCAATCAGCCAATCGGATTACCAAGATTTGTCACGTGACAAATAAGGCCTCAAAATTAAAGTGTCGTATATCCATAACACGCCTTTTGCTTTTATAAATGAAATGTCGGAAGTCCAAATCCTCCAATCAAAATATTCAGCTTTACCATGTGACAAGGAACAACAACAACAATTTCCGGAATCATTCGTTATGAGTACACATTGTTTTTGCGCACTGTAACAAGGGAATATAATGTACATGTAAGTTACTGTAATTATAGTTTTTATTTATTGTATTATATCAAGCACAAGTTAAAAGTGTGTTTCAATTTGATGTGTGTATTGCATTTCTTCAGGAATTCAAGTGTGTAAGTAAAAACAAACAAGTAGTGTTTTCGGACAAACCGAAATTTGGATTTTACATTTTATGGCATTTCTGCCTTAGAATATTAGTGCAAGTATATTAAATGGCATTCGTCAATTAACAGTTATATCCGTCGGTAATGTCGTATACGTTGGTTTTCAGTTTCTGTTTTCCTTATTAAGTGAATTACTTAAAACAATGTGCAAAAAGTATTATATCATCTTCCATTTGTTTCAGGTCTGGTTGCAACAATGCCCACTGTTCGATGGACAAAGTAGCATACAATGTAGTCTGGAACGAAGTACAAGCTGGGCATGGAGCAAATGAAATAGCAAGTGCCTTAATACAAGTCTTAAAAGCTATTTCTGACGAATATCCATTAATTGAAAGATTCACTCTTTGGTCTGATTCCTGTGTACCTCAAAATCGAAATTCAGTGATGTGTTACGCTTTACAAAATTTTCTGTCAAAAAACAGCAATGTCCAGGAAATAGTACAAAAGTTTTGCACACCTGGATATTCCTCTATCCAGGAAGTTGATAATGTACATTCGCATTTAGAAAGGGCTTTTAAAAAATACGAAATCTATAGCCCTCTTGGAGTAATGAACAAACTGAAAACTATAAGAAAACAATCTATGAAAATTATTCAGCTGAAAAAGGAGCAGATGTTTGATTACCAACAAGCTGCATCAACTTTCAAGTATAACGCTGTACCATTTACGAACGTGAAATATATAGAACTGAGGAAAGATCTGCCACATCACGTGCTCTTCAAACTTGCAGTTAACAGTGAGCCTACAGTTGTACCTATTACTCGAAAAACAAGAAGTGGAGAAATAACCAAATCTCCTTTCCTCCATCAGCTGCGAAGAAATAAAAAACTGTCAAAAGAGAAGAAAAAAGATCTAGAAAGTATGTAAAGGTATTTTCCTGATGATGACAGACCCTATATGGAAAAACTCTGTAAAATTGGGTCATGTGATGACGAAGCCTAAATTGCTATTGTGTGACAGATATTGAAAAATACGGAATAGCAATCGTGTGAAAAAAGTTTGATATTTCGAAATGTTGTTCAGTGTAACATTTTATTGCTACTAGGTATCATTGAGAAAACTTTGGAAAACACAATGATTATCAATGAAATAGTAGTGTTACAGTTGATCTACCTATAAACGCGGTTACATGTAACCTTTTTTTAAACAAATTTCTGGTTAGAGTATGAGCTTTTTAAGTCAAAAGATTTGTTGATAAATTGTGATATCAATGCATAGTTTAATGTCATAAGAACGCTACTGACAAAGTGTTACGTCATGCGAAAACCAACCTTTTGGCGATTACGACCAGTATGGATCCAGATCAGACTGCACGGATGTGCATGCTGATATGGATCTATACTGGTCGCAATCGACATAAAACTGGTTTTCGTATGACGCGGGTCATTAAATTTTAAAGCTACATGTACGATTTTGTATCATATTAAGTTCGTTTTGTTTTTAAGAATAATGTTGAGATTTACAACTACGGTTTTTAGTCAAAGCTTTGTTTAGTTAAATTTCTCTAAATAAGAGTGAATTTATTTTTCATTGTTTTCTGTTACGTTAAATGTTGCTCGAGTAAATTGTTTCAACATGTTACAGCTCTTGCTTTTCTGGAATGAGTTATTGCCCTTTGGAAAGTTGAAAAACCTAAATAAATTGTTTGCTCAAAGGTTGTCACAGGAGCATTAATAACTTTCAACAGAAATTCTTGTTAAAATCTGAAGTAAAAGTGTCGTATGTGTCATTATAAAGAAATATTTCAAATATGAAATATCGTATGTCCATACGGCAGTTTGATATTAAAAAAAAAGTTTAAAAAGTTACAAAAGTGTCGTAAGTCCAAACAATTAAAGCTAAATTTTGAAAAAACCTATTATTTGCAGCGTCTCACAAATAGTTCAACATTACGCAAAAAAAAGACTATGCTCATCTCTGTTTTGGAATTTTCAAAATATCTTCGAAAATAAAAAAGTTATAGCGAATTGAAACTTTAACATCAATTTTCTCGAAAAGTAAAAATTGGTAGTTACGACAAATCGTTTTTCAGCAGGCGATGTGCATGCTACGGTAAGAATGCAAGGAGATCCAGACTGATTTGATTGAAGATGATCATCTATTTGACGCGTGTTGCTTTTTATAACCGATTCTCTTTCCTAGTAAATGCTATATATATTTATCCAAATGACCTCCAATTAGGTTTCGTAGTCCTATTTAGAACGCAGCACTGATATCCGTAAAGAAAGTTATATTCGTTGCAAGTAAAGTATCATAACATAAAGAGGCACTCCCTACATCTAGAAGATTATGTTCTCGAAACATAGATTATGTGTTCAATGAACGTAAAATGATAAATAAATACAATTTCAAAGGGCCTATTGCGAAAAATGCCTCATTTAACCACAATTAATCAATATAAAGGCTTTCCAAGGCGGTGCCCCACTGTGTTCCTTAAATTGTTCGTTTTGTCCTCGTGTGTTTGCTTTGTATGCTAGTGTGTGTTGGTAGTGTATATGTGTGTGTGTACATGATTGTGTGTGTGTGTCGTGTGTGTGTGCGTGTGTGTGTGTTGGTGGTGTGCACTTCTGGGTGCTGTGGGGCTCGTTTTGGGGAGGCTGCGTTTTTGGTACGTGGCATTCCCTGTTTGATATTATTTTTGTTTTTCTGTAATAAATCACATTCACCCATTACTTGTACAACAACAACTCTAAATAGATTATTGAATGTTTTACGGTGGTGCAGTATATTTTAAACCGCCGATTGTATCGATATGACTTTTTATGCATGGCTGATACTTTTAGGTTGTGTTATAATACTTCCAAATCTTCTATTATTAATGCTTTGGAGATTATTTAGTTTGGCATTAGTTATAGGGTGTGTCCCTTAGAAAGCTGCTTGCACTCAGATTTTGGTGAAAAAATTAAGTTCTCTAAACTATATTCAAAAATATATTTTAGAGCGAAAACTCCAATAAAACGGTTCCAGTATAAATTCCTATTGAGTTGATCTGTATTTTTGAAATTAGGGGAATTCCGTTAAAATACGGACGTACGGACAATTCTCGGTTTTTCGTTTATAAAACAGGCCTGATTTGTCACAGAATACCCCTTTTGCCGTCAAATGAATCTTTCGGTATAAAGCATACTCTTCAATGACACGGATTTACGTCATATCTACAATAAAGCGTAATGCGCATGCGAAACAAGTACCGGTGTTTACTTCGTCTCTGTTTGTGCGCAAAAGTTTAGAAGCGGGAACATTCAAAAGCAGGTAATATTCTTTTATTTTATTGCGATAATAACTTCTTATTAGATCTATTTAAGTCAGGAACTTTGCCAATAAAATAAACACCACAAAAACAGCGCTTAAATGAGAAAATATAATAGACAATAGAAAAAAATAGCAAAAAGCCAATGTCCGTATTTTCCCTAGTGCAAATTTATGTGGTCGGATAAAAACGAACGTGTGTGCGTTTTGCATTTTATAGGGAACACTTTAAGTCCTAGGGAATTATTTTACACTTAATAGCTCTAGCGCTAGTTCCAGCCTTGATGCAATATAAAGTGTATGTCCGAAAACCATTCAAGTTAATGATCATCTGTGTTTTTAATTTATTAAATCTAGCTTACTACTTTACCAATCAATAACAATTTGTAAAATCCATTATTATTTCATAGAAATACTCTAGTATCAAAATCATATTGAAAGGAGTCATCTAGAAATGATCACCATATTCTACAAAATGTACCTTATTCGTAATACATGTTATTGCATTCTATGTTTTTAGAACAGATATGGCAGTATAATAGCTTCTTGAATTTATATAATAAACTTAATATCGTACCTCATTTGTAGGAGGAATGAACAGATATACTTGTAGTTCAATGTCAGTACCGAAAATACTTAGAAAAGTAGAGTAGTTTATGGAATATCAAAAATATTCAAAGTAAAGACCATGGTGCAGAATAGCCTACGTGATTTATATATAAAGGAATATGTGTATCCCTCAGTGGCTATGTTATTGGACTATTTGGTGAATGAATGTGACACAAACATTGCTGCTATAAAAGTATTGTATGAATTCTTTGAAAACAGAAAATTTGATACAGATAGTAGCATTGATTGGCAAAAGTTACTAGCAACAATTACACTGTGGTGTAACCGAGACGGTTAACATTTTTTCGGAATTTCCAAGATGGCGGACGAGAGTGGATGTGAAAAGTAGGTGTCTTACTTTTTTCCTCGTAACTAGTTAAAAACAAATTTCAGAAATGAAATTCTTACACAGACCGATAGAAAAATGATTTTGCCATTCTAGGCTTTATCCGTTTCATTAAACAGTGTCTACTTTTCTAAATATCGTTGATAAAAGTGAACCAAATGCCGGTGCTCCGAAATGAAGCGAGAGGTCATGTGTGTTTTTACTCGGCAAAAGTTCATTCTTTGATGGATAAGTCCACTAAAACCACTCCTCAGTAGATTCTGTTGTTATCTTAAAGAACAAAATACTTTATGTTGATATATGTACAGGAAATGGACAAAAAAGCCACTTACACGAAATATGCTCTGTACGGTCCATATACATATGTTGAATCACACGTTTCTTTCCCTGTACGGTTCGTATATGCATAAAAACTGTACGGTGCGTAGCAAAATTTGAACAAAATTACTGTACGGTCCGTAGATGAAACCGTACTGATGGGTTCTTGTAATATATAGTTTGAAGCTTACATGAACAAAACGTGCTTACATGAGCGTATTGCGTAAGTTAATTCCGGAAATAATATCGGTAATGAAAATGATCATAATAATTAATATTTTTCAGGGATCACTCTTTCGATACAGAGGAGCGAAGGCGTGGTAAACGGACAAGGAAGTCTGGAAAGGTATCTTAGAACTTTGAACCAGCCAGGAATCCATTTTCAGTGCGAGAAAACCACACAGCATGTGAAACAAAAATATTGCCGCATGTCCGTCATGGACTTAAACTTGACAATGTAGAAAGTTGAATACACACATGCAGAAAAATCATTGAACGAAAACAATTTACGTATGATACGTCGACTCTTCTACTTGTTTGAACAGACTTTTCACTGAGTAGTTCGTATACTAACAGCATTGTCAGTGTGGTGTATTGTCAGTGTGGTGTAAGAATATGAAGTTATCATCGACTGCAAAAAAAACCACCTGAAAATATGTGATTGTGGGTACTATGCCATGAGACAAACACAATAATATAATACGTATTATTTTATTCAACTAGAATGCTTTTTGCATGCATCATTTAAATGTATTTTTCCCCATTTCATATCCCGACTGGTTATTTTTAACTCAGAAATATGTCAGTAAGAAATTGGTACATGTTATGAAACTATATGATAATTATATGTTGCTGCTTATGCACACCTTTTCATCATTTTCTTTTATATATGAATAAAAAATCAAGCCCGTCTAGGTACATAAAATTAGAAAATAAAACAAAAAAGAAGGCATAAAAACAAAAATAATATCAAACAGGGAATGCCACGTACCAAAAACGCAGCCTCCCCAAAACGAGCCCCACAGCACCCAGAAGTGCACACCACCAACACACACACACACGCACACACACACGACACACACACACAATCATGTACACACACACACATACACTACCAACACACACTAGCATACAAAGCAAACACACGAGGACAAAACGAACAATAAATATTATAAAAAGATAAAAAATATGCCAATCTTTGGTTATTAATTACAACGTAAAATATTCAATCATTGAATAATACATCTCCAATTCTGTAAATACCTTCATGTATAAAATAAACAAATCTAGAAAAGCAAACAGTATGTATAAAAGTGAACAATAATCACAAGGAAAGAGAAATATGGCTATATGTATTAGTACATATTCATATTAGAATAGAATATTATAATATTCATAACATAACAATAAGCAAATGAAAATAAATAATTTTAGAATAGAACGATATTGTTTATTTATGAAATAACGTCCGTTCCTCCAGTGTTCATTGTTTAAAATTCCGGCATTCGTGGCTAATAACTGCGTATCAGTACTCCAAATCATTGTTTATTAGACGATAACAACGCTGAAAGGGATGTTATTTCGGTTTTAACATGACCAGATATTACAAACGGTGAATAAATGCAAAGGGTTATTTTCTATGCGAACGCTGTTATCGACGTTTCTAACGCAGTACCGATGTAAGGTGTTACACCGGTCATTTTTGTCCCATTTGATTCTATCGTAATAAGAGCACTTTTGCACATTTCCTCTGGCTTTCAAAACAAAATTCAAGCAATCAGCTATCCATATTTCTCATCTTCATCATTATCACAGTCAATCTACATGATTGTGTGTGTGTGTCGTGTGTGTGTGCGTGTGTGTGTGTGTGTGTGTGTGTGTGTGTTGGTGGTGTGCACTTCTGGGTGCTGTGGGGCTTGTTTTGGGGAGGCTGCGTTTTTGGTACGTGGCATTCCCTGATTGATATTATTTTTGTTTTTTTTCTACACCAGAAAAGTTACATTGTCAACAATGAACTTTTTTGCTATCACTCAATATCTGGAGACACTGTACAAATTTCCAATACACAGCTGTCATGTATGCCGGCGCGTAGTAATATTTGAACTATTCCATCACAAAATGTATTCCTGAAGACAAACAAAACAACTGTTAGAGAACAACAATAAATACAACTTATACATTTCATCAAGCCATCCACAGACAGCTCTAAAATGGAGACTTCAAATCTCCAAAGAACTACTTTCTAAGGTACAACGACCCGGAAGTACTTGTTGACCGGTGTCACACAGTAACGTCGTTTCTGATCGGTGACGTCGTTTAAATTTGCGACTATTAAATAACGTATATACAGTCGCAAGAATCCAACGACGTTTTAATTATCGCATTAAAACACATTCAATTTTTGCGTTAGAAAAGGGGCAACTATTTAGTGGTTTTGACATTTGCGACCGTAAATACGGTTTTAATTGTCGCAGTTTTAACAGCTCCGGCTAAGTACAACTGTATATATTTGTATAGATTAAATGATACTTCCGGGACATGCTTTTAAAATGAAGAAAACGAACATGAAGACAATATATAACGTTAATAAGAGATTTTGAATGATATGAATACTGTCAGAAATAAACTAGCATTCAATGTTCTTCTACATTTTGATGCCATGACTTGACTTCTAATGATCATGAAAGTTCAATGTGAAACTATATGTCAGTTTGTAGATATTGTATAAAAAAGCGTAAATATTACAAAATAAACAAATCTACCAACTGATAAAGTAGCCTATGTGAATTAGATTTATTTGCAATTATTTATCATTACAGTGCAATACGCTCATGTAAGCTCTTTATGTTTATGTTAGCTTCAAACTATATGTTACAAAAACTCATCGTACTGTTTCATCTAGGTTTCATCTACGGACCGTACAGTAATTTTGTTTAAATTTTGCTACGCACCGTACAGTTTTATGCATATACGAACCGTACAGTGAAAGAAACGTGTGATTCAACATATGTATATGGACCGTACAGAGCATATTTCGTGTAAGTGGCTTTTTTGTCCATTTCCTGTACATATATCAACATAAAGTATTTTGTTCTTTAAGATAACAACAGAATCTACTGAGGAGTGGTTTTGGTGGACTTATCCATCAAAGAATGAACTTTTGCCGAGTAAAAACACACATGACCTCTCGCTTCATTTCGGAGCACCGGCATTTGGTTCACTTTTATCAACGCTATTTAAAAAAGTAGACACTGTTTAATGAAACGGATAAAGCCTAGAATGGCAAAACCATTTTTCTATCGGTCTGTGTAAGAATTTCATTTCTGAAATTTGTTTTTAACTAGTTACGAGGAAAAAAGTAAGACACCTACTTTTCACATCCACTCTCGTCCGCCATCTTGGAAATTCCGAAAAAATGTTAACCGTCTCGGTTACACCACAGTGAATTACCTTTCCAAAATCATAGATGAAGTGAAAATGAACACTTTGTGAGATGAATAAAGATGATAAAATATAAACTCAATATAATAGATAAAATAACAGCAATAATAAAATAAATTACGATTAGTGTGTAAATAAGCGCTTTTTGTCAATAACCTGAACTAACATAGTAATGTTTCTATAAATCTAGTGTTGTACATCTGATTTAACACAGGTTCAGTAGAATACTTTGATCCTAAAAAACATGTTATGAAATATTTGCATACATTGATTAACTAAAATAATCGAAGTATACACAATAAAAAAGTTTGCCATGTCCTTTTTTGTAGTATTTTTTTTTATACATTTTGCGACAACGCCATTACCCTCTGCATTTACACGGTCTCAAGTTCTATTATTTCAGAAATGCCTTAAACATACGTACATACAAAAAGGTGAAAAACAATGCAGTATAATGCATCGAACTTGCTAAAAGCTGCTGAGGCCGTACAGTCTGCCTGAGTATAAGAAAAGCCAGTGAAGCTTTCGATATACCGAAGTCAACTATTGCCGACCGTATCAGCGGCAAGCACTTAATAGACGTTACCAATGGCCGTCCACCAGCTCTCCCAGCTTCTGTTGCAAACAAAATAGTGACGAGTGTAAAACATAGGACTTAGCCGTAAACAGATCTTGCTTAAAACAAACGTGCTATGCAAGTGCATCAAATTACAGTCAACATACAAAAAATTCCACGCTGGAAAAGACTGGTGGGAAGGAAAAGGCATCCTGAACTAGTTATTAGGACGCCCGAGAAGAACCGTGCGCTCACGCATGCTTAATCCGGAAGTAATTGGAAAGTACTTCGACGACGTCCGCTTCTCAGTAACCACAAAAAAACAAAAATAATATCAAACAAACCTTGTAGAACTGCATCGTATTTGAACGCGGATGAAACCGGGTTCAATTTTGAACATAGTCAGGTGAGGGTTGTGGCAGAGAAAGGTGACCGTCGTGTGGTAAGCAAAACGACAAACCGGTCCACTAACCTAACAGCAATGGCTTGTGTAAATGCCACTGGGCAAGAAATGCCCCCTTTGTTAATCACTTACGGTAAAACACAGCGATCACTTCACTCATTTAACACCACTGCAAGTCCATCTGGTACAGTCTGGGCATACCAGAAAAATGGTTGGATCACGGACGACTTTGGTGAACTGTGGTTCTCAAGGTTTGCTTTTTATATATTTATACACGAGAATTTTTGTGTTTTACATACCATGCCTTTTGTTTCCATTGCGTGTGTTAGAGATTCACCTAGCAGGGATTACTTTTATTTACACTGTCCTGTGACTTTGGAACATGGTGGGGTAAGAGTGAGGTTGGGTCACCATAAACCGGTTTAAGCTCCCCAGTGGTGTTTTTGCCACTGACCGTTCCAAGGCGGTGCCCCACTATGTTCCTTTAATTGTTCGTTTTGTCCTCGTGTGTTTGCTTTGTATGCTAGTGTGTGTTGGTAGTGTATATGTGTGTGTGTACATGATTGTGTGTGTGTGTCGTGTGTGTGTGTGTGTGTGTGTGTGTGTGTGGTGGTGTGCACTTCTGGGTGCTGTGGGGCTCGTTTTGGGGAGGCTGCGTTTTTGGTACATCGCATTCCCTGTTTGATATTATTTTTGTTTTTTTGACAATGTATTTCATAAGTACTGTGGTCCTGAACGCCCACAGTTATTAATCATTGACGGTCACTCAAGTCATGAGTCTTTAGCCATCATAGAACGAGCTATTGAGGAAGATATAACTTCACACTACCACCACATTCTACGCACTATCTTCAGCCTCTTGATAGAACGGTTTTCGGGCCTCTAAAGTGTGCATATTACGAGGCATGTTCTACATTCATGCAAGAGCACCCACTAAATCTGGTGAATAAATGGACTTTCCCAGCACTGCTGAATGAGGCATAGACAAATAGCTTAACAGAAGCAAATATTACTGCTGGGTTTAGAGCGTGTGGCAAAAAACCATTCAATAGAAACGCAGTTCCATCCACTGCATTCCTTCCAAGTAGACCGACTGGTGTGTCGGACATTTCCTCCCAAATCGTGTGTGCTTTTTCCACGATTAACTCTTGAGTTGCTCAGAAGATGGCTTTTTGTGTTTTACATACCATGCCTTTTGTTTCCATTGCGTGTGTTAGAGATTCACCTAGCAGGGATTACTTTTATTTACACTGTCCTGTGACTTTGGAACATGGTGGGGGTAAGAGTGAGGTTGGGTGCGCACCATAAACCGGTTTAAGCTCCCCAGTGGTGTTTTTGCCACTGGCCGTTCCAAGGCGGTGCCCCACTGTGTTCCGTTAATTGTTCGTTTTGTCCTCGTGTGTTTGCTTTGTATGCTTGTGTGTGTTGGTAGTGTATGTTTGTGTGTGTGTGTGTGTGTGTGTGTGTGTGTGTGTGTGTGTGTGTGTTGGTGGTGTGCACTTCTGGGTGCTGTGGGGCTCGTTTTGGGGAGGCTGCGTTTTTGGTACGTGGCATTCCCTGTTTGATATTATTTTTGTTTTTTTGTTTGTCTCACGATAGCCCACAGGCTGATCAATCTGTTGTGCGCACGGAGTTGAATATGGATTCATGCGATGTAGATGCTTGACATCAGTGATCCGTCGCAACTGATGGACTTTATCACATCTGGTGACGCAGTCATTCAAGATTTAGACTCCTCATTCCTTTTTAATGACATTGTTCAGTTAGACAACTGTTTGAATGACGAAAATAGCCCGCCGCGCTTGTATGGGGTCAGTGCAAATGAATTTGGTGAATGCGTTGATGAACTATTCACACAAAAAATAGCGACCAGTCGTCCAGCTACGAAAGCCAAGAAAGTCACTGGACATAAGCTACTTACTAGTCTAGAAGTGTTAGAAGAAAAAAAAAACTTCTTCAAATACAAAAGATGGAAAAGATTTTGAAGTCTCAGATGACACAACACTCTGAAAGACTTAAAAAAGAAAAAATGAACAAAGAAGAGGCTGAACATGAAAGCAACGGGAAGGCCGTAAAAGGTAGAAAGAAATCGACGAATGCACATTCATGCCAGGAAGCCTAGTGCTGGAGTCTACTAATATACAATGTTTCATGGTAATTTAACTAACCTTTACTTAAAGTTCCATGACCACAATAGTTCTGGTAGGACTTAATTGTGGTGAAATGAGGCATTTTACACCGTAGGTTCTTCTTCGAAATTGTATTTTTTTATCATTTTACGTTCATTGAACACAAAATCAACGTTTCCAGACTATATTCTGCTAGATGTAGGTAGTGCCCCTTTAACTTTCAACTGTTCCTATCATTACTGAGAAATTAGTAAACATCCACGGTAATAAATCGCTGGAAAGGAAAGACAATACTTTAATAACAATGGTTATTTAACTGTTTATGTTATGCAATTTGTTTTGTATTGTCCTTCGGGGGCTCAGGAGTACTTCAGTTTAAGCATTTTACACGAGGAGGTACCATACGTTTAAATTTGGATGTGGGGGACATAACCTATAACTGATATGAAACTAAATAACGCTGAAACATAAATAATGGATTATTTAGAAGCTTTTTAACACAACCTAAACGTTTTAGCTATGCGTTCCAGTCATTATCGATAAAATCAGCGTTTTGAATCATGCTGCAGTACCGTAAATCAGTCAATAATCTATGTAGAATTGTTGTACAATAAATGGGTGGATGCGATTTATTACAGGATGACTATATATTGATTAACTGTGGAAAAATGAAGCGGCTCTCGTCATAGGTTAATCTTTGAAATTGTATTTATGTATCGTGTTACGTTCATTGAACACATAATCTACGTTTCGAGAATATTATGTGCTAGATGTAGGGAGTGCTGCTTTAAATGAAAAAGATTGAATAAATTGATTTACTCGATGGATATTTTTTTCACCAAAGGGAATATCGGTTTATTATCGCTGAAACGTTATATTTCTTGCCAAAGGCACATACTAACTCGTTTATTTCGCAGATGCTCAAACAAATACTTTTGAATTAGCTTGAAATGATCTTGCTGTTTGCTCTGCCAAATCGTTCCTTATTTATTCAAGGGAATTAATTTATCATGTATCAGTTCTGTTTGTTCTTTTTCTTAAAAACACAACATTATGTTTTAAACACTTAAGTTGTGCTTACAAAATAATCACGGAGGATGGATGTTTCTGTTATCTGGGAAACCGGAAAAGGTTTCTCATGTGTATGTTGAAATTAATGATATATTTAAAGCTGCTCGCTCTCAGTTACTGTTAAAACATGTTTTTGTTTTTTATACGCCCGAAGGGGACGTATTATGTTATCGCCTCGGTGTCCGTCTGTCTGTTCGCAATTTCCCTTCCGCACTGTAACTCTTGAACCCCTTGAAGGATTTCGAAGAAAAAAAAAAAAAATAATAATATCAAACAGGGAAAAAAAAAAATATCAAACAGGGAATGCCACGCACCAAAAACGCAGCCTCCCCAAAACGAGCCCCATAGCACCCAGAAGTGCACACCACCAACACACACACGACACACACACACAACCACGCACACACACACACACACACACACTACAAAGCCACGTACCAAAAACACAGCCTCCCCAAAACGAGCCCCACAGCACCCAGAAGTGTCACAAAACCTGACACAAATGTTAACCAGACTGAGACGACGTGCAGAAGCAATGTTCCGGATGGCTGGATTCAAGGTCAAGGTCATACTTAGGGGTCAAAGGTCATATGATTTTGTTTCCCTTCCGCTCTGTAACTCTTGAACCCCGTGAATGATTTCGAAGAAACCTGACACAAATGTTAACCAGACTGAGATGACGTGCAGAAGCAATGTTCCGGATGGCTGGATTCGAGGTCAAGGTCATACTCAGGGGTCAAAGGTCATATGACTTTTTTTCCCTTCCGCTCTGTAACTCTTGAACCCCGTGAATGATTTTGAAGAAACCTGACACAAATGTTTACCACATTGAGACGATGTGCAGAAGCCATGTTCCGGATGGCTCGCTTCAAGTTCAAGGTCAAATTAAGGGGTTCAAAGGTCATATGACTTTTTTTCCCTTCCGCTCTGTAACTCTTGAACCCCGTGAAAGATTTCGGACTTTTTTTTCCCTTCCGCTCTGTAACTCTTGAACCCCGTGAAGGATTTCGAAGAAACCTGACACAATTGTTTACCACATTGAGACGATGTGCAGAAGCCATATTCCGGATGGCTCACATCAAGGTCAAGGTCACACTTAGGGTTTAAGCGTCATATAACTGTGGATATTGCTCTGCATTTGCTCTTGATTACAGTGCTCTTGTTGCCCTTGAATTATCGAAAATTATGAAATTAGCCTTCTCAGCTCATAGTTCAAACAGGTGAATAAGCGTTTTGGGGAGGCTGCGTTTTTGGTACGTGGCATTCCCTGTTTGATATTATTTTTGTTTTTTTGTCTGCTCTATAGTTCTAGCAGGTTTTACAAAACAAATGAACTGCCAGATACTGAGTTATGCCTCCTTGACGGGCGTATTTTGTGACAGTTTGGCACTCTTGTTTTTAAATTTGACATGCTGATTCATAAATATAAAACTAGATGATATATAATCAAAATATAAGCAAAAATCTAGGTAGGGATTTGCATAAATCGATTGAAAATGTCAGTAATATGTCACCGCTACGCTATATGTTTATCTTGAAATGCAACGCTTTTGAATTTGGTAGCGTATTATTTGAAAAGTAGAGATATACATGACTGGAATATATACTTAAAAACAAAAAATAATATCAAACAGGAAATGCCACGTACCAAAAACGCAGCCTCCCCAAAACGAGCCCCACAGCACCCAGAAGTGCACACCACCAACACACACACACACACACACACAACACACACACACAACACACACAATCATGTACACACACAAAAGCAAAAATAATATCAAACAGGGAATGCCACGTACCAAAAACGCAGCCTCCCCAAAACGAGCCCCACAGCACCCAGAAGTGCACACCACCAACACACACACACAATCATGTACACACACAAACATACACTACCAACACACACAAGCATACAAAGCAAACACACGAGGACAAAACGAACAATTAACGGAACACAGTGGGGCACCGCCTTGGAACGGTCAGTGGCAAAAACACCACTGGGGAGCTTAAACCGGTTTATGGTGCGCACCCAACCTCACTCTTACCCCCACCATGTTCCAAAGTCACAGGACAGTGTAAATAAAAGTAATCCCTGCTAGGTGAATCTCTAACACACGCAATGGAAACAAAAGGCATGGTATGTAAAACACAAAAATATGCTCGTGTATAAATATATAAAAAGCAAACCTTGAGAACCAAAAAACGTATGTACTCAATGAAGAAAAATCTACAGACATCAAGCTACCGAGAAACGGGAGATTGCGGCCCGGTTGAGGTAAGCAGTTTATAGATATATTCACTATATTGGCGCTGCGACAGGTCCGGATTCTGCGCAATTTAGGTGCATTTTACGATTTTTTCGTGATCTGAGCAGAAAACTAGGCCAACACAGTCCAACCTGATTTTTTGCATTTTTAGGCGTATTTGCCTAAAATATTATATATAGTAGGATACATTGGGTGATCCTACATTGATCTAGACCGATAATCTAGATCGCATCTTTTTATATTTTTTATTATACGGTTTCCCGTACTTTTTCAAGCTTTCCGGGTCACGTGATCTCGAACCATCGTCCGTGTTACTCAGCTGTAACAAACCTGTCGAGCGTCTGTAGCACCTGATTAATTTTTTTTTTCATCTGTCTTCTTTCTTTCTTTTAAGTAAAATAAAGATTACTTTAAAGAATTTTTATTGGTGATTCATTATTTGTATTCCACTTTTGTGGAATGCTCTTGTATCATTAATTAGTTGGTTACAGCACGAATAAACTATACTTTTGTGTTGCTGTAAATATACCTTTACACTGGGTCTATATTTGAACTACGGCGTATAGCAACATGATAGAAGATGAGTCAGTAGTCAAAATCAACTACTATTCACGTGTGAAGAACTGTTGCTTCTTCCTGAGGAGGCTGAGATTGAGGAACGAGAGGACGAGCGTTTTAGAATTAGAGATGTGGGGGAATCCTGGGAAAGTAAGCTTGAAAAAATTACAGCGGACTCCAGGAGAAAAATGCGCGAAGAAGCAGAAAGGGAGAGAATGGCCGCCTTAAAAAGACAGAGACAAGAAGTGCGATTTCTTCACGCGGCCCAAGAATAAAAAGCATCATCGCCAGATCTTCATGGTTTTGTGGATGCAGATTACTCCCTGCAATTTAAAGGTAGGAGAAAAAGCAACACCTTGCAGTACACCCCCACAAAGCGTACTTATACAGTAAAACCTATGAAAACCGAACATCACGGGTATCGACATGAATCCGCTGGAAAGGTGGAAAATAAATGGTTGACATATCGTGATGATGATGATGATGATGTTCATGAAATAAGAAGGGCTAGATCTCAAGGGCATAGACTACAGATGCATGTCCCACAGAACTTCAATTATGATGGCACTTTCTATCAGAAGTTCCATAGCTTTGCCCTTTAGCAACGCTGGACTACGAAGAAATGCAAGCAAGAGTTATGCTGGCGTCTCACCGGCAAAGCCAGCGACTATTATGCATCTATAGTTGAAAGGGACCCGAAAGCATCTTACTATAGCTTTACAGAGAAAATGAAAAAGAGGTTTGGCTTGAGGGATCTACCTGAGACAGCACAGATGAGATTTTCTACATCTAAACAGTGTCCAGACGAGTCACTTGTAAAGTGGGCGGATAAAAACAAAAATAATATCAAACAGGGAATGCCACGTACCAAAAACGCAGCCTCCCCAAAACGAGCCCCACAGCACCCAGAAGTGCACACCACCAACACACACACACACACACACACACACACACACACGCACACACACACGGCACACACACACAATCATGTACACACACACATATACACTACCAACACACACTAGCATACAAAGCAAACACACGAGGACAAAACGAACAATTAAAGGAACACAGTGGGGCACCGCCTTGGAACGGTCAGTGGCAAAAACACCACTGGGGAGCTTAAACCGGTTTATGGTGCGCACCCAACCTCACTCTTACCCCCACCATGTTCCAAAGTCACAGGACAGTGTAAATAAAAGTAATCCCTGCTAGGTGAATCTCTAACAACACGCAATGGAAACAAAAGGCATGGTATGTAAAACACAAAAATGCTCGTGTATAATGCAACTGACGCCTTTTCTCGTGATGAAGCTGGGACGGGAGTACAGAATACTGATAATTTTGTAGAAAAACAAACCGTCATGAAATTCTGTCAAGGGTGCTATAATAAGGAAGCTGGAAGTGGTGTGCACTTCTGGGTGCTGTGGGGCTCGTTTTTGGGGAGGCTGCGTTTTTGGTACGTGGCATTCCCTGTTTGATATTATTTTTGTTTTTTTGTTTGTTTGTATGCACTTAACCAAAGACCACAGACTATGGAAAGGGCTTTGGACATGGTTCGTTGGTCTGAACACACGAGTCAATCCATGAACACAAGTAAACCAAGGCGGGAAAAAGAAGCCAGACAGTGCTATACAAGCGAATCTGAGAGTGACCTTGATGAGAGCCCAACTCACCCAGGATACAAGGTTAGCCGTGCATATGCTGGTAACCGGCAATCAGAAAAAGATAAAGCACTAATGAGCTATTATTAGCAATAAAGAAAAATGGCGAGGAGACTCGAGATGCAGTCAAGCAGTTGTCAAAGGAGTTGCAGAAAATGATGACTTTTATGATGTCTCGCCAAAGGTCACGATCCCCAACACCGGCTCGGGCTGAGTGTTTTAATTGTGGTCAAAAGGGACATTGGAAGAGAGATTGCCCAAAAAAACCTGTGAATGATAACAAACGGGTGTCTTTAAACGAGAAGGGGTCGGACAAAGAAGCCTAAACCCGACCCATGCTGCAGTGAAGGGCTTCAACGAAGATTTTGTTGCAACAGAAGCTGTGCAAGTGACTAGGGCAGCAACCATGGATGACACCGTATTGTCAGCTGAAATGGAAGATTAGTATGAATGTGATGGTGTGTCCATAGACGGCATTTCCAGTGTTTATCATGAATATCTTGCAAACTCGGCTACTATGAAAGATGGATTTGAGACAGATGAAGACGACACCTTGTGCTTGCCAGCAAATTCTGAAGCTGGATCAAACACTGACGAAAGTAGCGCAGAAGAAGAAATTACAGTATGTCAGTTAATTTCTGTTCCATGTTTAGAGTACCAATCTCTATTGGTGATAAAACAGTGCAAGCGGTTGTCGACACAGCGTCAGAAGTTACTATTATTTCAGACGTTGTATACAACACCCTTGTACCTAAACCGGAAAGAAAGAAATCTGTTACTATGCATGCTGCTGGACGGGATATGAAAATGACAGCTTTAATCATAGGCCCGGTTGACCTGAAACTAGGCCGCAAGTGCAAAGAGAGACGTGGCTTGCAGTGGTTCAGCCGGAAAATATATGTGGCACCAATTGAAGATGATATGCTTATGCTATTAGGCATAGATTTTCTGCGCAAGCATGGCATTGACATACAGACGCGGGGGTGTTGCCTTTGAAGTAGAGATGAGACAATACCGATGAACGTTAGTCATTCAAAAAGGAGTAACTCTGTTGCAAGGGTAACAGTCAGACGTAGAACCGTTATCCCACCTAAGACCGCCGTTCATATTCAGTGTCGTGTCGACAAAGAGCTGTCAACATTTATAGCAGAACCTATCAATCGAGTTCGAGCAGTGATGCCTAGATCTTTACATGTATCCGGCAAGAACCCTAAGTTATGCTTGATCAACTTTTCAGATAGGTATGTCACGGTTAAAAAACACTGTGAAATCGCCAAAGCTCATCCGGCTGAACCACTGCAAGCCACGTCTGATGTAGCCACATGTTAATCAAGTTGGTAGTCCTGATGAAGGTGGTGTTAAGGTTCTACCGGTGTATTTGCAAGACATGTTTGAGAGATCAATCAAGTTATTGACCAAGGAACAGACTGACATTCTGGCTGATCTCTTGATTGAATATCAGGACGTCTTCGCCAAGGACGAGTTTGACCTTGGAGGCTTTACAGAGATCGAACATTAGATTGACACAGCTGGTGCTCGACCCATTAAACAGCGTATGAGAAGGACACCGGCTTGTTTTGCTGGTGAAGAAGAAGCTCATATAGAAAAGATGTTGAAGGCGAAAGTTATTCAACCTTCAACGTCAGCATGGGCATCAGCACCGGTACTTGTCCGTAAACGTGACGGTAGTGTTCGATGGTGTGTGACTACAGAGCACTGAATGCTGTCACGACCAAAGATGTATACCCTTTACCTTTGGTCGAAGAGTGTTTAGACACTCTAGCAGGTAATGAGTGGTTCTCAACGGCAGATGCGAATTCAGCCTACTGGCAGGTACAACTACGGGTAGAAGACCGTAAGAAAACTGCATTCGTAACAAAATATGGTATTTTCGAATTTGTTTAAATGAGATTTGGACTTTGTAATGCCCCGGCTACTTACGCTCGGGTTATGAGCGAGAAGGTATTTCAAAACCCGATTTTTATGGGGATGTGGATGTGTGTTGGTGGTGTGCACTTCTGGGTGCTGTGGGGCTCGTTTTGGGGAGGCTGCGTTTTTGGTACGTAGCATTCCCCGTTTGATATTATTTTTTTTTTTTTTTACAAACTTCGTAAAATTTTGGGTCATGGCAATTTTCCAACTGTATTTGCTAAAATTATAAAGCGTTTTGTTGAAAGAGGTTACGACCCAACTGTTTTGAGACACACCGCATGTTTGGTGTTCAACCCGTTTACAGTTGGGTGCTATGCTTCCCTCTTTGATTGTGTCTGACGGAAGAGGGGGAGGACTCTGTGATGGGCAGTTTTTAAATCCCACTGGGACGAAACTGTTTTGATTTCTGTCCTCTGGCCTGTTTCGTCGGGCCCTTAAGGGTGTTTCTCTTGGTGCTCTGCCTTCTGCAAAGGCATTGAGTACATACGTTTTTTGGTTCTCAAGGTTTGCTTTTTATATATTTATACACGAGCATTTTTGTGTTTTTGACTTTGGAACATGGTGGGGGTAAGAGTGAGGTTGGGTGCGCACCATAAACCGGTTTAAGCTCCCCAGTGGTGTTTTTGCCACTGACCGTTCCAAGGCGGTGCCCCACTGTGTTCCTTTAATTGTTCGTTTTGTCCTCGTGTGTTTGCTTTGTATGCTAGTGTGTGTTGGTAGTGTATATGTGTGTGTGTACATGATTGTGTGTGTGTGTGTCGTGTGTGTGTGTGTGTGTGTGTGTGTGTGTGTGTGTGTGTGTGTGTGTGTGTGTGTTGGTGGTGTGCACTTCTGGGTGATGTGGGGCTCGTTTTGGGGAGGCTGCGTTTTTGGTACGTGGCATTCCCTATTTGATATTATTATTATTTTTTTTTTACATACCATGCCTTTTGTTTCCATTGCGTGTGTTAGAGATTCACCTAGCAGGGATTACTTTTATTTACACTGTCCTGTGACTTTGGAACATGGTGGGGGTAAGAGTGAGGTTGGGTGCGCACCATAAACCGGTTTAATCTCCCCAGTGGTGTTTTTGCCACTGACCGTTCCAAGGCGGTGCCCCACTGTGTTCCTTTAATTATTCGTTTTGTCCTCGTGTGTTTGCTTTGTATGCTAGTGTGTGTCGGTAGTATATATGTGTGTGTGTGTACATGATTGTGTGTGTGTGTTGTGATTGTGTATGTGTGTGTGTGTGTGTGTGTGTGTGTGTGTGTATTGGTGGTGTGCACTTCTGGGTGCTGTGGGGCTCGTTTTGGGGAGGCTGCGTTTTTGGTACGTGGCATTCCGTTTGATATTTTTGTTTTTTTGAAAAGAGCGCACGGGACGGCACGAAAGTGTTTACAAGAAAATCTCTGCAGAAGCAAAAAGGACTATGACCTGAAAGTCTTCCAAAGAGAATATCAAGGAGATGCTGTTTACATGTTAGATACGGCCATAGTTAAGGGCAAATGCAAGAAGTTAAGCCCAACATACAAAGGACCTTATGTTGTGCTGCAGCGCTTGTCGCCGTATCTTTACAGGATAAAAACAGCAAATGCCCTTGTCACGGCTAATCATGATATATTAAAACAATGCTGTGATAGACAGTTGCCGCGCTGGGTAAAGGAGCTACATATAGACCCGGCTAAAAGAGCACAACTTGTACCAGTGGGTCATCAAGGCGCAGACGATAAACTATATTGTCTGTGCAAAAGGAAGGACCGTGGGGAATTCATGATCCAGTGCGATTTCTGTGAGGAATGGTTCCACGGATCGTGTGAATATTACCCAACAGGATGCTATGGAAATCCTGAAGTACAAGTGTTCCGGCTGTAGTTCGAAGACCCGGTAAGGTATAAAGGGCTAATATAAATTTTTCTTTTTCAGAGATGAGTAACAGGAAAACGTGGAAAGGAGAACGTTTTGAAGCAGATGTTCCCGACACAGTGCACCAGGTACGGGCTCGCACGACGCAGGGAAAGCTGTATGAGCCTAAGGAGTTGTTTTATAACACACAGGGGAGGCTGCGTTTTTGGTACGTGGCATTCCCTGTTTGATATTATTTTTGTTTTTATAGATATTATTTTTGTTTTTATAAAAACAAAAATAATATCAAACAGGGAATGCCACGTACCAAAAACGCAGCCTCCCAAAACGAGCCCCACATCACCCAAAAGTGCACACCACCAACACACACACACACACACACACACGCACACACACACGACACACACACACAATCATGTACACACACACATATACACTACCAACACACACTAGCATACAAAGCAAACACACGAGGACAAAACGAACAATTAAAGGAACACAGTGGGGCACCGCCTTGGAACGGTCAGTGGCAAAAACACCACTGGGGAGCTTAAACCGGTTTATGGTACGCACCCAACCTCGTTGGGGCTTGTTTTGGGGAGGCTGCGTTTTTGGTACGTGGCATTCCCT
>JAFMSR010000004.1:50126526-50264026 GCA_022818135.1 Saxidomus purpurata
TTGAGATACAATGATGTTCACTGAAGAGCTTTGTAAGAAAGCGTTTCATGCTGTGACACAAACACTGCGCTATATATATACTTTTGATTTAAATACCATCGTTAGGATTGTTTTCGTACAAAAAAGGTCAATTTCGCCAATAAGATGTCTTTCCTTTGGAATGTAAAAGGTACAAGTAATTCTACACCACAAATGCTTCTTTCCTTATACAGTTGTGTATAAGAGTTTTTCTAAGAAAATAGTATAATCTATTTGTTGACAATATTCATCATTAGAAATTTATGCAATTAGTCAGTTATATAGGCATATTATAGGTAAAATATCTGACCCAATCATATATAAATTAATTTCCAAGCAAAAGGCGGAATTAAACAGTTATCTCAATGAAATAGTATATGCGAGTGTAAACGGAAAAGTTCCACCGAAACGATCAGGCAAAAATTTACAATGTGTTAAAAATTACAACTACTGAAAAAAGAATGCAACTATTCTGAAATGAGAGAAACTAAAGAATAATTTTAAAGCAAGCAACTGATTTTGTAAGTCATTAAGCAGCCAGATAATATAGATAGCAGACAAAGCAAAGGAGGATTTAGCTTGAGAAACAGTCTCTCCTCGAGATCCCAAAACGATTATGAGTTCTCATTAAGTCCGTGTTTATTTAAACTTTTACTTCAAAGGAATAGATGTATAACCAAAGCAGAGTGTTCATTAGTGAATTATATCTACAATGTACTTCTTTCTCACGTAAAAAAGGAGACAATCAGTGATCGATTTAAATTCAATGACTTCAACGTCTATGTTTAACATTCACATTTTCAGGAAATTAATTGGTTACCGTACTTATATTCTCTCTTTAACAGCTATTTCCTATTACATGCTTCAACTGATTGTGTTACAGCTGCTCGCTCTCAGATTTTCGTAAAAAAATTAAGTTCTTCAAACTGTATGTAAATAACGTATTTTAGAATATATAATCATATAAAAAGGCTGCAGTATAAATTCATGTCACGTATATCTCTAAATTAAAAAAATACGCTACCAAATTCAAAAGCGTTGCAAACGCTTTTGAAATTTCATTATAAACATATAGTGTAGCGGTGTCGTGTAACCGACCTTTTCAATCGATTCCTGCAAATTCCTACCTAGATTTTTTTCTTTTTTTTATTCTAGCCTTTAGTTTTATATTTATGAATAAGAATTTCAACTTTTTTGAAAAATATTTTTTTCAACAGTAACTGAGAGTGAGCAGCTTTAAGTTAACGTGATTCAAGGAACATTATATCTATCATATGTAAGTATTTAGGTTCAGGCAACAGTGTTTGCTTATAAGTATCACACATTGCGAACATTCTATCAGCGCATGCAAAACGATATACTGCTACGTCATAGACTCGACTGTTCTATGATTTAGCCACGTCTGTCGGCATTAAGACAATATTTCCGGAATATAATAAGTAAAACAGGCTTCGTTTAGATTCTCTTTTGATGTGGGGATGAAGGGCGTAATAAATGCCTATGCTTAAAGAAAAAGATTATTACTTGCGTAAAACTATTATGCACTTGGGGTTTATATAGACTACAGCGTAAGTATTCTGAATAGTTTAACAAACAAGATACGAAATACTCAGGATGCTTTTGATATAGAACTTCATTATAGCTTGTGTGAAAATTTACGCTGTTTACTCTTGTATAAAATACTAAATAGATTGTCGTTTAATTGATTATATTTACTTGCACATTGTATTACGTGTCTTAATACGACTGTTCTTTTACACTGAAGAAAATAAGTGTTAAGTTATTACTTAAGTATGCGAAGTGTTATTCGAAATATGTTGTAACATAAGCATTTACGCTTTGTTTGGCGTTAAGTCACAAAAAACGTACATTTCTGCGTAAAGTTAACACTACAAATGATTTATCCCTCGAAATGAACACTAAATCGAGTGTGCGTCTGTCTTTATACTAATTTTAGTTTGTCCTGTCGCGAAAAGTTGTGTACGTTTACGCCATGTGTGTTGTTTGTTATGTGTAAAAATAAATCGACGTCAGTAACTAGAGTATTGAGAAGTCTACTTTCATGTATACATCAATTTTACCAGTATATCGTACAGCCACTACAGGTCTTATTTGATCGCACATATTGCCTTCCTCCGAGGAAGCACGGTTGGCAAGTAGTTTGTTCAGTTTATTCATCGCAGGCACGGACCTATATGATCGCCGGGCACTTTAAATCAGTTCGGGGACCAGGCAACAAACAGATTCCTCGAATATTACAGTTTACAAATGCGGCTTATCATGAATGAAACCATTAAAATTTTAATTATCAGTCAGTTGGTCAAAAGGTAAGACTACGTATGAAGTATCAGAATTGGAGGGGGTGGGGCGGGGGTATTCTAGTACAATATTGTCTACATCATATATTTTACTCACATTTTTCTTTAAATAACCAGGAATTAATAGATTACCAAGACCCATGATGAGATGGTAGATCCTTTAAACACGGTAGTATATACTAAATATGTATATGTATAATGCCGTATTTAAAATAATGCAGTTTGCCAAGTAGTGTGAATATGTGAGACGTGTAAGACTGTAAGTTATGACCAATTTAAGTCGTTCTATTTCTGTGACAGTGGAAAATACATTTATGGCATTCAAACCTTTCACGTGCGAAAACTCTTCAGAAGAAGGTGGGACGTTTGATAAATTTAAAACTTGAAAAATTCATCATAACGTAACTTAAAAAGGTAAGTTTGTGTACACTTGTAGAAGTATGAGAAGAACAATTTATTTTGCATGATGTTTACTGATGTTTCGTACAAGGACGTGTCGAACAATGACGTTTAGAACCAAGAAAATTCTATACCATTTCACTTTTCATAGGTTTGTCAGTGTTGTAGGTAGAACTGTCTGTAGAAGCAGCAAACTTGTTTGGATAGGCTGAACAGGAACCAGTGTCTCAAATCTTGCATTTTTATCCAACTGCATAAAAAGAGATACTCTGATCTTAGCAGAGTGCTAGCAAATACCTGATAAAAAATTCAAGCATGTTTCAAGTTTGCATCACTTGAAGAAACTGTAACAGAAGAAGAGTTCAAGAATTTTGCCAAAGAATTTCCTAATTTTTGTTTCTCATTTATTCCGTGTAGCCTAAGATTCTATCGTTTCTAAGGCAATTTCCAGGTCAGAAGAAAATGTTATAGATAAGGAGTTCAAGGACTTCACCAAGAAATTTCCTGATTTGTAAATAGCATTGATTCTGAGTAGCCTCAGATTCTATCGTTTATATTGATAAAGCTAGTATTTACATCAATTTGAAATATGTCATAGAAAAATTCAGAATCTAGACGTTATTAAATAGGCAATGTTCTGGGGGAAAAGCCTCCAATATTCAGATTCGGTATATCTTTTTTGTCTTATAGGCGCTTTTCTAGTCAGATCATGATGTTATATTTAGTTTTGGAGTGAATTAAAATTTATGGTTGCTGTCTTTAAATTTCCAATAGCAACCCTGCACTTAAGTTTTCCTTTGATGAAATTAATTTTTATTTTGTACTGTTAGTTTGTAAATAAAATACTTTTCTCAAGGTAGTATCTGTACCTCAAAGATCAAGACTATAGTTAGCTGGCTCGATATGTTGCCTGTGGGCATGTGTGTTATTGTAGAAAAATGGGAAAAAACTGATGTTTGTTTGCTGTGTTTTGGAAACATACATATAGCCAAAGACAATTTTTCTGACATTATCACACGTTTCAAATTATGTGCACGTTGTCAAAACGTCAAGCTAGGCATTTTTAGTCATGCATTCTTGTGACTGATTTTTAGCGGAAACGAAAAAGCTGAGGCCAAAACTTTGTTGTAGCCATTTGTTTTATATATTTAAGTTAGTAACATTTTTGCTCTGGGTCAGCTGAACAGAGAATGCTGAAACTAAATTTTACTCTGTTGCATCCATGTTTCAGGCTGTCCAGTAGCCTTGAAATTCCTAAAACAGTAAAATATCAAAGGGAATTCAAAATATGTCCTATTTTTTTTCTAAACTTCCTATTATTTATCCTTATATACATGAACATCGACTTTGAAAATATTTTCATACAAAATATGCTTTAAATGTAGTTTTACAGTTCTTTTATTCGGTGTAGGCAGTTGACCATTGTGGAACACTGATAGACACCTTCGTTAAATCTAAAGCTTTGCTATAACTAAAGCACTAGGTGTGAGTTACTTGTGTCAACTATGAAGAAAGCCCATTTAGGCCATAACATTTCTTACATATTGCCCTAAAATTATACCTTATTTTTCGTCGGAGTGTGCTGGACAGCCTGGAGTGTCGAACCTTATTTCTCAGGATGAGCTGAATGAAAATGTTGAAACCAAAATTTAATTATGTTGTATGCATAGTTTTGCTATGTTTTGATTTTGTAACTATTAAGCTCAGGGTTGGCTGAAACAAACACTTTGTTTTAGCCATGGTTTTGATATGCCTTGAGTATGTACCATTTTTGCTAGGAGTTAGCTGAAACAAAACCTTCACTTTGTTTTAGCCATGGTTTTCCTATGCTTTGAGTATGTACCTTTTTATGCTCGGAGTTAGCTGAAATAAAAATTTCACTTTGTTGTAGCCATGCTTTGGCTATGTCTTGAGTTTGTATCTACCATGAGCTGAAATGAAAATTCTCTTCGTTGTATCCATGGTTTTGCTCTATCTTGAGTTTGTAACACTTTTTTTCCACTGTGTGTAGATTTTTTTACCAGTTTTAAGTCTTTTTTTCCTGTTTTTTATCCTATTGATACTCTTGCAGTAGTATTTTTAAGCAATCAAAATAGAACTTGCACTGGATGTGTATGGGTATGGATCATGAATGAGTTCGATAATGGGCAAATGTTTGCCAGTTTGTTACTTAGTTAGGAACAAAATGTTATATCTTGTTTATGCTCTAGAAACTACATAATTTGAGCGGCCAAAACCAAACTCGCATTGAATACATAAGCCATACCTTGGATGAGTCCACTTCTGCTACCAAGATTGTTCATAGTATTCCAATTCATAAATTGCAAGTGGGTTGGTTTTGGAGTATTTTCCAAAAATTGACTAAAAATGCTGGTTTTACAGCACAGCTACACTATATTTCAAAAAACTATATTGCAGATACTTATGTTTGTAGTCTATTCCATGATTTTTTGATGACGTTCATTTTTCCAATGTGCCTGTCTGAAACACGTTACATAATATCTGAAACATTTAGAAAACACTTAACTTTGATTCAATAAAAATCATATCGTATTTCTTCTGCCTTGACACTGCAGGAAGTGTTTGACTGCAGACTCCAAATTTTAATGCAACGATATTTCAAATTTGCGTGTGAAAGTAAATAACAATCAAATGCCTTGAAATATATTAAGTTAAATTATTACATGCAAACTTTTATCATGTTAAAGATAGTCACTTACTTTTAAGCAACATTTTATGACAATTTTTACTTTTTGTATATTCTGTTAGAGATTTATTTAATGATCAAAAAAACCTATTACATAGAGTTAGATCCCTATCAGAAATAAACATTTGATTAACTTTTATAAAATTGTGTTATTACTCCCCTTTAATATGAAAGTATTTAAAACGTTGATTACTTCTTTTTTACTTCAATAAAATTTCTACTTTTTCATTTGAATTGGATAGATATACAAATATTTCAACATTCTGAAACAAAATGCAAGTTTTAAAACTACGTGCAGCTTCTGAATTCATTTATTTCCAATCTATCTTGGGTGCGCACCCAAGATATGTAAAGGGAGGTAATAGTTTTTTTTTTAACTTGAATTTCCAATGAATTCCATCTAAATACATGTATATAATTTTTACGGCAAATATTTCACAAATATAATACAATAGGTCTTTTATTTATATCTTTCCTTAGGCAAAGTAGGTGTATCAAATGTTTACCTATGATAAAATAACTATATCTTGGTTTGGCAACCAGGATAGGGAAATCAAATTTTAAAAATACCTCCGGTGAATACTTGAATTAAGCGCTTAATGAACATAAAGGGGTGTAATTGATCAGTTGTTAAAGCTGCTCGCTCTCAGTTACCGTTGAAAAAAAATAGTTTTCAAAAGCATTGACATTCTTATTCATAAATATAAAACTAATTGCTAGAATAAAATTATAAGCAAAAATCTAGGTAGGTATTTTCAGAAATCGATTGAAAAGGTCGGTTACACGACACTGCTACACTATATCTTTATATTGAAATTTCAAAAACGTTTGCAACCCTTTTGAATTTGGTAGCGTATTTTTTTCGAAATTTTGAGATAAACGTGATATGAATTTATACTGGAGCCTTTTTATATCACCATATGCTCTGAAATACGTTATTTACATACAGTTTGAAGAACTTTGTTTTTTTATCAAAAATCTGAGAGCGAGCAGCTTTAAAGTTTCAAACAAATCAAATCTGTTACATGGCCAAAATCTGATTATATATTTTTAAGTCTTACTGAAGTTTTTAAGTACCAATAATGAAAATGAAAGCTTATGACATAGTGGTTATCTATGCGTATTGCTATTTCTAAAGTACAATGTAGTTTCTTTTTTTTACATTCTTCAAAATTAACTACGGTTAAGTTCCGAATTTGTTGGAGTTTGGCGTCGAAAACAGGAAGTTTCAAGGCGCTGTTTGATGGTTAAAAAAGCTCATGTTATCCATCCTCTAGCGAATTCATTACAGTTTTTCTCAGACTAATGAAGTCAAAATTCGATTAACATTAATCCCGCTTTAATGATAAATGGCATGTCTCAACTTTGCAGGAGAAGTATTTTCAAATGGCATTACTGTAATGTCATCATTTACACATAATAAACGTTTTTCAGGTCTACAACGTTTCCGTCAAGATAAAACATTAAAGATGTTCAATACTGATTGCAGTCACTTGTTCGAGACACCACCTGTAGTAAAAGGTCAAGTGTATAAAGAGACCAGTATTTTGAAACCAAAATTGGATTTGTTTTAAGTTTTATAAGAAACCATTTGTTTAACTTTTCAAAGGCGGTCACTAATGTTCATGTTTTGCTCCCAGCTTTTTTTTAACCTTCTTGTATCTCTGATTACAATTTCTGTCGCCCTTTTTGAACATTTCCATTAGAAAAACCTAATCGGTACTAAATCTTCAATTGTGTACATTAAATTGATGGCCAGACATTACATAATAGCCCACGCATAAAAGTGTCGTCAGCAGTCATTAAATTAGCAGACTTGTTTTTCTCAATCATACACATGTAACATTACTATGTCCCGGAAAAATATTTATAGGATTCAACAATAATTTAGACTTTTTTGGGAGATGCATGTATTTGCGCTAATGCAGGAACAGTTGTAAATAACAATCTTAGGCAATGAACAAGTTTCAAATATTAAATTGATTTAATTCCCTGAACTTTATTTCCAAGCACAACAAGCCATATATTGTCAATTTATGGACACAATAATTGACGCGTGTTTAGAAGAAGCAGGGAATTGTCAAGACTGTTTGATGTAACAGGCCATCTATTTAATTCAGTCTGTCACATTTAAAAGTTTGAGCAACTATTTGCGTCAAAAGACAATGATTTGTCATTTAATATCCTCTCAACAGTCAGAAAAAACAGTCTTGGAATTTCCCTGATGTGGAGAAAGCATGATTCATCAGCTTTTACGACAAAGACATATCAAGGTATGTCTGTTCACTTCATGAGAGTTAAACATGCATCAGGAATGACAACGTTTTCTTATATTCGTGATGTTTCATCAATTCGTGACGTCATGATTTGTGGAATTATCCACAAAATTTGACAGTGAATTTAATGTTGCAAAAATTTAAACTGTTTTTGTAAAGGGCTGTATTGCAAACAAAAAAAAGAAGATAATTTGTAGAGAGCCTATTAGTTTATAGTGCATTTCATTTATGATTTTTTTTTTGGCCAAATTTCCTCTTGGTTACAAAAGACCCCATAATTTCTATAGTTTCATGTGTAAATTAGAACATAGCAGAAACAAATTAAATAGTATAGATGATAGATTTAGAATACAACTTTCAGATTTTTTGAAGTGGTTAATTCTTGTCCCAGCAGAGCAACTAATTTGGGGGCATGAATTGAGGAAAAGGTTTCTGAGAGACAAAGATTGCTGCATGTATAAAAAGCAAGTGTGATTTATGTATATTTGTTGGACTATTTTAGTTGTTTTGGGAATCTTGTGATCCTAGAAAAGCTTTTGTCGATTTGTTGAAGTGATTAAAGTTACAATCAATTGTAAACTGTTTTGTGTATACACTAAATTGTAGCTAAGATGCACGTACATGTATTGAGGAAACAACAGGTTAGTAGTACTGTTATCACTGATTGTGTACCCATGCTGTCATTTTTGTTGGTGGCCGTGAAGCCAACATTTCCTAAATGATCAAAGTTTCATTTAATTAACTTTAGTTCTTTGGGGAATCACGTGATCAAAATAATCTCTAAACAAAAGTAGATCTCAGAAAAAAGTTAGAAAATAATAATAATAATAATTAATTAATAGAAATTGATATCTACCTACACATGTGCTTCAGGTCCATAAAGGCTATCAATCGCCATTTAACGACATTGCCATAAACCTCTATCAGACCTAGTAGCAATATATGATTATATTATTGTTTTAACGTTTGACATTAAAAGCATGAATTTGACATTTGTAAAAATAGTTAGATAGTTTCAAGAACTGATACGATGCAAACCATAGTCTTGTAAGAGTAACAAGCGCACGACGTTGTATGTACATAGCAGTCTTAATGTGCATTTGCAGTTTTTCTTTACAAAAATATCAGCAGCGAGAAGTGAAACATCGGTGATATACCGATGATATGACAAGCAATACACGATTCATAATTATATTATTATATGTATTGTATATAAAGTCATACTGTAACAATACAATTTAAAATCAATTAACTAAAATGAAAATGCCTGATATTTCCCTTTCTTGTTTATATTCTGAGAAAACAAATCTATGGCGTCTGAGTAGGAATAGTACACAATTTTACATGGAAAAAAAATGACTGAAACCAGCTCTGACTTTCCTATGAAGCTTGCATTCTGACAAGTTATTCCGTAGAAGTACACTGGAAAAGCCGATTTATTAAAAATAATTGGAACGATTTCTCCTTGGATGTTTCATTCACGGTTCATTCTAAGTAAAATACAATATGTTACATTTAGATGTGAAGCTCATTATATCCTGACGTTTGGTGGAAGGGAAGGACGGCAATGCAGGTATATTGACAGCTCAACCATTTTATCTCCAAAGGAGAAAAGAATTAAGGACACAAAAGAATGATCAGGCGAATTATTCAGGCAATCCCGCTGTACTCCACCTTTAAAAATCATTAATTTATACATTATTTTATAGAAAACCGCGCGTGCTTAATATCGGATTTGTATGTACGAGACTGATCGCTACAGGCAATGTCACGCTGAATACAGTTGGTCGTTTATACACGTTAGCAGCTGCATATATTATTCACATATATTATACATGTTATACGATTTCAAACACTATGAAATGTGGATTTGTAATCTCAATATTCATGCAGAAACGCCACATAATCATATATATCTAGCGTCAACATATAAAAGTAACTGATTATATCTTCACTAGCCGGGTTTTCACCAGTTAAATCATTCTGGGATCAGTCAATGTTTTAAGTCCGCATTCCGATTTTGTAAAGCACATAGACGGCTGTGTAACAATTTCTTGTTCATAATAAAGAGATATACTCTAAATACCCTCTTGATATGCAACATTCTTGTGAGGTAATCAAAGGTCCTCACGTTTAAAAGAAACAGTTTTGTCAATTATTAATCTAAGACAAGGCTATTTACAAGACAATTTACGAAAAAACAATCAAGTTTTGAAATCTCAGGAAGCGGCTACGTGTAGAATATGTGATTTGCATCACTTAACTAATAATAGTGTGTCAATTAAATTTATATAATCTAATTATTTCAGCTGAAAATGTTATCTCTACGCTTAGATAACGATAAAGTTATTCGCTTTTCTTTTCATAGTTGCTGTTGAATGTTTTAAGTAATTTCAAAGATTCCATCTGCTACTTCTTGAATTGTTACAGGCGTACTGAATGAAAATAACAGGTGTAATGCAGCAAAAGTGCAGTCTAATTGCATTCCAAACAGATTTTATGCGACACGCAGTCGCTTGCAATGACACATAAATTGTATTAATTTTACGGCGATTGTTAAAACATCTCAATTCCGCATTCACTAAAAGCGTAAATTTGAGAAGAAAAATTCGAGCTAACACGCTCCGTGGATTGTTTTATTGGTAACTCAGTACTTTTGTCGCTAATAATCAAAACATTGATAAAGATTTACTGTCTCCTGCCCCCTTCGAGTCTTCTTTATGTAAAATTAAAGAAGTCTGTGAGGTAAAGTTTATATGATCTTACAATTGAATAATTATACATAAAAAGGAGTCAGTGACCAAATACATGTACATGTACTCGAATGCATGTGAATATGTGTTCAAACGTTTACTTATAGTTTTTAAAGTTTCAAGAAATCATTGTATATTAAAATGAAGACATTACGAGTTGATAAAACGGTCAAAACTGAAACAAACATATTGTGTTCTGTTTTATTGTAAGCCAATAGTAATCAAACTGGCTTCGTTTACGTAAACACGAGAAACAAAAAGCATGTACATTTAACTAGCATACGAGTGATTCCCTAATTACTTCGTACAGACGATATATGAGGCCTCTAGGATTTGGCATTTGTATATATATATATCTATTTATTTCTGTCTCACCATACATGTTACACATAATGTACATTTCATGCAATATAAAAACAGTGACTAACATGTCTGTCATTCTAACAAGAATTATGAGAGACAATAAAAGAGTACACAGTTCACATGGTCACATGATATAATTTATATGATGTTATATTATTTTACAATATTAAAAATAGCCTATCATTTTTCAATACTTTATCATACTACACTATATCTAGAATAAAAATTAGTAAGCATTACTATATAGCTAAAGACATTGTTTACAAGCCTGCTAATACATGTTTATATCCACCAGCATGAATAAGATAATAAATGAAATATATAAGAAGCTGGAAATGCCCATTTAGTATCAAGAGTGCTTAAAATTAGTTTACACTTAAAACCTGTGACCACAAAAGCACATACATTATATACATATAAAACTTAGATTGTTCGAACTATTTTACCAGGTAATGATATGCAGACAATGGCTTCTATCCATTACTACTTATCCTTATTAATAAATCAATTACAAAGAATGCTTAATTAGGAACGAACAGCTATATTTTACATATTCATTACTACGCTTTTAGTTACTGTAAATGTTCTCTCTGAGTTTTCCTAGCATTTGGTAGCAGGTTTTGGCAGTTAAATTTACAATATTACTGAATGGCAATAGATGTTTCAATTTCAAATCAGTGTCAAGACCATCAAAATGTTCAAACTGATTACTGGCTTCTTGTAAAAGTTTACTTCTTATATCAAAATACAAGCGATAGTCAAAAATTACATGTTTCTCATCTTCTAAAACACTTATTCCTAAGCTATGCAATGGAAACAATTTCATGATTTAAGTGGTACATTAGTATATCTGCTAATTCCAATATTTATTGGTGCAGTTCCACTTCTAAATTTTGCTAAAGCACCTCTATGTCCTCTTTTTAACACTTTACAACAATAGGGTTCTACTTCATAAATTTGTTTGAATTTTGTATGGAATCTTAACTTATTCTCATCTTCACCTCTTTGGGCATTGACTCTCTTGGGACCAGGAATGTTTGTATTTCTCAAAATTATCTGAAAGTACTATGTCTGAGATGAATTGCTTACACATAAATGTATCTGTACTTGTAAAACCATCTAACTCGTTCTTAAAACATATTTCAAATTTTGAAGCACCAATTTTTGCAATGTCTGCCTTTACAAGCGTATGGTCACTGGAACACTTGTCTATTTATCCTATCTCTATTCATATAAACAATTCTGCACCATTGATAAATAATACATTTAATACTTTGTTTTACAGCTCATTGACGTCCATACATATATCCCCATTAACAGCTGCATTCTACGTTCAAAAATACCTAGCTGCACTATGTTGTACTGCATTTATGCAACTGAATTCGTTTTTGTAGAGCAAACAACAATCGCACTTGGTCAAGATATTAAAACGCCTCATTGCCTTCCTCTCTCTAAGAAATTGATTCCATATGGAGTGAGTCTTGAAAGCGATTATTATAATTAGACGTTGTTACAACTTGTTATAAGATCGAGACGAATAAATTTGTATGAATCTATAGATCACGTGCAATTATAGTCTTTCTTCTCCAAACACGTCAAATTGATTCCGTATTTATTTGGACAAACAAAAATTCGTATGAAAAAAATCATCAATAAATTAAAGACAATACAACACAAAACGGTGTGTGTTTTTTTTCAGTTGGTATGTTATATTTAACTTAAATAAACATAAGCTTAACACCTACTAATGAAATACGTACTAACTGTATATTTATCATACTTTATTTTCGATTTCGAATAGCATATGCATAAGTTTAGCTGTTCTATGTATTTCTTTCTTAACAATGACAAAATACATAAATATGTAGAATATTTTAGATGTATAAAGATGTATTGATATGAAAGAAAGTTTAGATTGAAATATAGTGCTTTAACAATACTTTAAAATGCCTCTAAAATGATTGACCTTTTGTCAGTTAAAACGAACTTCTTTCATGGAGAGAGAATAACGATTTTAAATGGTATTATAGGAAATAATGAAATAGATTAAAATAAGGATTTATTGAGACGTTATTTCACATTTTTAAACTTTAAAGCGAACAGTCAATTCAATTTAATCTAATTTTGTTAGTAATAAGACTGAATTGAATGCCATTGTGTAATTATGTTTGCAAGTAATTTAGTTTAAAAAAAGAGATATTGAATAATTACTATTCTTGTCTGTAACGTCAGAGATGAGAACTACATTACTCTTATGAAAGAACTGCTTACAGAACACACGAGAAAACGTGAGGAAGTGTCTATTTAGAATGATTTAAAGTGATGTCCTTTATACTGACGATCTTACACTTCTAGAACAGTCGGCCAGAAAGTCATTGTGTTTAAAATAATATGTCACAGTCACATCATTTTAAATCGAAAGCGATTAGTCTCCAGGTTTGCTGTGTTTGACCTCATGCCGAGGAGTGATTAATTTCATACCTTTTCGAGTAGTTGCATTCATTTGCTGTGTACGTTTTAGCTGACACATTATCTATTTGAATGTTTGATATAGGGGAAGGATTCAAGGTTAGTTGTGGGATTTATTCGGGTTGGTTTTCAAACGGTTTGCACTTTGGCCTAAATGTAAACTTTTACTGAACATATTAACACTGGGGCTATAAATGCAGTTTGCTATGTAACACCGGATACAGCTCCTTTCGAATACAGCTCCCCGGGGAGCTGTAATAGATGCACATTAACGAATTCAACTCCTTTGGTAAAGTGGAGTTGTATTCGAACCAAAGCATATGCATAATCGTATAAAGCTCCCTATGTTTACTTCATTAAAATATAAAAAATCAATGTTAAAAATGTCCACAGATAGAAAGTAGAAATCTAACATCTTTTCAATATACTGCATGTTACATCTATTCCGTTTATTTGTCCAACCATCTGTCTGTTGTCCTATCCTGTCTGTTGTCTTATCCATCCACATCCTAATGTGTATGAGCTTTATTCCGTCAACAATTATTTTGCCTTATGTGCTACCGTCATATTAAAATAATAAAGGTTTACTGAAAGAAAATAATTCTTTAATATCAGCAAAAAAGTCAGTAAAATTCAAAACTGTATTCAACTGTCCATCAAACAGAGTACTCAAAAAGACAGATATCCTAGCGCTAAGTACTGCATCCTGAATAGCGGCATGGATCTTTATCATTTTATATTACATTTTTGCCGCGTATTTGTATAAACGAATGATACGTCAATGTTGCATCGGGTCACTGGGGCGTTCTATTCGTACAAGAACCCCGAATACAGCTCCAATTTGCTTTTGGGAGCTGTATTCGTTAATGCGAATTTGTTAATGTGCACTGAATACAGCTCCTTTGGGAGCTGTATTTGAAAGGAGCTGTATCCCGTGTTACAATGCTATTATAAATATGCGTCATTTTAGATGCTGTAATGGAATCTGAAACATGGTCATGGCGTTAGCGTTGTTGTTTACTTTCTAAATGACATAGCTATTTTCAATTAAGGTCTAAGCTACGTGATTGCAGCATGTGTGCCTGATGTAGCCGTTCTACATATCTTTCAAAGCAAGAAGTTCGCTAAATGTGTTTAATGAAATAACAGATTCACTGGAATTCTCTGTGTACTGAGTACGTTCTGAAAATCCCCCATAGTTTACTTCTTGCTGATCTTAATCTTTTTTACGGGTTAGAATACAAGTTCAAAAGCAAATCTTCTCATATTTTATGTTAACCCTGTTTTACTTTCTTTGTGACCGTTTGCGTTTACTTTTTAACAAAAACAACTTTTAAAAAGGGTACTTGTACTATGAGTTTAATTCTATAATGAAGGTTGTTTTGTTCTCTTTTGATACTCGTAATGTTTAAGTCTTAATAACAGTTTAACTCTGTTCACAGAAACATAACCATGCACATTAAGACTGTTAAGCACATTTGCCAAGTTGGCAACATGGAAATTACGATAATTTTACTGCGCTAATCGTTTTTGCATTGCCAAATTAAGCGTTACAAGCTTATTACTTTTCATTTTTTGCACACTTTCATTAATATTCTATTTTCCTGTGAGAGGTTGTTTTTTTACCTGTTCAGAAACTTCAAACACTTTCGAGCATATACTCATTTGTTTCATAATTGCTTAACATAGCCTCATTAGCTTTCAACAAGTCATTTTCCAACTTCTCAAGATACTATAATAGTTACACCTGCATTGAATAGAGTTTTTGTCCGTTTTCTATTTTCAATGATCTGTCATTCCTTTCAAATAATATGTTTCTTAATCATTTAGAACAATAAACGTTTATTTCATTTAGTAATAGGAATGCACTTGTTTATTGTTACAGTATGGGTTATTTCATAATACATACATATTTTTATTCTTGTACGATACTCAGTTAGCAGTTACTATCAAATATTAACCTGTCAGCATAACGAAATTTTAAACATATTATAAAAATAATTTTTCCTGATGGTTTATCAGAGCATTTTGTGATTTTTGTCAAAACAGTATCAATACATAAATAAATAGGGTTGATCGGGTCACCGGAACCAGAGTATTAATCATTTAACGCTTTATAGCAATTTTGGTTTTTGAAAAGGGCCAGCATCTAATGAATATCTAACTATTGTTAAAGTTTGGTAAGTTTGGTGATGATAAGTCCAAAGCTTGAGACATATATGAATGGAATGTAAATTACCATGAAATACACACCTGATAAGCGCTATTTAATCAACGGAAAATTTCTGTTTTTGCATTGAACACACGGTGAGGAATCACATGGTCATAATAATCTCTAAACAAAAGTGAATATATGAAAAATGTTACAAAATAATGAAAGTTAGCTTTAAAAATGAAATGTAGCCTATCTAATGGCGACATTAATGTATTCTAGAACTACATATGTCTCAATCATAGTCTCCTTCCATTGTAATAAACACTTCAGTACACTGAACAAATTTAGTTTTGAAGTGTTCAGCACAATCAGAAGGTGATTGCTACTTAGGCCATAGTAGTTCTAGAATACATTAATGTGGTCATAAGATAGTCTACTTTTTATAATCACAGCTAAACAGCTTTCATTATTTTGTAACATTTTTCATATATTCACTTTTGTTTAGAGATTATTTTGACCATGTGATCCCCCACCGTGGAACACGTCGTTTAAACTGTCTCGGTGCACACTTATTACCCGTGTGAAACATCCGGATTCGTTGTAATGCGGCAAAATACGGTATCGTTCGGAAATATCCTAGCCATCTCATCATAACGACGAAACTACCGCATATAATGAAGATACTACAGTATATAATGAAAATACTACCGCAAATATTGCTGGAATCACAACATATAAATCGCATATACAACATAGAATGCGAGATCCACAGCGTACCCTTTGCAAAAGTTCGTGTATCGTTCGTGTAGTGCATCCGTTTGCATACATCGTGCGTTTATCGTTCGTGCAACATTCAGATCGTGTATCGTGTGACGCATCGTTCGTTCCGTGTGATGAATATTGCACGAAAAGAATGATATAAAAGTTGTCCGAGATAATGCGGACGACCAATCGTGTAGAACGTTTGCACGTTAGCCTAAGCATAAACATGCATTATTTATAGTATTGCTCAAAGATCAGATGAATTATGTAAGAACTATTGATGAAATACAAAGACCATTCTTGCAATAACCAAACATCTTTCTGTTACGTATTTATCTTTTCTCACGAGATATTTGTGAGAAGAAGAGATGTTGACTTTCGGTGAAACTGAAAGTAGACGTTCTGCATAATTATCGTGAAAGATTTACACCAGCTATAAAGAAGAGGAAAATATATTTTAGCATAAAAAGTAACGTTTCTCCAACCACGATTTAATTCAAATATAAAGTATACACACGCGTTTAATAAATGCGCAATGTCTTTCTACGTCTAAGTATTTAAGGCCGAGTGCAAAAATAAGTTCATACGTTCTAAGGAGTATATGGTTCACACAGGTGTAATTATGACACCCCGATCCCAATTTATTGCACCTTTTCAATTTTGAAGACAGCTTTGAAATATTCCGACAGTCTACAAATTGGCAGAGTGCAACACTTGATCTGTTTAGTGTAGATAATTATGTAATTAGAGTATAATCATAATAAGTATGTGTACCGCTATTCAATTACAAATCATTCTTATATATACTTTGCTTTTAAAGAAAGAAACGACATGTAAATTAATATGATTTTCAAGGTTACTTTTACAGTTCGTATATATTTTTTTTACTTTTAACAGGATAATTGAACTTTTAATTGTAATTTAAAAGGTGCAATCAGTCATTGTATATCAATTTATCTGTATAGTCTCTTATAACTCTGTATAGAGTGGTAATTTACAAATGTGTTAGTCATATAAAATATGTGATTTTTATGATAATATTTGTAATGTAAATGAAAAGAGACTTAAATAAAATATTTTGAATTTTTTAATTTGGATACGTATTTCTTCACATTTTTACAAGAATATACTTTACCCTTGCAACAGAAACCGCAGAAAAAGTTTTTATTTGTTAAAATAGACAAAATGACTAATAATGCTTCGGTAGAAATAGTTTTTAACGTAACAATAGACAGATCTATTAATACTGTAAACACGTTCTCTGAAAAGATTGTGTATTTCATTGTCATGTTATTTGCTACACACATGTATGCATTATTTTGTAACGGCTATAAATGTAAATGTCATTTTATGCCAAATAAAATATATGTTATGTTAGTTATTATCTGTTTGTTTTTTCCTTTAATTAGCCACACTTTAGGACTTTAAAAGTGTTTTCATGGGTTTGATTAAGCTATTGCATTGTTTTTTGACAACAATTAATAATATTGTTGTTAAGCATATAAAAATGTCCGTGTTACTCGAATGACCGTTTTTCGTTTCGTTCATCGGGAATCGTGTATCGTGTATCGTTCATTTCGCTCACCATTCATGATTCATTCATCAGTTATCGTGCGTGCATCGTGCATTCCGTTTGCGTGCATCGTTCGTGTATCGTTCGTTCCGTGTGCAAAGTTATACGTAAGTACCACTGTATATAAACGAAAGCACGAAAGCACACCTTATACTATTATTTGTACTGCATAATATTATAAGGATAAAAGCACTACACATAATGGACTCAGACACTGCCACATATATTTCATTATGCACATCATATAATGTAAAAAGCACCACGTATAACGTTTTATCTACTGCACACAATAACAAAGCTACTGCATATATTGATCTTTGTACCACACACAAAACTGCATATAAAGACAATATCACCACATATAAGAAGAGTCTTACTACATATAACAAAGATTGTACAGTATATAAAGGAAACAGTACCACGCATAATGGAATTTTTACTGCACATAATGAAACATCAGCTGCATATAATACAATATCTACCGCATATAATGAAATATCTATCGCATATAGGCAAACAATCATAATAAGACGGTCATGGCGTTCCATATGTAAAGATATTACATGTTTGTGGACGTTTAGTTCATATTCCTTTCACATGACTGTTTAAAAATATGATCAATATAAAAGGATTGTACTTTACTTTCCAATTTCTATTTGCAGATAGAACTCTGTTTTTACAGCAATTGCTAACACAGGCGACATTCATATCAGTACAGACACTTCCGTAATTTAACATTTCAGTCTTGTAAATAAGGGACGTCGTTCCATGTAAACAAACATTTGCACACTGACGTCATACAGGAGACAGAATAATTCAATTAAGGGTGACAGCAGTGATATTGTATCCTTGTTTACAAACAATGACATAAAATAGCAAACAAACCTTCACCAGGCTTAAAAATGATTCTTTTCTATAAAAATTAAGCGTGCTTTGTGGACTTTGAAAACAGATTTGAAAAGTTTTGATTGCATATTAAAAAAATAGATATGTGAAGCTTATCGAGATACAGGAAGTACACAGACATGGACACACTCAACGTTAGTTATACGAAGTACCCCCGAAACGAAGTTAAGGGGGGTAAATAGGAGTAACGCGTTGATAGGTCGGTCGAACGGTTCAGTCCGTTGCATTTTCTTTGTCAGGAGCGTAACTTGAAAACTACTGCTTGGAATTCAATACAACTTCATACAATGGTCAACTACATTAGGAAGAAGTGCAGAGCTCAATAACTGTAAATTCATCATGACTAATTACAGCGTTATTGCCCTTTGTTACTTTTCCCTGTCCGGAGCATAATTTGTAAACTACTGGTTGTAATTCAATACAACTTCATACAATGGGCAAATACATTGAGTGAAAATGCAGTGTATAAGAGCCATAATTATCCCTTGAGTAATTTCATTTTAATTGCCCTTTGTTACCTTTCCTTATTCTAGGCATAACTTGAAAACTACTGGTTCAATACAATTTTATACAATGGTCAAGCACAATGAGAGGAAATACATTGCAAAAGGAGCATAACTATACATTGAGTAATTACAGAGTTATTGTCCTGTGTAACTTTTCCTTCTCCGGAGCCTTACTTGAAAACTGCTGGTTGGAATTCAATACAACTTCATACAATGGTCAAGTACATTGTGAGGAAGTACAGTGCACAAGAACCATAACTCTACCTTCACAAATGATCGAGTTCTTGCCAAGAACCATAACTATTTTTTAGTTGTTTTTTTAAGGTTTTTTGTTACTACTAACTTCTTCATTTTATAAAGTGATCGTTCAGGGGCATTAATCACATCTAATTGTAGCATGTTATGCTTTGAAACTGTTAGGCCAATAAACTACTCGTTTATTATCTGTTTTTTATTATTATTTTGTATTGATATTATCATTATTTCTATTATTATCATTTTTTATTATTATTATAAATGTATCAATGAAGCATTTGAATACACAATTGAATATAATCCTTATATGATTCACGAGCAGCACTTTTTTATTCGAACAATCTGTGAAATTATTTTAAAACTTCAGAAATTAAAGGAAAATGAAAGGACATAGTGTGGACCGTTCAGTAGTATTATGTTTTTCTATAAAATTATATAACTTCCGCAAAAAGTGTTTGCTTAAAGAAATATTCTTTGTAGTATATATTAAAAAGACATAGTTGTGTTTCACATACATGTTGGCTTTTACGACACTTGTATCATTAGTGCATCAGACACAATGATTCTAATAAGGAAAAGACACAATTAATAGAAATCTAGTATATTTAAACAGACTTTTAAAAAAAATAAAATTAATGAGGCTCATTTCCTACTTTCCTTTGTACAATAGCTTTCATTGCCATTATTCTTATTTCAAGCTCTCAAAATTGTGCTGCTGAATATATTATACATACATGTAGCAGGCAATTATATGGCATTTCTTTATTGACAAGATTTCTGAAATATATATGACAAAGATACATTAAAAAAAATCTGAAATATGTTTCATCTTTATGATAAATTACTTTGCATTTATAAAATTACATTACATTTATGTCTTTAATGACACTTCAGAAATGTTCAGATGAAATTTGAAAATTTAAGGTCAACTTTATTTCATTTTCAAACACTATTTTATATTGATATCCACCTTTACTGCAATTATTAAAATTCATAATATCATACTGAGACCTCTTTTGTAACTCATATTGCATTTCATGGGACAGCTATGACAGTTCTACATTCCCCAGCCGAGGTCTGCTGATTTGAGTTTTGAGTTAAATAGTTATTTTATTATTAACATTTTTGAAGTTTCAGTAGCTAGCTAAAAGCCCTTACCAAACTCTATCGAACCTGTTTGAAAAGCATGACATGGCACTTGTCGTGGCATTCCCTGTTTGATATTATTTTTGTTTTTTTGACCTTGCACCGGAAATATTATGAAATAATTATCATTAGGCACATGCTAACACCAAAATGTTGAAATGAGCAAAATACAAAACAGTTATGAATTATATCGATTAATTATATAATCATGAACGTTATTTAACTTCCATAACCGTTCCTGCAAAGAAAACTCTGATCTGACGCAATTTAAACCTCATTTAAGCCTCATAAAAGAGGAAGGCAACTTGACGCATGTTTGGTTTAGATGTTCTGATATCTATAATTAAAATGCACTGAAAGGCATATCAAATTGTCAGTTACCTGTTTTCGAAAGAAAACCCATGTAATAGTCACCCATAGCTTCGAAGAACGATTCATAGAAATGTAATAGGTTCCTTTAGCAATTGTTTTTCTAAAAAGAGTAAATGAAAAGGTTTTAATTGGTAGTTAATATCATCCCAGTCTTTTTTTACAGATAAAACTAAAGAGTGAGAAAAAAGCTGCTCCCCCTAAATTCCTGTTGAAAAATATAAAAAAAATTATATACTGATACATAAATATAAAACTAAAAGCTAGACTCAACAAAAGAAGTAACATTCAAGGTAGGAATTTGCAAAAATCGATTGAAAATGCTGGTTTTACAGCATCGCTCACTATTATATTCATAATAATATTGGAATTTTAAAAGCGTCTGCAACGCTTTATCATTTGGTAGCGTATTATTTCAAATCTACAGAGATAACGTTTACAGGAATTTATACTGAAACCTTTTTATATGACTATATGTTCTGAAATATGTTATTTTCATACAGTTTGAGGAACCATATTTTCTACCAAAGTATGAGAGCGAGCAGCTTTAAAACATATTAGAAAATCGCATTTAAAGCCTTAAAGTTTACAATTTCCTGAAATAAAATTTATAACTAGTTGACTTTAAAAATATTTTTTCTCTCATATTCATTGAATAGCCATACCTTACATTATTAGTGCCCAGGTTACATTTTAAGGTATTCTGGAACAAAACGATGGGTAAGAAAGTTTACATGTATAGAAATTCCTACAAATTAACCATGTCAGTCAACAAAGCCTCTTACGTCAATGCATGGCTCTTTTTATCTGAGCTTTCTATGCATAAACAATTATTTGATAGTATACTCGATAATAGCTATGACACAACTTTCTTTATAACACATTTTTAAGTAATTTAAATGTTGTTGCCGCAGCATATTATATACTAAGTAAACTCTTGGTTTTTTATTTCTATTTTGAAATTTCATTTAATTTTTTACTTTCCCTATGGCGACAAACTATAATCAAGTAAAAAAATTTTCGTGTTGCTGAGTTAAGCTTTACACAAAGTTAATAAAGTTCAAGGGAAGATAACTTTGCAACTATAGGTCAAATCGTAATAATTTTCACTCTGTGTTTAATCTTATCATTACCATCTACAGTCAAACCTGTGTTAAAGGCCACCTCCAAATAGAGACCACCCTGCGATAAAGACCAGCAGGGAGATCACCGTGCACTATTAATATATAGTAGAAACACCGCGAAAAAGACCACCTGCAAACAAAGACCACATTTGTAGCTTCCCAACAGTGGTCTTTGTTCACAGGTTTGACTGTATCTATCTGCCGAGTGTCAACTAAAAAACCTTGAATGGTTCTGAGAAGTGCCCCGGACAAATTATCACTTTAAAGAAGTGGAGAAGTGGAGATGACTCAGCTGTAAATATATAGTAATTATACTTCTTGCCTTCTATCATTGTTTTAATTTTCATTCAATGTCATTTGGCAGAATCTGAGTTCTGTTCTGAATCTGTTCCGGACAATATTTTGTAAATTATGCCTTTAAAGAAGAAAGGCGATGTTCCTCAGCTGTCAAGTGTCCATTTATCATTGTTAAAGTTTCATTCAATTCTTTCTAGCTGTTTCCGAGATCTGCCCCAAACAATATTTGATATATAATGCCAAAAAAAGTGAGAAAGAGGAGATAAATCAACTGTCAAGTATGCAGCAGTTATAATTCTTTCAGCTTTGCACATCTGCGCTTTGCCACCTATCATTGTTCTAAATTTCATTTAATTCATTCCAGTAGTTTTCTACTTTCGCACCGGTCAGAATAATAATACGAAGAAGATGATAATCTAAAAATACAGAATAATAACGAAATATTCATCCTTTGTATGTAATTCTAATTTTGAAAACCCGTTGGTGGGGATGTTACTACAACGAAGACGTTTATAAAGACTTTGTTATTGTAAGTACCTTGTTTCATTTTTAAAAGTTTTGACAATATAAACAGTTTGCACACAATTTATGAATAAACTCAGAATGTAAAATAATAACAAGAAGCTTTAAATTAATGCATAATCGACAAAATTATGTCCTTGTGGTGAAACTAAAAGAAAATTGTCAGTTCATTTGATGTAACAACCATCTGTTTCAATCAGCCTGACAGTTTGTCGATTTTGTTGCTAGAGCATCTTTGTTTGTCAGAAAACAGTGACAGTCTTCGAAGCTTAGTATTTTTTTATGCCAATATTATTTCGTGAGCATTATTGTTGTCGAAAGCAGATACCATGTAAAAAAGTGTTAAGTTCCATCAATTCACCATTTTATCCGTTGGCCATTAGTTTCGGTTGAGTATCACTTGTTTAGCCTCAAACGCACAATTCATATGTATATACTTTTCCCTTGATACTTTACACTATACAAAAACAGTAATTCAATATTACTAAAAACTAGTTATCATTTCAAAACGGTTTGCAATTGGAGCAAATCATTCGATCAACGCGAAAGTATTTTCTATATACACTTAGAGTAGTTTCACTCACGTTGACCGCTCGAAATATGAATGCATAACAAGTTAGTGTTAATCTCTTCAAGTTTTATGTTTATGGCTTTCTTCATAAAATATAAACAGATTTCATTTCCAAAAACCAATAATAATTGATACCGGTATTTTGAAACGGACAATGAGATATAACTGGCCAATCAGATATTTGTAAACCCTTTTTTTCTCTCATCGGCAGGGTTGGTAAAGTGACAACCTAACAGAAATGCTTTTAAATTAGAACATCGCTAAAAGGACTACTTTCAACAAACTTTTAAACAAAATGTTCTTCGGTAGAAACAAACGAAATGTAATCTTAAACATACGGTTTGTCCAACTCCGAAAACATCCTGCCAGTGAAATACAATATAATTAAGGTATCATATTAAATTGATAAGGTTACCTTAAAAACTCGCATAACAAACGTAAAGGAACATCAAAAGAAATTGATACCATATAATTCTAATTACCAAAAAGAACAAACAAATTAACCATCAAACGCATTCTTTAATTTATTACTTGGGCTGTACATGTAATGTTTAAAAGATGGAGGACCATTTTAAATGGCTAAAAGAGAATGCGGATGAATAAAATTTGTCTGAAAATAGCGACAGTTGCAGTTTTGTTAGTGCGCGCGCATACATGTCATAGGTATCCAAGTGATGATTTATCAATAGAAACTGCATGAGCCCTTTTGCGTGACTAGATTTTATCAGTTGATCAACAATTTCATACAGCATAATTTACATGGAGAAACCACTTCAAGATTGACAACTTAATTGTTTTCCCAGAAATGCATCATCATTCTAAAATTTGGTATTAAGAATTACGGGTTTAAAGTGTGAATTAATTCGCGGTATACACGGACCTGTCATATTATTTGAGGCAGACATGTCATCTGTTTAATTTGGCCTGTCATCTTGTCTTCTACATCGATAGGAGACCAATTTGACGGTCAAAATCAATGACGACAATTGCAGAATTAATATCCGTTTCCCAATTATCAAATATATTTCAAGCCAACCTCGAAAGTCACTTCCGAGAGAACAAAAACATTCTTTAAATCCGTGATTTAAAAATAACAAGTACTTGTTAGTCGAACATGAAATAATTCATTGACAGCCTGCAATGACAAATGCTATATGAAGGCAATTTAGTGTTACAAACCAAACGTCCATAAACTGTCATGTGTGTTTGGACATAGGACGTAGTTGTATGCTTTATGTCACTTTTGCTAGATCAATTATGTTTGTTGAGAACTTAAGTCGTTTTTTTCTACTGTTATTTTGTATGGTCTAAAAGATTAGCAGAACAAGATTCTTATATTTCTTTATATCTGAAAGATGAGTTATAGATTCATCAGAAAGGGAAAAATCCTTATTTCTTAAATAGGCGTATAGATGGAGAAATATTTACATGCACCGCTGTGATATATTAGATATACTTTTAGTTAATTCTACGTGTATCAACCGTTTTCTGTTCCTTTACAGAAATAAATACAACTACAACTATCACTGATTGTGATGAAATACCCATCGAACACCGCACTGACACAGTATATCAAATTTATTATCAATTATGTTAAATATCATTAAATTGTGACCACGGGGTTTTGGAGATTAAGAACGCACAAGATTTTACTATCTCGAGTCCCTGTGACCCTGTAGCGTTGCACACCACTTAAGACATACATTGCAGTCATTCTTGGTACAATCGGCGTTTTAAAATCTGCTAGATGTAGGGAGTGCCCTTTTAAATGTATTGAACTAGTCTTCATTCTAATTTTATAAATTGTAAAATCAAGCCTGAATAAATTCACATATTTCTTGCTATAGTAATTTCTCCTGTTGAGAAAAATGTATAATGCTTATTTGGGCATGGTCTATTTATTTTTCGGATCACAATGGTAGCATATTTTTTTAATTTAGAGATATACGTGACAGGAATTTATACTGGAACCTTTTTACATGACTATATGTTTATAATACGTTATTTACATACAGTTTTTAAAACTTTATTTTTTACCAAAACCTGAGAGCGAGCAGCTTTAAAACTAATACACAAAATGAAAACGTAATTGCTACAATCAACAACACAAGTAAAAATCTAAATAGCAATTTAAAGGTCTGTTGAAAATGCTGGTAGGGTTGGTTTAACAACACAGCTACACTATATATGGGAATTTCAAAAGTGTTCGTAGCGCTTTATGATTTGGTAGCGTATAATTTCAAAAAAAATTAATACAGAATTTTTATACCTTATTTGAACCTTATTTGATGTTTCGTTCTAAAACATGTTAATATAAGACGGATATATGAGCCTTTTTTCACCAAAAATAAGATCAAGAAGCCTTAAATATAAGAGCAAATAATTAAGTTAAAATCATTGTGAATTGAATAATAACTATTCATATGTATTGTGAAACAGCAAAAATTAAATTTACATCACATTAATAAGACTTCTGGTCCCACTTATACATTTACATAAATGTAACATTCTCACGCCCCCTTTTCCTTCCGTTCTATGAATAATTGTTTACTTCTCTGTTTCCACTTAACTGAAACAAAAAACAAAACAAACTTAAAACAGTATTTGTCAACAGGAAATGAATCTCGAGGGTTTTTAAAATAATACATGGTGTTTTAGTGGTAGCCGGTTCTTACATTAGAGCTCTGTCAAAGAAGTGAAACAGGACATAGTTTTGTCCAAACGTATTGTAAAGCATGATGTGCTCTCATGTCTAAAAGCAATACAATTTCAATGTTCTTCCCAATGGTATTGTTTATTTTTATGCACGAATTCTTTCCAAAATTATTTAGGTTCAGCTCTTGTTAAACTAGATGTTAACAAAACTTAATAAGCATTCCACTTCCATTCTCCTGCAAGTTTTCTATAATATGGTCTCAAGCCACTTGTCCTACAACGTGATAAAAATGTGTCTAATCGATTTTATTCAGAATGATTTAAAATGATATGTTTCTTCAGGATACAATTTGCTGGAAAAAATGAACAATTATATAGAAAAACTATAATTAATACTACATAAAAATCCCCTTTCTACATAACGAGCGTATTGTTATTAATTAGGTAAATAAAGTAATATTGTTTGTAAAGGGTTGTTTTATTTCTCTAAGGTTGAGGCAGAAATACTGAATGCGAATTTCAATGAATGTATCCTTAATTGTAGTGTTTGTGTGGTTCCCCTAACAACTAGCTAGTGAAGCTGAATTTGAAACACTGAATATATATACAGTCCTTGGCGAAAGTAATTGCACAATACACAACATAGCTAAGTCAGTTTGCTTACACGATTTTATTGATGAAAACAACTTTGAGATAAAACAATGTTACACTTTGTTTTAAACAATACATGTACAGCCGTACATAATTTGAATATTAAGTGATTACATCTTTTTGAAGTGTAACCCAATGTGATGCAGATAAGTCTTTAAGGAGACCTTTGATTTAGCTCTACATTATTGTTTATATGTAAAGCGTATCTAAAACAGGAATATAGAAGAAAAGGATAGTATAAAGACTTTGCTTTTAAACAAAGCAATGTGCTTATTGTTTAGATTATTATTAAACACTGATAGTGCTTTCATCTGGAACGAATTACAGCGCCACGGAACATTACACACAATTATCTTTTCATTATTTTAGGTGTTAAATTTGAGCTTGTGTAATATGTTAATGCATGTATAATGTTGATTTATTAATCTACCGGAACTGACATTTTCATTGTTTCTTAAGCTAGGGTCAAAAGCTACATGTAATTAAGGTTTTGGAGTAAAATACTTTCGACAGTTGCTAACGGGTTTTTGATAATCAGATTAGATACAGTGGACATACGACTATACAATTTTTAAAAACCATACGCATATTCAATCTATGCAAGACGGTATTTCAATCATTTATCAAATCATCGTCGAAAATACGTAAAAACCTGTTCAACTGTGTACAAAATTATCATTGTTCGATAGTAAAAAACTGTCTAAATTTGCAAATATAAAGATTTAAAAAAAAAAGGTATCGAGTTTTGAAGGTGCATCGGAGATACAACTTTGAAAAACACGAGATCTGTAATATATTTAGGGGTTTTATCATTATGAAAACTCTAAGTCATAAACGTTTTTTTTAAAGAATCACCTGTCTCTTTGAAATAACGCACTGCTATTTTACCATGTATTTTTTCAAACATGTTATTGAAGATTGTGTACGAGTATAAAACAGGTTGTTCTTTTTTAAATGTTATTATCTTTGCAATAACAGCTACATATTCTGCGAAATAAACAGTTTTAAAATTGAAAATAATAGCGCAACCACTATACATCATACAGCACTAAAGTGAATAAAAAAGAGAACATAATAACGTTTTATTGCAGTGGTTTCCGCATCTTAATTCATTGTGATTACTTTCTAAATTCGCTGATGCTTGCTTTGTACGATACCTTTGTCTATAATAACGCAAGTTGTATTGTGTTAAAATAAGCCAAATGTTTAAAGCTGCTCGCTCTCCGTTACCGTTAAAAAAAATATTTTTCCAAAAAATTGACATTCTTATCCATAAATATAAAGCTAAAGGGTAGAATAAAAAATACGCAAAAATCTAGGTAGGAATTTGCAGAAATCGATTGACAAGTTCGGTTGCACGGCACCACTACACTATATGTTTATATTGAAATTTCAAAAGCGTTTGCAACGCTTTTGAATTTCGTAGCGTATTTTTCGAAATTTAGAGATATACGTGACATGAATTTATACTGGAGCCTTTTTATATGATCATATGTTCTAAAATACGTTATTTACATACAGTTTAAAGAACTTAATTTTTTTACCAAAATCTGAGAGCGAGCAGCTTTAAGTAAACGGTAAAGAGGTATGAACCGAGTTGATAATAAAATATGATTTGAAAAATGTATTTCCTAGTTCTTATGTAATAACTTTACACCTAGTTCAAAACGATTGCTTCTCACGAAAGTAACCCTTGAAAATTTGGCAGGACTATTTAAACCAGTAGGGAATTTCCTTGTGTGATTTTCTATCAATAAACTTATTTACAATGACTCTTCGTTGACTTTCTGTGATTGGACATCTTAATATGAAATCTGTCGACAAGTAATTTATTGAAGCAAGATAAAGTACAATGTTAAAAATGAAAGAACTCAAAATTCAATGACGGTCAAAGAATATGAAATAACATAGAAGATTAAACTTATTTATTTTACATCGATCGCAATTCTTGTAACTTGTATTTTACTACTCACATTGACTGCTTCCTGGAGTTTTGACCAGCACTCGCGCCGTAGAGGTCTCGGTCAAACGGCTTAGCCAAACATAACCACTGCGGATTTTTCTTAATTTATGCAATCAACGAAATTCATAAATGTGCAGCTAATTATTTCTCAAAGTAAGTGTAAACAGTTTAAATTGTTTCGCTTGAAGACCTTTGTAAACAACATATTATCCAGTTTGAATTAATGATTCATTTTAATTATTTGATATCAGCCTAACCTTATCCCAAAAACGACAGCTGAAGAAAGAAAAAATTAAAAAATGTTAGAATATCAGAACTAAGAAATACTTCAGATTTAAATTTGCATTCAAATGAGGTACTTCGAAGTCCAAAAACCATGTTTTCTGAAATCTAAATATTTTGCAATATTTTCCATCAGACGCTTTACCCATCAAATAAACACAAACCAAACGTTTTGTGACCTTTGAAAGAAGGTACAACAATTTGTGTAATCATAATTCAAATATTGTTTTATCGATCTTATGCAAACTCCACACGGTGTTCATGGGGTTTTTCAAATGCAGCTATGCAGAACTTGGCAGCATTTGACACAATAATTTCAAAATTATACTCAGTTCATCAGCTGACTATAACTTGGGGAAATACAATTTAATAAGTCATGTCGCACCTCATATGCGATCAAACTGCTTCAAAATTCACACGATTTGTATGATATTTAAAGGCAAGCGCTGTAGTCCAGACATTAATAAAAAAGCCGTATAAACGAATAAATCAAATGAAGGTTTCCATATACAAATATTCCTTCATCCTGTGTAATCGTTTAATGACCTGATGATTATGTCAATCTAATCTTCTGATGGTCCAATCTGCCTTTTTCGTCAGGTTAAAGGACAAAAATATTATATCTTTATTATATCTTTCAACCTGAAGTACTGGAGTTTCCAATTTATTTATGAACATTCTCTTGAAATGAAACAAAACTTAGAGGAAATTTATTTATACATTCGCTGTTTTATGATAACATATTAGTGTTTAATTTTTGATTATATCATTTAGATAGTTTTAATTAAAAGTAAACCCAGCAGATATTTAATTTAAGTGTCTTACCTTTCAAACTGGTCATATTGAATTCTGTTCAGAAAAGATGCCTAGAAAACAATGAATGTCTTTAGATATGCACTGAATCTGACATATCGAGTTACTTCACTCTTTGACATGTAAAGAATAATAATTTTGTTAAATCAACCAATACTTTCGATACGATTAGCATTTTCATAAAAAACAGTCTTAATTGAATGAAGATACGTGCATATAATAAGACTAGTTCTTGAAGTGTTCGATGGTTGAAAGCGACGGCTTGAAAAGTATCAAGCAGTGTTACACTTCTGACTAGTAAATGTAATACTGCAATTTTTTTAATGTTATTAACTGAAGAGGATAAGACATATATGTACAACTGTTGCCTTGAATTTAACGAACTAGATGATAACTTACAAAAAAAAAAATTATATTATACTTTCACATAGACTGATTTAAAGACATTAAATATTTTACTAAAAAGACAAGTTCAGAGATAAATATTTTGAAACTCAAAGCATTATACTGTGATATACTGAAATAAATCTATCTATCTATTACTTAAATCTGAAAATCTGGGAGAATGAAATCTATTTATTAACGGGCTTTTAAACTAAATTTATTAACTACATGTAACTGTTATCTTCTCTTCTGTAATACTCTTAAGTAGTGATCTATGACCCATTAAACACGAAAGATAAGAATATACATTTAAGGCACTGCTATTCGTTTTAGAAGAGCAGTTTATGCAAACATTCTCCATGTAAGTTGATCTCGTACTTATATTCTCCTCGATCTTTCTGATTTTATATTTGAAACTTTATTGTTATGCATCTGAATAAATAGCGTATTTTCAGGACAAAGCAAATAAAAAGTTATGTGAGATTATAAAAATTCATTGTTAACACTTAAAGTTTTACGAAAGTGTACGGTACTTAGCTGGAAGATGTTTTTGCAGCACAATGGTGTTCTATCCAGCGACAACGGCAGTATATTTGATGATTCAGTTGACGATGACACTGGCTGAGTACAAGTGTTTGTGTGTTTTTGATAACTATGTGCATCCTATTTATCAAGAGGCAAACGTCACCTCAAATGTCATTGGATATTTGCCACCAAACCAGTGCAAATATTTCCTTTTCCCGGTGAATGCAGAATTTGGTGCTATCATGGTTTTCCATCAGGTACATACATATTTCTTTGACATGACTGACATACAATGGAATTGATTTTTTTAAATTCTTTTAAAAAATACAAATTTTTTTTGTTTTAAAAAAAAAAAAGGTTTTTTTTTTTTTTTTTTTTTTCCCAGGGGGTTTTTTTTTTCCCCCCCCCTACAGCCCGACCTACAACTCATGTGAATGTGTGCCCATTTTAAAAACCTGCTCCCATCAAACATTTACCTTACAAGTGGCAAGCCGGGATCAAATTACTTGCCCTGTTTGTAAGTATGGCGAAAGGTGTACATTGTAATTTGCACATGTCAGCAAAACTATTGAATTTAAAACAGTGCTAAGGAAGCTTAGTGTTATTTAATAATTACATGTTTTACAATTCACGTCGCACTGCCTTACAGTGACTAAGGTCTTGATGAACTTCTTGAATAATCTAAGTTACAATAAATCTTCATTGTAGAGGGGATACATACACATGCAAACACCTGGAATGGTACATACTTGCGAGGGAAAACCATCACCGAGTGACATCCGTTAGTTTGCATTATTTATACCTATGAAAAGCAGCACAAATCATGTACAGTTTATATATATATACGTAATATGCATTAGCTGCATCCGATAACTGTGTATTGGAGCTCTTAACAGTATTTCCGTATCATAAAATAGAGATGATAAGTATGTATGACTTAATAAAACTAACTGACTCTAAATGACCGGAGCTTGATTCATTTTAACTAGTCCTTACATTGTTGTTCGTTTATACACCTTCAATAACTAACCCATTTTATCATTGTTTATCGATGCATTATTTCATACAAGTACAGGATGTAGTTTTGTGGTTTAGAACAAAGTTAATAAAAAGTGAGACACTTACATTTCAGTATGAATTATTATTTGATTTCAAAAGAAAAGTATGTAAGGAGTCGTGTTTCCGATATATTAATTAATGTTTATTTTGATCTCAACGCGAGTAATTCAGAACTTGTAAATGCAGACACATAATTCATTCAGTTTGAACAACAAGTATGGGCAGTGTGAAAGCGGTCAAAACAAATATCATAACAGTATGAATGCTAAGCAATACTGTCTAATTATAATTATATACGATGCATTGTAGTAAATGTCCATAATTAAACCAAACAAATATGTGACAATAAAGGTATATTTTAAGTAAATTAGACTGATAAATTCATGTAAAAATATATTTTCTGTTGCAGTTACAACACCATTGCCTTTTTCGACACAAACAACATTAACTAGGCATAATCTCACTGTTGCCTCTCCCACAAACATAGTTGCGACCTTACCATCTGATATGCATACAACAGCCCGAAGTACAACCGCTACCACTTCAACAACCGAATCATCTAATTCATACTTGCATTTTATATCTAACTCAAGTTTCGTGTCCTCAGCAACACCTTCAATCAGAACATCTTCGACCGTTTCCACAACGTTCAGAACAATTTCCTATCCTGCGACTTCAAATTTTAGCGCTACTCGTAAGACAGTGTTAACTTCTCCATCTTCGACATCACCTACTACTGAGTCCAATCCAAACACAACGCCTACCACGACAAAATCAACAACATCTAATGTTCCTATGAAAACTCTGACAAGCAGACTTTCTGTACCCGAAGGTTTGCTAATAATAATAGGTTTATTGGCAAATTGTAGTTTTTATCAAGCTTCACTGTCTTATTTGAGAGTTTCCTTAATTAGTTGTTTACATCCTCAGAATAGGAATGTTATATTAAAAACATCTTGCAATTAACAGTTTTGAAGGTTTTATTATTAAAATTCATTGTTATTGTTATTGACTTGCATTTATTTTCGATTTTTTATCAGGTCATATTGATGCATGTCCAGAATACGTAAGAAATACAGACGTGAATCGGTTTCATGGATTTCTTGGACAATACGGAGAGTTTTGTTATGAACTTGTTGATACACCTACACAATGGGTGAATGCTGAGAGACATTGTGCAATAGTCTCAAAAGGACATCTTGTTCAGATACTAAACCAGGGTGAACAAGACTATCTAGTGAGGTTTTTAAGTAAACATCATTTTGTGAAATGTGTTTGGCTGGGCCTTACTGACAGTGGAAATAATACTATACAAGAAGGAACTTGGAGGTGGGCTTCTGGTAAGAACATAAATATGTTAATATTGTTATAGATAATGCATGTACTATAATAATAAAGATAACATTAAATCGTTATTAAATGTTCATGATTTTGACTGACCAGAATTAGTGAGAACAATCACATTCTTTAAATAAGTAACCCGTCTGTTTGTCCAACTGTTTTGTCTCATTGTTCAAACAAGTTAATACCATTTTCCAACAAGTAAAATCCATTCATTACAGACGTTGGTGTTTCACTCGTTCATAGTTACTAGGTTGTTCTTTGCCAGAAAAAAAACCAATAAAAAGATATATCACATTTGGTAGTAACACACTTTACAGTTATTTGTTTTCCAAAATACAGTATTCACATATACGCATGAATGGTTAATGTTTGCGACTAAGTTACTGCACTTTTCAAAGTGCAGCTATTTTGGGGTGTTGAAAAAGCCACTTGTATTTAAAATCTCCCCACAGCAATCCCTGAATAAACACTACATGTACTACGTTTCCAATGAAAACGGACAAATATGTCTGTAAATGCATTCATTCTAAATATGTAGGCAAAATAGTCCCGGGATATTTTGTTTGAATTGCAATTTCGTAAGCGCTTGAATTTTCCTCAATTTATTGTTTGGTTTTTAAAGAAAACATCAATATCGAACTTTTTTTGTACAGATTATAAATAAAGTAGCTATGTATGTCTATTTTCATAATGAACAGTTTAGGTCGCATGGATGAAAAACTTTGTGAACACACTATTTGCCCGATTACTAAGTAAATTGAAAGAAATTCTAGAAGCTGCATTTATTCGAAAATCTTTAAATTTAGAACTAGGTCACATAAGGTAACAATAAATGTCAAAGGGTCAAATCAAACGAGATCCCATTATCCTTTATTCAGATTTAATCTACTTAAAGGGACACCCCCTACAACTAGCAGAATGTATTCTCGAAACATAGATTATGTGTTCAATGAACGTAAAATGATTAATTGATACAATTTCAAAGAAGAACCTATGGCAAAAAATGCCTCATTTTACGACAAAAAATTCAATATAGAGGCTTTCTGTAAAATCGCATCCACCCATTATTTGTCCAACAACAACTCTACATAGATTATTGAATGGTTCACGATACTGCAGTATGTTTTAAACCGCTGATTTTATCGATAATGACTTGGGATGCATTGCTGAAACTTTTAGGTTAAGTTATAATACTTCCAAACATTCTATTATTTGTTGGAGGTTATTTGATTTAGCATCAGTTATAGGGTATGTCCCCTTTAAAGGGACATACTTTCCTCAAATGTCTCAAATGAGCTTAAAGCTACTGTCTGTCAAACTTTCGTGAAAAAAGCAACGTTCTTCGAACAGTCTGAAATTAACATATTTTAGAACGAATGGTCAAAAAAAAAAGGTTCTTTAGCTTCAACGACGAGGCTATAACTCGAAATAAAACCTTACAAAACTAGCTCTTAACCCAAAGATAAACACTTTACTGTCCACCTAACTCACCTCCGACTCCCCAAAAATTATGAAAAGCAAGTGGGTCAAAATTGCCCTATGTCGCTCACATGTGACTTAAGACAATATGTGACCAAATTTCAACTGTAAACAATATATCATAAGAACAAACATTCTATATGACCTTGACAAGGCAATCATTATGACCAATTTACATGATTGGGTTGTAAATGTTGGTATAAATAAGGTTTTTTACCGGGTGACCTAGTTTTTGACCTCAGATTACCAATATTCATACTCTACCTAATTGTTATCAAGTCAATCATACTGACAAAGTTTCATAAACATCAAATGAAAAATGCAACCTCTCTTGCATACACAAGGTTTTTCTACAATTTTACCAAGTAACCTAGTTTTTGACCCGAGATGACCCGTTTTCAACCTGGACATGAATTTCAATAAGGCAATTATACTGACCAAGTTTCATGAAGGTTCAATGGAAATTCAATCTATAATGCATACACAAGGTTTTTCTATGATTTGATCGGATGACCTAGTTTATGACCCCGAATAATCCATATTCAAGCGCGACCTAAATTTTATCAAGGTAGTCATTCTGACCAAGTTTCATAAAGATCCAGTAAAAAATGCAACCTCTATTGCATACACAAGGTTTTTCTATGATTTGAGCCCATGAACTTGTTTTTGACCCTAGATAATACATATTCGAACTTCACCTAGATTTTCCTAAGGCAGTCTTACTTACCAAGTTTCATGAAGATCTATTGAAAAAATGTGGCCCCTATTGCATACACAAGATAAAGTGTTGACGGACAGACAGACGACCACAATAGCTCAGCTTTGTGCACTTTGTGTTCAGGTGAGCTTAAAACTAACTTGAATACTTAAGCCAATCCAGACTTTGCTATGCAAGATTGCACAGATCAAACTATCCGAGTACATAACCTTCTTTTTTTTGTTATGAAACAAGACCACACTAGGTAACCGGCGATGTTCGGCGCAGGATGCAATGTTCGGCGCAGGATCAATAGATTTATGTAAAAAACTTTAGTGGGGTAAGAATTCTCCTCATTTTGGTCTATAAAAACAAATTTTCGGGAAAATCACCTCATGTGCCTTATCATATAAGAAATGAGGTTTCCAAAGTCAATCTAAGATCATGAGAAGATGTTTATTTCAAAGTAAAACGACGAGGTTAAATGTTTAACTTAAAGTTTATTTTAACAATTTGATAGATTATGGACGCATTTCTTTAAAAATATTGCAAAACCAAGACAATTTCCTGATGTACTATATAACGTCTTACACGGGCAGGCATGTGAGATCCTTATATTCCTGCACAGTCAACATAAATGTAGCTTGATTGATGTTCATTTCTGTTATTCTTATGCCCCCGAAGGTTGGCGTATTAAAATCGCACTGGCTGTCAGTCCGTCAGTCTCGTAGCGTCCGTGTAAATTCTTGTTCGGGTTGAAAGTCTGCCATCCATGAAGGGATTTTAAAATAACTTAGCATAAATGTTCACCATAATGAGACAATGTGTCATGCGCAAGATCCAGACCCATAGCTCCCAGGTTAAGGTCCCCCTAAGAGGTCAAATGTTACTGTGACAGGGAATGTTTCGTGTCCGGTCCATAATTGTCATCGATAAAGGGATTTTAAAATATTGCTTGGCATAAATATTCCTTATATTTAGATGAATTGTCATGCAAAAGACCAAGACCCCTAGCTCAAAGGCCAAGGTCACGTCAATGAAGGGATTTTGAAATACTTGGCATAAATGTTTTCCATAATTACACAATGTGTCCATTAGCTCTAAGATCAAGATCATACTTAGAGGTAAAAGGTCAATATGGTATGTTTCTTGCCCAGTCCATTACTGGCATTCATCTAGGGATTTCAAAACTGATTGGCACAAATGTTCCCTATAATGAGTTGATGTGACATATGAAAGACCCAGACCCCTAGTCCAAAGTCACCTTTCGATAATGTTGTTTTTTTTCCTTCTTTTTTTAGTATGTTCACAAAATTATTATAACTTAACTATTCTGGCATATTTTAGCAGATCACTGTAGCATTCTTGTGCACACTTTGGGGGCTTGTATTCAGAAAGATCTGTGATCAATCTATCGATCCAGCGCTGAACATTGCATCCTGTGCCGAACATTGCCAGTTACCTAGTGTGAAGACCTTTTGGCGAATAATGATTTGACAAGTACATGATTTCTCCCAATTTTGTAAAGAGAGTTTATAAATTTTTAATAAAAAAGTAAAGTCCAAATCATTGTTATTCCCCGATTGCACAACTTATTGTCTTATTTACTACATTTGATAAAAGTTTTGCTGCATCGAGCCAATGCTTGTTGGTCTGTGCTGTACTCTACATTTAAAATGTTCCGTTTGACTATTCATGATATAGCATCGATTTATGTTACTTGATATGTATATGAAAACAATTCAGCAATCGCAAAACTGTGATCGAAAATTCAAGACCAATTCTGGTGTTCTCCGCCGTGTATTTAATGGCATTAGAAAGTAATTGTGTATGTTAAGTTAGTCTTTATTTTTATTTGGTAGGTGCGAAGTACCGTTATAACAATTTTCAAAGCGATTATGCTCAGCATTCTGCTAATACACACAAACTCAACGACTGTGCATTGTTTAAACAAGGTGGTGAGTGGACGGATGCCAGCTGTGGTACATCTTTTGCAGGATTTGGATTTGGCGAATCACACTCATATATTTGCCAATATAGTAAGTCAATACGATTCGTATTACACTAGTATTTCTATTTCCAACGTTTTCGCCGCCGATATAAGTCAAAGAACTTTATATGCGCTCGACTCAGTTAAGTTCTCCTCTAGCACCGAACATAGGAAACACAAAAGTGATATAATTTCAAAAGTAATTAAAATGCTTAAAGAATACTTGTGGCGCAACTTTCTTTAAACAAAATACGATATACTTATGTCTGGGTTTAACCTTGTATTTTAACCAAAAAACGCTTAAATGGCGGATGAAGTTTCTACATCTTCAAACATCAAAGGTTACAAATAGTTTTTTAAAGCTTTTTAAAAATGATAGTAAATAAAAAAGTTGTTTTAGTAGAATGAAAACGATATACAGTTTTCGTACGTTAACGTCGTTCATGTTATACATTTTAGATGTGTCTTCTACGTTACCTGCTACTTTGGATGCGTTACAGCATGTGATTGTTGGCTAAAAAAACCCATTTCTCACGGAAATGATTCAATCAAGCGCTTTGATTGACTGTTCTCCCATGCAAAGAAACATATTCTATATACTCTTTCTTACAATACTTAAATGTTATATCAAATTCTATATGAAAACAGCGAAAATATGACTTAGTTTTACATAATTTATCAAGCATAATTTTTGTCGAGCCCGCATCCGGTGAGCTAAATATAGTTCTCGCACTGCCGGTTCAGTGTGCGTGCGTACGTGCGTGTGTGCATGTGTGTGTCCGTCCGAGTTTGTCCGGGCTGTAACTTATCCATGGATGGCAAATGAATTACATCGATTCTTTCAATATACAAACATTATACATAATACACAATCTGGTTTCAGAAAGAACCATTGTTGCCAGACCGCTCTTGAAAGGCTAATAGACTAGTGGTTAAGGGAAATTGATAGCGGCAAAATGGTCGGCGTTTTGTACCTCGACTTAAGAAAAGCATTTGATACAGTAAAACATGAACTGCTACTTCAAAAACTCACACTATGCCACTTTTCGGATCCCGCAATAATTTGGTTTAGACCTTATTTCTCCAACAGAAAACAAATTGTAATGGAGGGCGATAAGTCTTCGAATCTTCAAACAGTTATTTCGGGGGTACCACAAGGCTCGATACTTGGCCCATTATTATTTTTAATTTACATTAACGACTTACTACTAAAATTGGAACATTCAGGAGTTGATATGTATGCAGACGATACAACTGTATATAATAGCCATAATTCCCCTCAATACATTGAACAAAGATTACAAACTGATCTAAATAATGTAGAATGTTGGTGTAGACACAATCAAATGTCCCTTAATCCAAAAAAGTCTACTTGTATGTTACTAGGATCCGTTCACAATACGAAGAAATATCCAACATTAAATTTAAATATTAACGGCAACAATATTGCTTGCGTTACAAATCATAAAGTGCTGGGCGTACATGTTGATAAAACACTTGGGAACATCAAATTAATAAGGTATATTCTAACCTTAATTGTAAATATCACTATTTCGAAGAATAAAACCATTTCTAAATAAAGAAATGCGAGTATTGTTCTACAATAGCTATATTTTACCCATATTTGATTATGGATCAATCGTTTGGTCTAAATCCAATATAAGCTTCTTAAACAAAATTATTAACATTCAGAAAAGATCAGCTAGAATGATCCTAGACAAGAAGTTCGATCACCCGTCAGCGCCTCTATATCAAGAACTTAATTTGCCGTTCTTAGAACGTTGTAAATACCATATAGGTGTTTTAATTTACAAAGTTTTTCATAATTTAGCCCCTGTGTATTTACCAAACCTACTCATTAACGATACATATGCAACTGCAAATTATAATCTTCGTTCCAAAAACAAAAACGATATTCCTCATCCATTAATTAAATCGCGTTTTATTCTGCTATGGTTGTCTGGAATGAAATCCCGGGTCATATCCGTACCTGTGATAAATTATACACGTTTCGCAAACACTACAGAAACTATCTTCTTGGAATACAACCATGATTATAAAAATAATGGTTTGATACAGGCAACTCGCTAACAGCGTTCGTCTTCTTTAATTTTTCTTTTTATATATATACCATTGTTTAAATGTGTTAAGAATGCTTGATTGTGTGTAAATGTTTTCTTTAATCATATTGTTGACGGCCGCGAGTGAGATAAATGATGTTGAAATTGTTTATTGTGTAACCGTCGTTAAATAAAGTATATTGAATTGAATTGATCAAGTGATTCTTAAATAACTTAGCACAAATGTTCACCATCATGAGACGGAGTGTAATGCGCAAGAACCAGGTCCCAAAGTCTAAGGTCAAGGTCACACTTGAAGTTTAACGGTCAAATTCAAGAATGACTTTGTCCGGAGTATATCTACTTCATGCATGTAGGGATTTTGTTTTAATTTGGTATAAATGTTCTCCATCATGATTTAAAGTGTCAAGCTTAAGAACCAGGTCCCTAGTTCAAAGGTCAAGGTCACACCTAGAGGCCAAAGGTCAGATACAAGAGTAATTCATGAATGACTTTGTCCGAAGCATTTCTTCTTCATGCATGGAGGGATTTTGATATTACTTGGCACAAATGTTCACCACCATGAGCTACTCTTGTTTTGAGAATAACTTAACTTTGTTATTTCTATAAATAGCTTATGTTGTATTCTTTTGTTACTGGCCGCAGAGAATAATCGAAACCACTTTGCTGTGGCTGAACATGCATGTTACATCCAATATGTAGGTGTATTTTGACCTATCTCTACTCGTCCTTTTGACAGCTGGCGGGCTTGACATGTTGCACATGGGCACCTAGTATTATTTGTAAGTCAAGTTATTTAACACGTTTATTGAACATATGATGTCATGGCTTGCTCATGTAGTTGTTTTGCTCTGAATGTTTTTATTTTCTGCTCTGTAACGCAAATGATTAATAAGTAATAAAAATTGAATAGATAGCATTGGAAAATGACTGCCAAGATATCATATACATGGGGTTTTAGAAAAAAGGTGTCTTAATAAAACGCCTATTAATGTTATACATTTTCTTCCTTTTCCAAAATTGGTTTCAAAACTACCTGTCTTTTAATTCATATTGACCTTTAAAGCAAGTGACCTCTACAGTAAGTTTGACCGTAGTAGGATATAAGTGGAAGAGGCATGCGTATTTTTGAGATGTGACAAGGACAGAACCTCTGATGTAACAGGGACTTGATCAGACGTGTAACCGTTTACCACTACTAATTGGGATCTACCTATCAAAAAGAACCAGATTTTGGGGTAATTTCAGGACACCCCAGTCATTAATTACAATACCAAGTATGACAGGGTGAAATATCTATTGCATTCCTAACTTGGACAGGGTTTAGGGAGAAACACATAAAAACAGACTTTGAATTTAAGTGTGCTTGTGTGTTCTGAATCTTGGATGTCTAATACGTTTTCTTTTTATGCCTTATATGATTTCTTTATTTTGTGCTAAATGAGAAGCTTGATAGGTCTTAATTAAATGATATATGATAGACCCCTGTGCAGTTTGACCTTGTGATAAAGATTGTCTCTTTTTGTAATTAATCTTTTACAATATATTATTCCCATTAATACGAGGTATATGGGGATATACTGGAATCACGTTCATGACCGTCCGTCCTCTTTAAACAAAATTTGTCCACGCTACAAGTCGGAATTCGGAAAAAAATCACATGAATGAAGGAATCCTTGTGATGTTTTCAATATTAATTGTTTTACTATGTTCATTACATGCTGTTAACATTTTTCACGAGCCATATTTTAAAATTTCACAGAAAATACAACATCGCACTAAATTTGTAATCGCTTAAAAGAAATGAAGAGTGGTTAGTGTGAATGACATTGTACATTTTTGTAATCGGCACAATGAGTTCTGTAAAACGTTTTAATAAGTAAACTCTAATAACAAGTCATCCTTTGATTAGCGATGCAATATAAAAAATAAAATAAAAAATAAAAACTGGCTGAAACCTATAGCAGCTGTTGCTTCTATGTAACTGTCAGTCAATTACAGATACTTACATTTTATTACCACCAAACAATAGAATTAGCATCCACAGCAATGGTAACTACTGTAACGGCAATGTACAAGTAGATGAGGACAGATGTGCTTTCCTTATATTGTTGTTGCAAGAGAATAATTTATGAAAACAGAATTTGACAATCGCAGTAGATCTAATAGTTTTATTTATTATTAATGCAAAATGTCGTATAAGTGATTCTTACAATGACAATTTTTAAACGGTCTTTGCAAACTTGGTTCGTATACAAATACATCGTTTTAGCTGTACGGTCATATATTGTGTCATTTACATCTAAACATTTAGATCCCAAAATTGGAAAATATTTCTGTAACACTGAGTAATAAAAACAAAAATAATATCAAACAGGGAATGCCACGTACCAAAAACGCAGCCCCCCCAAAACGAGCCCCACAGCACCCAGATGCGCACACCACCTAGTCGACCTATTTTTAATTTTTCACTTGTAATGGTAGTAATTGTTTTCTGACCTTGCCTTCCTTCAGTCATCGAAGTTTACAGTGTCCATATACACAATATGTTTAAGTGGTATTACCCTCCGAAGTGACCATCACAGTTTAAAGAAATACATTAATCACTGTTTTATAGTCCAAGAAAAAAGAACATCGCCAAAGTTATGACTAAAATTGTTTTGTGTTGAACAGTGTTGGAAAATAGCTCTAGTAGGTACAGTATTGCTGAGATCTGTTATATATGTATCCGATGTTAAATAAATATTCTTGTATCTAAAAATTTTTGTTTCAAAAAATAGAGCCGGACAGGGAGATAAATCCCCATTTGTCTCAACTGGACGCCGATACTCTGGGTCTACCGGACCCCGACCGGACGAGGAGACACTTCCATAATCAAATGCCACATGTACAGTCTGCTCTTTGTCATGATCAACATTAAACTCAAAATGTTTGTTTTCTTCAACATAATTTTCATTATCATCATCACTTGATTCTCTATTATCACCTCTGTTTTAAAATTGTCAACAGAATCATGATCTACAGTAAAGTACAACTCGTTTACAACTTCTAAGTTTTTCAACAAAACCTTGAACCAAACGGCTTATTTTCTCATACGGGATAGTGCTGGTAAAAACAGATTTGTCATCAAAATAGGCAAAAGTTATACGTACCTCTGTAAATCAAATCCATTCGAAGCAAAAACAACAAATAATCGACTGAAATAGATACACGTCCGTAATCCCCATTTGAGTCATTCAGGTAACACATATCAATTACGTCACCCGCCACATACAATTTGCATACAATATTGATCTAATTTTAGAAATGGGAAACCAGAAGAATTCGAAAATATAAATAAGGGGTTGTTCGTAAAGTTTTTTTGAAAATGGAGCGGCCGAGATATCGACACTACAGAACGATAACGTTCACAGAACTGAATTTAATGAATGCAAGTACAATGATTTTTACCGCATTTGGCCCAAAAGTCTCACGGCGCGTCACATATAGTAACCTGTACAATACGCTTATCCGAACTGAATAGAGCGGAAGTCTGTGAACACTTCAAGCTTTCTTCACAATCGAGCTTAAATAAATTAGTATTAACTAAACTATTACCGGTTCGTTGTCCCCTCTACAGACAATGTATAGATATTTAGGGCGCAGTGTTTTGAATATTTTACTAGCATGGTTCCCCCTACCCCCATCCTCCAACACCACCATCGCACACACTTGTGTCAGGTAAATCTCCTTGTATTACTATGGACGTAACGTTATAAATATTGTTCTAAACACAATTGTTTTATAAATTATGATTTATATCACTTTAATAAGTTTACAGTTGAAAATCTACTTAAAGTGTACGACGATATGCAAGAAAACGTTTCTGTCATGAGACATTTGGTTCAGATGGACAGAGCTTCGTTCCGGTCAGAACAGTTCCTCTTGGTGACGGATATTTCTATCAGAACCTCGTGCTCATGACAGAAACTATTATTAACTATGAACTAGCGTTGTGTATTTTTAGGATGACTCAGCGTTTTAACGCTCATCATAAAGGCAGATTTCATGGCTAGTAGATTTATTTGGGTTGGCGAAATATGGTTAATATTTAGAAAAGTATCCGAGGGTTATTTGATAAATTTCATGTGTCATTTTTGATTATGTAATGGAGTCTGAAACTGGATCGGTTTGTACATATTGTTGATTACATTCTTTATGTCGGTATAGTCCCAGATGCTGTGTTTAGATTAGTTAATACTAATTTATTTTAGCTCGATTGTGAAGAAAGCTTTGAATTTATTGAGTCACTCTCGAGTCCGCTTCCTAGAAAAACCAGTACTGGTGTCATATGAGGAGGTACGGTCGTGACCTTAGTGGGGCTCGAACCCGCAACATCCAGGATGAGCCGCAGTGTTTAAGTCCTAGCAACGTTCTTTCCACGTGAGTATAGAACAAAATTATGTTTCGAAATTAAGAACCAAAATGTTTGGGGGTTTTTTGATTGAAAAATTAATTCGTTCTTACGATATGAAGGTTTATAATGTATATTTCTTACATATGAAAAGAAATATTATACTACGTAACACTATGATAATGCATGTTTGATTTTAATGCTCCGTATAATGTAGCATTGAAAACATCACTGTCGAATCATACGGAAATTAAAACATAAGGTTATATAGTTACGCTAGTAGATATTTCTCCCATTATCAATGCTTACAATGTAAATGTATAGTGTCAGTCACACCGACCTAACAGATGTGCAAAAGATTTTTTTTTCTTCAATCTGTTGTCGTCCGTTTGCATACGTTTCTCGTCTGTTTCTTATACGGTCTTTGCGGTCATTGTCCGGTGATATACGTTTGTGTCTTTCCAACAGATAAAACGGATAAAGGTTATACGGTAGTCATCTGTTTTATTCAGAACTTGTGCGTTCCTTATACGTTTTGTACGGAACGAGTACGTTATGTGTCCTATATTTGTCTGGTCCATATCTGTTGATGTCCGCTGACCCGTTGTCTGCACCGGACTACTAACGGACTTGAAACAGATGCACCGTATGTACTCGCTGTGGCAGTCACGTGACCGGTGCAAATACGGTCTTGTCCGTTTCTCGTACGGTACATATGCGTTTTCTCCGGTACATGTCCGTTAGTTGGAAGGTAATATCAGTTCCTCGTGCGTTCATCGTACGTTACATCGATCGCGAGGCCGAGGAGAAGCGGCGGGGACACATTTACCAACGCACACCAACGGATAAGACTGATTTTGCATTAAAAAATATTTTATCCGTTGCACTGTTAGTCCGGTGTGACTGAACTATATGTCTTAAAATGAAGGTATTGGCTATATTTAATCATAACGCCCTGGGTTACAACGGTACACCTAGTTGGTGACACGCACAGAAACACTGATTTAACAGCTACAAGAGCATAATTGAAATGGCTAACACAATAACTAATAGTAAATAGTAATGGGTGCAATGTCCAGACAGTTTTATAAAATTCATGTTCTGTACTATTACAACAAATGTCCGATCAATGATTATAAAAGAATGTAAGCATGCCTCGCTTTGCTTTTTCTTGCAATTAATGAATTTTCGAGTAAATCATCCCCTTGGAAAATATGAGATTGCTTGAGCGATAGAAGTGTTCTAATTATTTTAAAATATTTGGTGTCTCACATACACTTCCATTAGCGCTACAGGCAGTAGTTTCAACAAAATTGTAAACTTAAAATTCTTTATGAAAATTCCTCTCGTTTCACACAGGTGTAAGATAAAACAGTTGCATTAACTTGTAGCAACACACTATTTACGTCTTCGAGAATGTTTGCACTTAAGTAGGAATTCTTACATAGAATCATATGTATTTCCGTACAAAAAATCGTAATGATTTGTTCTTCCTCTCGTAATATTAGAAATAAAATATGTTAAGTCTTGTTAAAGGTCCATTACTAACACCAAATCGAATTTTCTTTTAAATCTGGAATCGTAACAGGCGTCTTCTCAGAAGACAAAATGTGACATACTGCATTGAATATGACCATATTGTGTTGAAAATTTGAGTTTAACATAAGAATTAATAGATTATATTTTGCCTTTTCATAAACGGAAGTAGTTTTCAAATATCTCTGTTTTTTCCAGAAATTCTCACAGAGAGAGGGTGTAAATAAGGTTTTAAATAAATAAGCACGCCTACTTTGAATTATGATTGAAGAAGTTTACTTCCGTCTTGTTGAAACCAATAACTTTCAATCACTGTGCCAACAAAAATCTCAAAAAACTAAATTCACTACAGAACAATATTTTCTTATTCTCATTACTAAAATTCTAAAATTTACTTTCCTAAAATAGCTTTTGCTGGTGTTAGACTTTCACTTAGCAAACGGTTTTCCATATTTAAATTTACGGATTGATTAGTTGCTACAAAAGCCTAACAAATCATATCAAAATTTGTCACTGATTCGGAATTCTTCATCCTGTCATTTTCATAAGATGCCTTTTAACAATTTTCACGAGCCTGATTTAATAAATCATCTCTAGAGCTCGTCAGCAGGCAGTAATTACAACATAAAACCAAAGTTGTAAGTGTTTTTGCACGAATAAGAAGACATTTAATTGCTTCTGAAGTGAAAATGAAATTGTGATCGGCAACACAAGTTCTGTATAATGTGTTAAGTAGTTACGTATAATAATAATACTCTCGACCCTCCTCTTTGCAAAAATGTAAAGCTGCAGGAATACATCATGAAAGTATCAAAATGATATATCATAAGTAGTAAAAATCTATAGCACATGCTGCATTTATGCAACTGTCAATCAAATCACTACAAATACCTCTCTTGAATTACCGCCAACAAAATAATATAGCAATAAAGTTCAGAGAGTTGGTGATACATTTGTAAGTGCAATAATGATGCAGCAATGAGGTAGAAGAGGCCTATCATTATTATTTCTTATATTGTTATTATTCGGGATTATTACTGCATAATGATACAATTAAGTCATTATGATAGTGTTTTTTCTAAATTGGCAATTGACAAACAAGATGAAATGCACAGTAGTATTGTTTAAAGAGACACACTGTATTTTGAAATAACTTTTACAGTACGAGTAATTCGTTAATGGAAAGAATCATCCACGAACATAAAAGATTCAGTCAAAAAATATAAATTAATAATATGAATAAAGCAATATGTGTTGTAATACGGTTAAATCTTCATTTTATAGTTGTATTTTTAACTTTGAGGTGGGCAGCAATAGATTAGAAAAGATCGCTGTGTTGGCTTTTTTTGCACAGATGAGACATTTCTCGCTATTCGTATGTTCTTCATAATAAAATTTCTTCAGTTATCATTTAATCTACATGTAGCCTATTTTTATGCCCCCGAAGGGTGGCATATTAAAATCGCACCGTCCGTCTGTCCGTCCGTTTGACCGTCCGTCCTTCTATCTGTGTGTCCCCACTTACAAATTCGTGTACGGACTGTAACTTTGTCATGCATTGAAGGATTTTAAAATAACTTGGTACAAATGTCTAGCACATGAAGACGACGTGTCGCGTGAAAGACCCACGTCCCTACCTCAAAGGCCAAGGTCACACTGGAATCCTGTATAGTTGCACACATTCGTGTCCGGACCGTTACTTTGCCATTCATTGAAGGATTTTAAAATAACTTGGCACAAATGTCATGTTAGAATTCAGTTTCACCACTATCTAAAGTGACAGTTGTATTTCCTTACACGTTTATCTCACTTGTAATATTATTTTATACCAGGTAGGTAATGGTAACCATTGTTTATGTATACGATTTGTTGGCTCGGTTAATATCAAACCCTGAACAAAGTCGTACCGATTCACAAGATTGATACAAAAAAATAATTTACACTTATTAATAATACTTCACATTTTCTACGTATTACAAGCTAATACGAAAAGTCACTAAATTACAGAATAATGGATTGAATTTGATAAATGCTTTTCGCAATGTTTGTGAACACTAAGCCTGATATTTCCACGACAAAATAAACTTTGCAATCATTATTAACGGATCTGCAATAAGAAAAGAGCTACTATATTACATTTCGCAAGGCAGAGGCACGTGAACTTGAAATGTCATTTAGCGAAATCAGGCGGAATTAGTTTGTACAAAAAGTTACCCAAACGACAAGAAATAATGTGGCAAATTGCGATTTTGCTCATACGGTATTATGAATAATTCGTTCTCTGTTCATTTACAATGTAATATAAACAGCACCATATTTACATGAAGTTATTCTGATTTAATCAAATGAGAAGAGAATGATTGGTGGCCATTCGTAACATATCTGTACATTAGCTGAACTGAAATTGTAATAAATTTGTTATGGCATTAAAAATATATATTTTATTTACCTTTTTGTAATGGAATTATTATCAATAATGACCAAAGAACTAAAACGTAGAATTATGTGTTCTTTCTTTCTTTTCCTTTAAATTTGAGTTGTGGTCGTCATGTTTCAGGAAAGCCATAAATACTGTTTGTCGAAGTGTCAATTTTTATACTATCTTAAAATACTATCATTATACTAATGTTAAATGGGTCGTTTTGTTGAGTTCCTGATGTAAAAGCTGACGCTGTAAATATATACAATACATTGTCTTTTTTTTATTTGCTGGTTTCTGCATGTGTGAAAAGTTGATGACAGACAAAACAAAGGATGATTGGAAGAGCAGGACACAATAACGATACGTGATACGGACTACTTTACTAACTTACTACTTTACTTCAGAGCCGAATAAGAGACGAACAATCCAGTCACACAACTACAATTGCCTAAGTTGCATTAACCATACTCTGTTGTTTCTATAATGTATAGCGGCATAAAAGTTAACGTAGAGACTTCATGCGCTTAAATGCAGTGTGAAAAACACTTAGTTCATACCAATGTTACACGGTATCAACATGACCTTTGTACACCGCTTGACATTAGCAACTGACTATTATGTTCAATTAGTGTCGTGGCAAACGACTTCCATTAGAACTGGTTTTACCCACACAAAACTAATTCAGTTGAAAAGGACTACAGACTTGGACCGATTTTTATTGAACAAATCTAGAAAAGTGAGTGCTTTTACTCAGATTTTTGTGTATATTGTACTTTGAACGAAACGTATGTTACATGCAATGGTTAAAATAATTATTTTGTTACCTTTATTGCATTATATTACCGTTTAAAACCTATATGTTTTCATTTTGCTTTCTCTTACATAATTTATAGGCCCAATATTAAACCCCTAGTAGCTATAATTTTTCAATATGTATTTTCATGTTGTATCTAATAATTTGCTACAACGTGTTAAATAATTCAGTCTTTGGCAAGAATAAAGTTCAACCTTTGCAAGACTCTAGAGATATTAACATTAAACTTTTGACTGTTTTCAGCAAAACAGCAAAAAGACCACCCAGGTCTTTTTTAATTTCTATATACCTTTATAAAACATTTTACAATGGTTGATAGAAATTTGAGAAAAAATTGCTTTCCAATCATAATTTTTATGACATATTGCAAGATGTAACTTTTGAAAAATTTGACATCTTTTTTTCTTTGATATTGTATCTTTAAGCATCTCAAAAAGTTATTTGTAACTTGTCGTACTATGTATCTCTTTTGTAAAACTTCTTCCTTTAAAGATACTGTGATCTTCTCGACCAAAAATGTATTTACATTAGTAACAACAACCATGTCTTCAATTGATTCGTTTGAAAAAAGGCAAATAGAAAGTATCAGATACCTCTTATCGTTCTAATATTTCAGTAAGAAACCTAACAATTATACTGACATGATTTTTGTTCTTTAGTAAGACATACTTTGTGTATATGCATCAAGGAATCTGCAAGAAGAACATGCAAGTTTCTTTATAACTTTCACAATATCAACTTTAAAGGTTTTGAACATGTTCCATTGACAGACACAAACCTAAATACCTGGACCAATCAGTGGACTTAAATATTAAGGGTCTTATCCAAAGCGATTCACCGAGGACAAACTCGCCATAAGATTTTAACTGTTAAAGATACAATATAAAAACAAAAGAGGTGTCAATTTTCTAAAAGCCAACACATATATTAGAAAATGTCATGAAAATATGATGATTGGAAAGCAAATGTTTTCTCAAATTTGTAGCAACCACTGTTAACAATTTTACAAAGATATATAGAAACTTAAAGTGACCTGGGTGGTCTTTTTGCTGTATAACTGAAAACAGTCAAAAGTTTAAAATGCTAATAGCTCTGCAGTCTAACATGAAAATACATGATGAAACATTATGCCCATCAGGGGCTCAGTATTTGGCCTTTGAATACATATAACGTATTACATATGATGATACATAATAGATGATAATGATCGATAAATATATGAGTAATGAAATACATTTTGTATGTCAAGGCGTAGCCCAAACTGATACATCGTTTGCCAAACTGTAAACATTTTTCTATTTATTATTATGTTTAGAAAGAATATTAATCTATACAAAATTTCAAGGTCTGTTCAATATTTAAATACGACATAAAACAAAAAGGAAAATGTCACTAAATATAAAAAAATGTCTTACCAGTATGATTAAGATTGTGAAGAGGTTTGTTGTATTTTATTTACTATATTCCAAGTTCATATATTTCGTTTTCAAATTAGTTCAATGTTCTTATATGAATAGCTATTGGCGGTAATTGGCTTACCTACTAATCATACAAATATGTTCAAAACAAATAAAGATTGTAGATATATCTGACACGATTCCTAAATCAAGAAAAGTGTTAAAATGTAATGCGTTTTTGTATCCCCAACTCTTAGCCATGTTAAACGAATTGGAAACAGTCAAAATATTTGAATACATTTAGTGACCTAATATTTCTTTTTGTAGCCAGCATTATAAATGTATAATATGTGTTTTGAGATAGAAAATGCCTTGCGAAAAAATTGTATAACTATATTTTCTAGATATATATCAAACTTTTTACACTTTGGTGAAGTAATCTCTTAACCATTTTATTTATTTTTCTCTTTAATTTCAGTCATTTTCTTGAAATACACGATTTATAGCTAAAACATATAGGGCCGGCCCTTTTTATATGCAAGTACTATTGGACCAGTTTCTAGTAAATCAGTTAACTCGAAATACTATTATGATGTTTAAAGCTTCAACGTTTCCTCAATGGAGTAATGATTAATGTATGTTGATGTAGATCTACATTAAATATTAGGGACGTAAGTACATTGCAGAAACAGTTTGTGACAGACATGTCGTCAAAGAAAATGTTTTATTTCGTTTCAGATGAAATTTCAAAACGTTCTGCAATTCATGTTTATGACTTCGGGTGCACTTTTGACTCTGGACTCAGTGGATGCTTACTCATCGGAAATGTGCATCCATGCCTGTCAAAACACGGAGTCAAGCTATTTCCGTTCTATTTGTAGAAAATGCACGGAGAACCCACCTATCTCTGAACCGATGTGCAGTCATGCTTGCGAAAATACAGAGTCCTCTTACTTCCGGTCTATTTGTAGCAAATGTGTTGATAACCCACCAATAACTACAACAATGTGCATAAAATCATGCGAAAACACCGAATCATACTACTTCCGGTCCATCTGCTCCAAATGTGTTGACACTCCTAACCTGGATGAAAAAATGTGCACACATGCATGCAAAAATACGGAGTCTTCCTATTTTCGTTCCATCTGCAGCAAATGTGTTGACAACCCACCAATAACCACAACAATGTGCATAAAATCGTGCGAAAACACCGACTCAAACTACTTCCGGTCCATATGCTCCAAATGTGTTGACACTCCACCACTTAATGAAAGTATGTGCTCACATGCCTGCAAAAATACGGAGTCTTCTTACTTTCGTTCCATCTGCAGCAAATGTGTTGACAACCCTCCTTTAACAGGGCAGATGTGCATAAACGCTTGTGAGGATACAGAGTCGTACTACTTTCGGTCAATCTGCAGCAAATGCGTTGAACACCCCACCCCTGAATGAAAGAATGTGTACACATGCATGCAAAAATACGGAGTCTTCCTACTTTCGTTCCATCTGCAGCAAATGTGTAGATAAACCTCCTTTAACAGGACAAATGTGTATAAATGCTTGTGACGATACAGAGTCGTACTACTTCCGGTCTATCTGCACCAAATGTGTTGACACTCCTAACCTGGATGAAAAAATGTGCACACATGCATGCAAAAATACGGAGTCTTCCTACTTTCGTTCCATCTGCAGTAAATGTGTTGACAACCCTCCTTTAACAGGACAGATGTGTATAAACGCTTGTGACGATACAGAGTCGTACTACTTCCGGTCCATCTGCAGCGAATGTGCTGACACCCACTGAACAGATGTGTATAAACGCTTGTGACGATACAGAGTCGTACTACTTCCGGTCAATCTGCAGTAAATGTGTTGACACCCCACCCCTGAATGAAAGTATGTGCACACATGCATGCATAAATATGGAGTCTTCCTACTTTCGTTCCATCTGCAGCAAATGTGTTGACAATCCTCCTTTAACAGGACAGATGTGTATAAATGCTTGTGACGATACAGAATCGTACTACTTCCGGTCCATATGCTCCAAATGTGTTGATACACCTCCCCTCACTGATGACATGTGTATACACGCATGTGAAAATACTGAGTCATACTATTTCAGATCTATTTGCCAAAAATGCAGTGAATAACATTAGTAATCTTGAAATAATTCTACCACAAAGACAGCCTGCAAACAATTGGTCTGCTTTCTCCTACAGTATTTATTAGAGGTGCAACGATATAGTCAATTGTGTATTAAGACATTCTATAAAATGTTTTATCGCATCTGTATTGCAAAGTGCAGGGGATAACTGTAACTATAATACTGTACAATATAATATGCACCGTATTGCGTTGTAATGTAATTATTATGGTTAATATATACATGTACTTAAGGACAAAAGTTCTGTCCGGTATAATTAAAGTAACACAAAAACGGAAATTTGATATTTTATTCATAATTAGAAAAGCATAAGAATATCATCATTTTCGAATCAATTGTTCGTGACGTCGAATAGAATGTTCGTGGGCGTTAAACGCACGTGCAACATGTGTCGTAGGCTCACTGATCTCCAGTCGACATAAAACGCGTAAATTTGGCTATCTTGAAAGCTTCAACACATGTTGACTATTGGTCTAAATTTTCACGTTTTTCGATAGAACTATCCTTTGGTAACAACAATCACTTGAAATTGTTGTGATTATAAGCCCATGTACACAAAATTTAGATAAATGTGAAATTCATGGTTTATGCCGTCACGGTCGATTGAATGTGTTTGTATTTAATTCTTAACACCTTGTGATGTAGCAAGTAGTCTTAAAATATAAATTTGCAAATAAAAACATAAAAGTCACGTACAATTAAAATTTAGCTAAACAATTTTGAACCGGACAGAACTATGTCCTTAAGTATAGTTGGAAATGTAAGCTTGAGGTTACATTTTTATTTGTACCTTTACCCCCCTTACTGTTTTAACTATATAACTTTAATGGATGCATAGTATTCACGGGTTGTGTTTCTTGTCTGAACCTCTTTCATGGGAAAGGGAGAAGTCTCTTAACCACCTGTTAATCCCAATTGTTGATCCCTACTTGATTTTCCTTGCATTTAGTTTCGGTAAGGAGCAATAGATGGTATCTCGCTGAGGCCACACCAAATTAATTACTTGGTCAACGGATTTCCCGCTCCATTATTTTTCAAAATCAAAAAAAAAATAAAAAAAATTTCAATTTGAGCTTCCGCCCGCATCAACTTTATAAACCAAGACAAAAAATTCAAAGTGGGCCTTTTTGTCGCGATGAACACGTACATTTAGTACTTTCAAACCTATAATTCGATTATAAACGCCAGCAGAACATGTTCCCGTTACTTAATTAGTATAATCATGATTACCATATTGTTAAAATGGCAGCTACCAGTATGAAAATTGTCGGTCTATAGTATGACCGAAAAAGACCGAAAAAAATTGTCAATATTGTATTACAAATCAAGTAAAAAGATCGAAAAACAAATATTGCAGACCGAAGACTTTCTGAATTTAGCACTCCAGATTTTGGAATGGATGTAGCACAGGAACTGATCAAATCAAACAAAAAATATTCATTACATACAAACTCCTTCATTTATTTAATACTTAAGTTATAAACCGTACATTATCTTTTGAAACAAAGTTGTTTTCGGTAAAGATATATCATTTTTCGGTTCTTTTTCAGTCATTTTTGGTCTTTTACTTTCTTTTCGGTCATTCCATGCACCTGGAATGTTTTATTGTTAACATAAACCAGGGAAGCGTCGGTGGGAGACGAGTTGTTGTCCAGACAAACAACTCGGAAACATTTAAAGACATTTTTGTCAATGCTAATTCACTGTAACTGTGGCACTGAAATTGAACTTCTGGGTGATAGTGATCCATACATCTGTACATGGAAGACTTGTTTACCAATTTTCCACAGTGCGCCCTCTGTGTAAAAAGTGTCATGATAATGGCGCTGAGGCTAAAACTTAGGGCAGTAAAAAAATCAAGAAACTAGCAAGTTTTTAGCATTGTGAAATTGAACAATTATCTCTAGTCAAAACACTTATGGTCTCTATCTCTATCTATCTATCTGGATCGCTCATCCGAGAGTCAAAGTTTTTAAAAACGTCATACGGCAGTGAAAAGTTAGATTGTAACTGTGTTAATATTTAGCATTTTTGATACATAAAACTTACTAAATATGATCATACATACATGTAATTGCTGTAAAAGTGATTAGGATTGGTAAAGGGAAACAACTGTATCATTTACACGAGTAAATCAAGAGATGTCCCTGTGAGTGACCAATGTCCCCGAGCGGGATTATTTCACAAAGTGGGATTCAAGTTATTAAAGTCACTCGATACATGACAAATTTACAGCCTGGATAATATGTGCAAATAACAACATTTTATTATGATCAAAGTTATGGTGTGACATTGACATTTGAGTAAGGGACGTGAGCATTGCCCGCGACACGTCGGGTTTATATGGCGAATATATTTGCCAAGTTTTAAAGTTTCTTGATACATGACAAAGTTAAGCACGAATTATTGAACGGACGCACGTACGGACGAACATACGGTGCGAGTTTAATATGCAATCCTTAGGGAGCATAAACTATCCAAAAATATATGTCTAAGTTATTTCTCATCTTATATAACCATTTAGATACATGAGAACCTGACTTTGAATACGCTCCCGAGCATGTTTCACAGATGAAATGCGAATTCATATGTACGAACTGTGTATTGTTCTCTAAGGTCATATTGGGAACTATGTGGTTTATTACACACACTAAATGGATACCTCACATTCCTATGTACTGTCGGCTAAAATTCCCTGTCCTGTGAGGGCCTCGGGACAAACATTCACTTTCCTCGTTGAATCTGCAGTTCTCATCTCTAACAGTTACTTCCACAGAAAAAGAAACATTTGTGTCCTCAATATACGAGGGCTCCTCGAAAAATGAGATTTCTAAATCACCCATCACTGGCAAAAAACCGTGACCCTATCGACACAAAGACGTGACATTAGAATTGCTATCGTCATACAAACAGAGACAAATAATAAGAAAATGAACATCATCGATATTCTTAAAGACGAATGATTTTCAATACCTAAGGCACTTAATTTAACTATTAGTGTTGTTTTAGTCTTGTTTTATTGGAAACATTGAAAATGAAAAATTTACATTGTTTGAAAGCTAAAATCTTAATTTGTATACTAATAACAGTTACTTCTTTGTTAAAATCATGTATATAGTTATGAAAATTACTTAGAAGCTTAACATATTGCAGATATTTCCAACAAGCAGGTTAAAAATCGTTTAAACCTTCAATGTTTTTGAAAAACAAGTCAACATTAAAGCGATACACTATCTATAGGCAACTGCGACAAAAACTCGTCAGGCATATTTTAATCGTGTTACAGAGATGGACCCCAGTGGTTATGTCATCCTTCTAGTCTGCTTAATAATTTAATTATTGTTCCTTCCAAGGAAGGGACAATTTGATTTGTACAGACACACTTGACTGAACAATGCAGCACGTAAGCCGTTTTTCGGTGTGTTTCCGTTATAAATAAACGTTGTGATATTGAAAATTACATTGAACCAACTAATAACCAATATAGCCGTTCTTTTCCGTACACGCTACATGTTTACGTTACTGTGGTTGTTTCCCTTTATGTGGTAACTTCACTGGGTAAGCTATAGTCTCACTATTTGCACTTCGAAGGCAAACCGATTTTACAGGTTGACATTTAATAGCTGTCCGCCTTCTACAAAATGGTGTGACAGTTATAAAATATCAGATATGTGTTAGGGGTCACACTGAAACGCCAAATTAATTAGGCTAGGTAAACTTTTGCACACATATACAAAATAAACTATTGCACGTTGGACTTGCAGAAATCGCCCGACAATGCGTTTGCTTTTGCATTATGAGTTTGACAAATAGCTGAAAGAATGTTAATTTACATAACGTTTGCATGGCGTAGAAATATTGTTGCTGGAAGTATTGGCGGGAACTTACCATGTGACCATGTAAAAGCAGATTTAAAAGCGTGACGTAGTAACAGGTGCATGGAGTAATCTAATTTTGAAATCTATGATATTTGATAGCAAGTGATATATTCAAACTATTTAAAGTACTTTGTCATGTAATAAAGTCATTTAAAATGAGCTCACCTGATGACAGAGTGTATGCGATCGCCTTTTGTTCGTCCGCTGCCGTCCGTAGTCCATTAGTAAATTGTTCAAATTCTAGCATCCACGTTGTCTTATAAAGAGTTATTGCTTGTTTTGTTATGAAATGCCACATTTCTCTATTTCATCTACTTCTTCACCAATCCTAATCATATTTACAAAGAATATGTTTGACCATAAGATTTCCGTTATGTTCGAATAGCGTAGATTTTCTATAGCTGAAAAGTGATTTAGGTAGACACATTTTCGGATATTTGTTGAATTCTGAAGCGAACCGTTTCCGGACAATAGGCCGCGGGCTATATGTACAAGAGGAATTTTCATAGATGCGGCGAAGCGGCCTATACGATATTTTTATTCTTTCAATTGGTAGTTTTAAGCGGCCTATATTACATTTCTAATTTGTCAAATGGTATTTTGAGTACAAACTTTTGATCGGGAATTGCTGGTACATTATACGCTGTTTGCAAACAAACTGAATACTTTCCATCCCATTTCAGGGTCAATAAACTATACTCGCCGGCAAAAGCACCGCAGCTTTTCCAATATTTGATCATTTATAGAAAAAAGTCAGCACACAATTTTTCATGAAATAATGAATGTTGGAAAGTCCCCTTTCAGTGTGCTTTATATACCGGTACAAATTAAATAATTATTTTATTAAAAACTGTTCCCAATAGTGTCATCTCTCAGTACTGACCTCCGTGTAATTGACTGCATAACGTAAAGTTGTGTCTGTTTTTACGGTGAGTTTACCATACAATACTGTATATCATCAGAATAGCGGGAGTGAATATCATATATTACCTGTCATAAAAAGGCGCAGTGCGGTTTTAACGCGTGTTTATATGTATCGGCCGCGACCAATACGCGACTCGGCAGAGCCTCGTTCCCGCCAAAACAGTTACCATCGGTCACAGATATTTCGATCTGAACCTCGTGCTCATGACAGAAACTATTAATCCGCCTCACAGAAATCATGAGACAACACGAGTCTGATTTCATTTAAGCAGTACATGAGATATCCACAGGAGAATGTTCGGTTCTGATGGAACATTTGTAAATAACGTCTAGGCAGAAAGTTAACACTAGGAGAAAGTCCCGTTCGACTATAAGGCAGACAGTTCGACAGTGTGGTCTTTAATGCAGGGCAGTTAATGGAATTATATGGCGAGTTACACACTTACAAAGTCACAAGTACCGGATTATCAGGTGAATCGGACCACATTATGGTGCCGCAAATTTTCTGCCTTAAAGTCGGATGCCCTGTACTATTGGTAAAAAATCTTTCAGACACTTAAGTTAATGGCATGAAGGGCATTTTACGCGAGTGTAATCCAGATAATGTTGTAGTAGATTTCACAGGATCGTGCACCGATGGTCAGAATTTGGCAACTATTAAAAGGGAAACTTAGCAAGGAAAATAAAGTAACAGTTGGTAGTAGATATCAATTACCCATAATTCTCGCCTACAGCATAACAATTCACAAGGCTCAAGGTTTAACGCTAGACAGAGTTGAAGTTGATGCCACAAATATATTTGCTCCTGGTTAAATAGGGGTTGCTATTGGGAGAGCGAAAAGTAAAAAAGGTTTCGGGGTAATTGGATTCAGTAAAAGCAAAAGAATTGGGTGGAGAACTCCGTCACACGTGGTTGCGAAGCGCGGCCATATTTGATTATCCCGACCATCCTTTTGACTTTTCAAGTTTTCTTGAGCCGGTATAAGTATCGCCTTGAGATAGATATTATAAGTAGGCTTTGCAAAGGGCCTGTTTTGCTCGGGATATCCAATTTATCCCGAGACTTGATTTTAAAATTGAATCTGTGTTCGGCAGGTATCCGCACGCCGGATCTCTGCTACTGAAGTGCCGGTCAGATTTAGTTTTACTTGGGCCGCCTATTGACTGTCCTGTTTAATTTTTTAGGGTTTGTTTATTGAAAATTTGGTATAATATTTAAGTGGTGTTCGATTAATTTGTAAGGTTTCTGGGACATTGAATCCGTTTCGGATTTTGACGAATCGGAAGTCGCTTGTAGAAGCGGTGTCCCGGTAGAATAATACCAGAAAGTAATATTTTGTAAAAAATCAATCTCAGATAAATGACTGACTGTTCCTGGCAGAGAAGGGCCTTCTTATTTACTGGGTACCATTTCCCCCTCCCATCTGTTACAGATTAGTGTTCAGTGATTCTTAGGTTTGTGTAATTTTATTCAATAATAAAAAAAATCTTTGACTGTTCTCTGTTTCTATATTTTGTCCTGTTGAAGTTATTTAAGTGCTAGAAAAATGACTGATAAATGCTCAGATCTTCGAGTTACAATTGGTAATCGTCCACTGAAGGATTTGATTCGCATCAATTTAATAGAAATTGAGCAAATCCGGGGTATGATTCCGGGTCTTGGGGCCAAGCGGGTCAAACAACTTGAGGCTTTCAGGAGGGAATTTGGCAATATCACCCCTGCTGCATTTTACAGAATTGCAAAACAAAACAGCAGTTACGAACCAAATATCCTTTTTGAGAAACCCTATGCTCCGATAACACTCGCATGACCCCGGTTGGTTAGACTCTGATGACGAGGACTGTAGGGAGGTGGACTCATCCCCTCCTTTGTCACCAGGGCAATGTGAACTGGAGCACTAATCTTGTTCTAACCCGGGGTTCTGACATATTGGGTGGTGATAATGATCGCGTAACTTCCTTTCAACCCCCGGGGTTGCTCACAGTGGATGGTAGTGGTCCACCGGCTCCGGTGGTTATTCGAACAGTAAAAACAAAAATAATATCAATTGATATTAAACCGGTTGATTTAAGACACGGGGGAGATGGGGATGCCCCCGCAATACCAAACATCAACCATTGAAGAAGCATGTACACAGCCCCCGGTAATACCGGGTATGCAGGTCTGGGCCGGTACCCCCTTATCAAATGTCGACCCCTTCAGGTTAAAACAGCGGGGTTGGGGCAAGGGATCCCTTTCCCACCTTTACACCAGTTGCACCTACTCAATGTGCATTGTCCCAGACATCACCACAAAGTTTCATGTGTTCCACCCCGGTTGAACCATGGCAACTAGGAGTTATGGGGCACTTGAGCTATGAAAGCAATGGTCAATTGACTGGCGGTTGTTTCGCCAGAGGTTTGAGCAGTACGCCCAGGTTAGAGAATGGGATGAGCAGCAATACAAAGATCTGTTGTGTTTCAGTTTGGTGGGTAAGGCAGGGAAGTATTTGTTCATTGCCTCATCGAGCCAGCCTTGTTTAAGTTACACCGAGATTATGGAGAAATTACAGTGTAGGTTTTTGGCCAGTCTTGTGCAGACGACATATCGTAGGCAGAAGCGGGTCAGATCCTCATCAGATTGCCAGGTCGAGTTGTTAGATTAGGGGGAAATGAATGATGGGCCATCCGAGAGTAAGGAAGCCTCTAACTTATCAAATGGGTTTGGGTGCGCGACTTGAAACAACCCTCATCTCCAGTATTCAAGAGGCTGTTCCTCAGGCCGCATTCAATTAAGACCTTGAAGAGTTCTTTGACTACTTGGATAGGAAAGTAGTTGAAATTTCACTGGGGCTGCCAACCGACACACCTCAGACTACTGAAGATGGGGGGACTTTTGACGGGGACTGGGAGGTGCTTGCCACACCTCCCCATTCCCCAAGTCTGTTTAAGGGGAATACCAGTTGTGCTTCTTGTAGAGGAAACCCTGATCGGAACAGATTGTTTTTATGGTCACTTTCGGACTCGCACCATGATACAGGGGATTGGGAAATCCCCAATGAAATCCGGGAGGTCTTGACACCTCTCCGGGCTCCAGGGTTGCCTAGTAGGGACAATTGTGGCAAAGATTTGCTGAGTACGCAATATAGGGGTGGCCCATGCGGGTCCCTCAGTGGGGAACCATGTCGGATGGGATTGGTTTTCAGGGGCAAAGTGGACAGTGTAGTGGGGGAGAGCAATGTGCAGTTGTGGACGCTGCAGCGGAGGTGACCCTGGACTCTGATTGGCTATTGAACTCAGTGCAGGGATCACTGTCCATATTGCCTCCGCGTGATTGAGGATAGCACGTATAAAGCAGCGGTAGGGATAGCCAACGGGGTAACCTCTGTCATTGCTAGGCGCCATCATGCTATGAATAGTCATTTCCCGTTTTCGTGCTCGGTTAAATTCATGACATTGGAACAAGGCATTCAGTCAAGTTGGTGGGGTGGTATGGCCGGTTCCCAGGGGTATTAGGGAAACATTGTTTTACGCGCTAAACCTCTGTACTGTCCCAATAAAGGGCCTTGTCTTGAGGTTTAATATACCTTACCAGGAAAGTGTGGTTGGGTGCGCACCATAAACCGGTTTAAGCTCCCCAGTGGTGTTTTTGCCACTGACCGTTCCAAGGCGGTGCCCCACTGTGTTCCTTTAATTGTTCGTTTTGTCCTCGTGTGTTTGCTTTGTATGCTAGTGTGTGTTGGTAGTGTATATGTGTGTGTGTACATGATTGTGTGTACGTGTGTGTGTGCGTGTGTGGGTGTGTGTGTGTGTGTTGGTGGTGTGCACTTCTGGGTGCTGTGGGGTTCGTTTTGGGGAGGCTGCGTTTTTGGTACGTGGCATTCCCTGTTTGATATTATTTTTGTTTTTTTTACCATGGGTACAAGGTGGGAATTGCTGGATGTTTTCACTGGTCATAACAAATGGAAAGGGACGGTCCCTATTCGTTTTGGGGCCCGCCCCAGCAAAATTTGAGTAATGATATAAATCATCCGTGGGCCAGTGATGTGGCATAGGAGCGGAATCGCTTATCTTACTGGATTGGTTAATTTGCCCTTAGGTCGGAGGGATCAGTGGGGCGTGTATTCTTGTTATTTTGTTAATTGGCCCAGGGATGAACATGTTATTTCAGTATATTTAATTCAGTTGCCCTTTGGCCAATGATGGAGCCCAGGGACATGTATATTCTCCTTAATTAGTTGATTATGGCCTTGGGTCAAAGAGTGAGAGGACCCAGGGACATATTCTCCTGTAGTTCAGTCAATTCGACATTTGGGTTTAAAGCATGATGATTCATAGCATGATGGCGCCTAGCAATGACCGCTACACTATATGTTTATATGGAAATTTCAAAAGCGTTTGCAACGCTTTTGAATTTGGTAGCGTATTTTGTGTAATTTAGAGATATACTTGGCAGGCATTTATACTGGAGCCTTTTTTTATAACTATATGTTCTAAAATACGTTATTTACATACAGTTTGAAGAACTTTATTTTTTTACCAAAATCTGAGAGCGAGCAGCTTTAACATAGGGCGAAGGGACATGTTTGTTTATTTAATGTGTTAATTCTGCTTCCTTGGAACGAAGTTTAAGTACTAGGGGCAGAGGCTTTGTTTTCATTTAATAATTGCTGTATTTCCTATACCTGGGGTGTGAAACATCTACTATTACGCCCTTGATAATTATTGGCCTCGGCAGAAGTCTTGGCCAGTATTAGAAAGCATTTGTGATTATGGCTTATCGCTACAGTTAATGGCCCCCTGTTCTGCGGGGCCAGCTAGCCAGAATGCATTTAGTTTTGTACTATGTGGATGGAATCACCCGTTCACACCTCGCGGTCTCGCTGACCGGCACTATTAAAGTCTCTTTATGCAAGGGATACGAATCTCCACTTGGACCATCTCCTCCCTAAATTACCTGGGGATGCATTCTTTAGAAAAGGGGGGAGTGTTGTAATTTAGTGTTTTTTAACACGGTCATTCGGCGCACTTCGACCACGAGATTCAACCAGAGAGGACAAAGTCAAGAATATCTTTGTCTGGAGCATTTCTTCTTCATGCATGGAGGGATTTTGATGTTACCTTGTACAAATGTTCACCACCATGGGCTACCGTTGTTTTTTGAATTACTTTCCTTTGTTGTTACTATAAATAGCTTATATTGTAACTAATTACTGGCCATAGAGAAAAATCGAGACCACTTTTCTGTGGTACATGCATGTTACATCCAATATTTAGGAGTATTTTGATCAATCTCTACTTGGTAAGGAGTTAGCCTTTTTTGACATATGGCGGGCTTGACATGTTGCACGTGGGTATCTAGTTATTATTATTATTATTATTATTATTATCGCCTGTTACTATTGTATATTGTATTTAAGGATTGTGCCACTGTAGTAGACAACGACATAATGTGTGATTTTAAACAGCAAAGTGCAGTCATTATATCTATTATAATACACTGTTGGTTTTAAGATTCTTTGTCTTTAACATGATCGACGGTGTAATGAATTAATACAAAATGTTAAGGTAGTGCGATGTAACATCTCCAAAATCGCACAAGTCCGTTGCAACAGATCATATGCGTTTGTGCCTTAAAGCTGGTCGCTCTCAGTTACCGCTGACATTTTTTTTTTAAATTGACATACTTATTCATAAATATGAAACTAAAGGCTAGAATCAAAATACAAAAATGTATAGGCAAAAATCTAGGTAGGAATTTGCAGAAGTCGATTGAAAATGTCGGATACCCGGCACTGCTACACTTCACTTGGAGCCACTTCTAACCCGACACTTTTCAAATTCGATTTTCTCGAATATGGTTCAAGATATTTATTTGAAATTAAATATTATGTTGTTTGGCAACATTAGCTGTATAAAAATGATAAAACCTTTCAACTGTGACGATCGGTTACTTTTGCACGTGTGACAAGTACGATTTCACTATTTTGCACGAGGAAATGTAGGTGAGCGAAAAATATCGATTTTCATTTTCATTTTATTATTCTATAACGCAATTCAAACCGTAAAAACAGAATTTTGATTTTAAAAATCAGTCACTTCGAATGAATAACCAAGAGCGTAGTCGCGCAATTGACATGTTGCTTGCCGCCTAGTCACTCAGACAGTCATGTATATAAATGTATCATATCTATTTAGCAATAATTTTATTTGCAAACATGTGCAGTATCAACCTGTTCACTACAAATCGTAAAAAATGTGGAAATTTATCTTTAAAATACAATTACATTGTATTTCGTTCCTTTACTCCGATGTACGGATTTTTTTATGAATCAGTGACTTTTTCATTGTTGGGATTTCACGTTATGCCATTTTGTGAATTCGGATAATTAATTAAAATTAAATTTCGCAGAAGTATGTATTATGTGTTGAATTAATTATATTCTAAATTTGAACGAAATCTGCATACAAATAATTCAGTTATACCGAACTATATAAGTGTCGGGTTAGAAGTGGCTCCAAGTGTATACATGTATGTTTATATCAAAATTCATGTTTTATTTAAAATTAGAATTTGGTAGCGTATTTTTTTTTTAATTTAGAGATATACGTGACAGGAATTTATACTGGAGCCTTTTTCTTCTAAGATACGTTATTTACATACAGTTTGAAGAACTTTATTCTTTTACAAAAATCTGAGAGCGTGCAGCTTTAACAAGACTGCCAGCTTCCAGAACTAAGCTTCCCCCTACAACACGTGTAGAATCTTGAATCATAAGCTGTCGTGCCACAACAAGACTTCCGGCTTCCAGATCCTAGTGTTCCTCCACAACACGTGTAGAATCTTGAATCATAAGCTGTCGTGCCACAACAAGACTTCCGGCTTCCAGATCTTAGTGTTCCTCCACAACACGTGTAGAATCTTGAATCATAAGCTGTCGTGCCACAGCAAGACTTCCGGCTTCCGGATGCTAGTGTTCCTCCACAACACGTGTAGAATCTTGAATCATATGCTGTCGTGCGACAACAAGACTTCCGGCTTCCAGATCTTAGTGTTCCTCCACAACACGTGTAGAATCTTGAATCGTATGCTGTCGTGCCACAACAAGACTTCCGGCTTCCAGATCTTAGTGTTCCTCTACAGCACGTGTAAAATCTTGAATCATATGCTGTCGTGCCACAACAAGACTTCCGGCTTCCAGATCTTAGTGTTCCTCCACAGCACGTGTAGAATCTTGAATCATATGCTGTCGTGCCACAACAAGACTTCCGGCTTCCAGATCCTAGTGTTCCTCCACAGCACGTGTAGAATCTTGAATCATACAAGCCGCAATGTGCTGTGAATAAAACAAATTGATTATTGATTACACTTCGGACTTTATTAAGCATTTATGAACAAAAATTATATTGAATGACGATTCAGACAGTATACAGAGAAAATTGAGATCTGTGTAACTGTAAGTTATAAATGTTTTCCGTAGAACTATCAAACATACCACTTAGCAGCTATCAACCTAGTCAATATGCATGTAATATGGATTAAGATACATGTATCGTTAAAACTAAACTTGTCTTTACAGGGACACTTCTTTTATCTAGAAGATTATATCCTTCAAACAATAAAGAGTTCATTGAGCTTAAAGAGATAAATGAATACAGGTTTAATGAACAACATATATCGAAAGCTGCCTTGATTTAGCACTAATAATTAACATAGAGGCAATTAAGAAATAGTCTATGGCTTGGAGTGCTTTAACGAAATTCAAGAATTATCCGGAGGTTCACCCTCGTGAATTCAGACAAATTATCGACTGGAAATGTTTCAATTTCGATAAAGCACTCCAAGCCATAGATTATTATACCCCCAAAACGAAGTTTAGGGGGGTATATAGGAGTCACCCGGTGGTTGGTCGGTCGGTCGGTTGGTCGGTCGGGCGGTCTGTTGCATTTTCCTTGTCCGGAGCATAACTTGAAAACTACTGGTTGGAATTCAATACAACTTCATACAATGGTCAAGCACATTGAGAGGAAGTGCAGTGCACAAGAACTATAACTCCATCTTGACTAATTACAGAGTTATTGCCCTTTGTTACTTTTCCTTGTCTGGAGCATAACTTGAAAACTACTGGTTGGAATTCAATACAACTTCATACAATGGTCAAGCACATTGAGAGGAAGTGCAGTGCACAAGAACCATAACTCCATCTTGACTAATTTTAGAGTTATTGCCCTTTGTTACTTTTCCTTGTCCGGAGCATAACTTGAAAACTACTAGTTGGAATTCAATACAACTTCATACAATGATCAAGCAAACTCAGAGAAAGTGCAGTGTACAAGAACTTTAACTCTATTTTGAGTCTTTACTGAGTTATTGCCCTTTTTAGTTTTCCTTGTCAGGAGCATAACTTGAAAACTACAAGTTGGAATTCAATAAGACTTCATACAATGGTCAAGCACATTGAGAGGAAGTGCAGTGTACAAGAACCATAACTCTATCTTGATAAATTACAGAGTTATTGCCAAGAACAATATCTCTTTTTAGTTTGTTTGCAAGGTATTATGTTACTACGAACTTCCTCAGTTTATAAAGCAGTCTTTTGGGGGTACAATAACCATAACTCTATCTTGACAAATTACAGAGTTATTGCCAAGAACAATATCTCTTTTTAGTTTGTTTGCAAGGTATTATGTTACTACGAACTTCTTCAGTTTATAAAGCAGTCTTTTGGGGGTATTAATCACATTTAGTGATAGCTCTAGTTTCGATTCTTATTAACCAAATTTATAAAAACCATCGTAAGTAGACCAACGGACCTTTTTTTCAGTTAAGCGGTAATGTGTTAAATGGCATAATTAGTAGCTTTAGGAATTTACTCCCCTATTCTGGAAACCGTTCAAGATATCATACATAGTTATATTATGCAAACTTATTTTAGTTTAGTCATCTATTACATAGAATATATAAAATACCTGACTGTGGCATTATGCAGAAGACGTCAGATTTAAGAACTTAACAAAGCAGACAATCGATTTAAATGCGTATCGCTAAACTGAACGGTAAAACGTTTTAACTAGTATCAGTGTGATGACGTAAACGTTTTCATTCATTGTTTTGTTACCCGAAACACTGCGTGACGGTTAATCCTGCATTGTCTTGGCCCTTTTACAGGAAAACAAGGTGAAGGTATTCTAATGTTTAACTGTCGCAACCAAAAATAATATTTAGGTTCTTAATCACAATTATTTCTTATACAGATATTATTTCTATTTCTTTATTTCATTTTTCTGCGCAGGAGTAAACTAGAAAAGTCGGAAGGAGCTACTTCCATGTCCGAAACTCAGCCTACTTTTCCGAGTCCTTTAATAATTTTTTTTTATAATCATACAGCACTCGAATTGACTATCAAAATTCTACACAAACAACTTTACTTAGATTATTGAAAGTTTCATGGCTCTGCAACATATTTTAAAACGCTGATTTTACATATTATAAATGACTGAAATTCATTTGAAATTATTTAATTTAACACCAATGTTAGCGAGTGCCTCTTTAACCACTTACAAAGTTTAACATGTCTAATATATATTCATATAAATAAAACACCAAAAGGATACGAAATAGGCTGACAAGAAGAAGACGTTTGTGTTGTGCATTTGCAAACAGTAGTAATATGAACCAAACCTAGTGATTTAAACTACTTTGCTATTTCTCGATTGCGAATCAATTTCTTACCACTTGTATACAAATCACTCTCGAGACAGAGTCCAGATAGAATCATCATCGAAAAGAAAGAGGCAATGTGGAATTATTATGCCTTCCCTAAGGTCCCTGCCAGTACATGGTAAGGGTTGGGTCGAACTCGTAGCCTTTCGAGTCATAGACAAACGCGCTACCACTGCGCCATGGCGGCTCAGCAAGTGAATAAAACTATATTTTTTAGACTAGTAATTTTCAAAACATCTTCTGAATCAATGATTTGTAAATTGACTGGTTAAAGCATTTTTGGCATATTTATCTTATCATTACCTGCTTTAGTGGTCTCCATGGTAACCAGGAAAAGAATAAGTGCAACCAGTATGCTGTGCCCCATTATTCTGTCAAAAACATAGAAATAAAACAAAGACATTTTAATATTTATGTTGAGAGAATAGGCTAATAATACTGTAATTTGGGTCATTTTGGCTAACTTTTTGGTGTGATATCGGCCCGCGTGTCAAAATGTTGTTAATTGCATGATAAAACTTCATTTACGAAGTGATATTAATCGTGTCGATAGAAACTATAAAACAAATAGGTGTTCTGGAAGAATCGGTAATTTTATGTTGAGTCCAGCAAAGATGGGAAAATGTTAACATGTATTACAAATAAATTGATATTAATATCGAGAATTAAATGGTGTTCATGCTTTTAAAGCAGTGTTGTCTCAGGTCATTAGTTTTGGCGAATACTCAGAGTTTCGTGACAACCACAGACTTCATGAATTGCGACGCTACTTTTTGATGACGAGTGCTATTACGGAATTAAAATATATCAGCTTTTAAGTACTTTGAATATTTGGTAATAATTAGAATTATTCTGTTATGTTATGGGTTTTTTCACCATTTCCATTCTTAGCTTATGTTGAACTTTGTACACGCGGCCATTTTGACAGTATTACCGGTTGATTTAAAAGCAACGTCTCCTGTACCTTAATTTCGATTAAAAATAAATAAACTGTATAATATGACCTGCACATGTACATTTGTATATTAATAACATTAGAAATTGTGTATGCATGAAGATCAGAAATAAAAGGAAAAAATGATGATATGTGTCTGCTGTCAGCCATTTATATACGAAAGTGTGTAGTATTGTGTACCTTGTAATACTTCTCATAAATTAGATAAAAGCCTGTCCCTGACTGCATTGACCTTGCCATTTCTGTATGCTTTATTCAATTGTACTTTGAATTTCTTATTTTTCTGTACATAAGTATAAATAACAGTACTATTTAGTTGCAAAAATAAAGAGGTGAATGTTAAAGAGGTGGTCTTTAAACAATGTATATACATGCAATAAAACGTTGTCAAAATGCTGCTTTTTATTTAGTCGGTGGTCCTTACATTATCAACGTATTATGATGTATAGATCTTTTTCTGATCTGAGTTTTTCCATTCTGTTTGCATACAAATGGACCTTAGGAAAAATCTAGCTGGGAAGATGGACAACTGGTTTCCTTTATTTAAGTACCTAAATAACTGCGGTAGAGTACAATTTAAGTAAAGAAAATAAACCAAAAGTGACGAACTGTTAAAAAAAGAAACGAGGAAGTATCCAACAGCTTGTCAATAAGTTGCCGAAAATATGTTGTCAACAGCCTGCAGTATACTAAGTATCACCAACCACATCGTACCTTATTTAACAAAGCCAGAGTCGTAGGATCAGCGTAGATAATAGAGAGCAAAATAACAACATGCAGTCTCTTTTTATTTTATATTAAGTTAAAAATAAATAGATATCTAAAATTTTTTTACTTGAAATTTAAGATTTGAATGAATTATTAAAATTATAACTAGGATTCTCTATTAGATTGAGCAAGTTATACAATACAAAAATATTTTAATGAATTAACTTTGAAATCGTCTTAAATTTAAAATGTTTTAAAGATAGTAGGACAAAAGTCTTGATTTAAAATAATTGAGTTAAATTAGTACATATTTATTCACCCGAAAGCAGACAGAGCAAGAGAAGTTCCCATTTGCCTCGAGTAAAACCATCTTTATATTTTTCTTTAAATTTACTAGGTAGTAAAACATCAGTTTACTCATTGTTTCACTGCATCTTTTCGTCTAATGAATGCTGCTGTTACTACTAAAAACCATTTTTACTGTATATCAGGTAAACATAGAATGAATCAAACTATATTAAGTATAATATGATAAGGACAGACACCATGGTTTAAGTCAGAACGTGATTGCTGCAACACTGAGAAAGTTAGCACGTTTTTATTTTCTGTTTACGCAATTTTTCTGACATTTTGTCTCGCCTCGCAAAAATATCATGAAAACAGTCCCAGTTTATTTTTGTTCCCAAGTGTTGAATGCCGATGCTTTTCTTAACGAAACAAAACGGAAAACAAACATATCCCACATCTTTTGTTTTTCTTGTTATTTAGACACTGGTATGTCAGACAAGGAAGTTTACCCCGTGCTGGACATGTTATCAACCTCTGATCTATCACAGTGACAGTAGATTGTTGAAGTCACATTATTATCATCCTGGTATTGCAAAATGTTTTCTTTATGACTAAAAGATGTTTATCAGAGACGAAACAGCACATATTTGTTATTATTTTTTCCGTCAGGTATTATCGTCTAACAATCTGAATAACGATTACACTGTGATATTATAAGCTGTTGTAATATCGTAGTTCGAATGCAGAACGAGGCTCATTTAAACATTTCAAGGGCTCAGTTCAATCTCTATAATATTTGATATTGTAATGCCCTGGCATCTTACCTGTATTCGTTCTTCTTTCTTTCATTTTTTTTTGTATTTGCAGCTAGTTACTGGTGACACCACTTATTGCTGGTTGTTGCTCTGATTAAAATCACAGTTCAGCAACTCAGCCTCTAGTAATATGCCAGTATTTAGTCTTTTAAATCAGAATTCCCAAAGAGTTTTCCATTACAGAATTCCGTTGTGTCTTTATATTTCGCGACTTCTGTTTACGTGTTGTAATTCACTTTTGTGTATCTAAAGTCCGTATTTCCGGTTTTGAATGATAAATCTGTTTTTATATTTCCTTTCTGTCACTTCTACTTGGCTAAATGTACGCGAAATTCATTAATTTTCATATCTGTTTATGTAACGAACTTTTACTTTCTGTTTCAAGGAGGCAGCCATTTTGATTACGCACTGCGCATGGTTGCTACGCGACATTCGACTTTTGAATGGAACGTTTTACATGTATAATATTGCTTTTTGTTATTTGAAGAACCATTCTGGACATGTCATACTTCATGAAGGACAAGATGTATTTCCTGAAGGTTGTTTTCATGTGTTTATGTATTTTTGTTTACCGGAAGCATGTATTTGTTGATTTATTTTAGATTTTAGTAGGGGTACCTGCTTCCCACCAGTCTCTGGGGATTCCACGGTGTGCACTGAAATATGTGGGTTCCACACAATATAATGTGATATCTGCATATTGCACCAGCACATTGTGCGTCCCACAGGTTGCCCTGGTCTTTCAGTATATATACCAGTCGCAACCACATTCAGGGACTCCAACAGTTTTTTTTGTACTAAGGCACCGTTCAGTCGTTTCTTTAAATTATTCATTGTTTAAGTAGAATTCCTGCTAATTTGGAAGACAAAAGCATTAGGTGTGCATTTTTATAGTTTTTCTTTGAATTTAAATACATTTTAACATTTTATTGGTTTTTTGACAGATAGTAATTAGATTAATTCTATCTTCGAATAGTAGATCCTTAACAGTGATTTTCATAGTATATTGTTGTCATCTTCGGGTTAGACTAAACACTTCTGAAATATTGTTGTAAGCTGTATTATACTTAAACATTATTTTCTCATGTGACAAGTTAAAGGCTCATTTTCTGAATTGGTATAAGTTTAGCTGCCACTAGTGGTTATATCAATTGCACTGTAGTCAGTACACGTTACATGATTAATCAGTAAGGTCTACATTATATTAGATTCCTTATAGCTTTATTAAATTTTGCATTTCACAGCGACTTTCTTATTTATAGTAGTGGAGTAGAAGATCCAGTTATTGAGCTGCTTAAACATAGACTAATTTTAAAGTGGAGTCCAAACCCTTTTATATCACCCTCGTTAACCGGTACACCTCGTAGTATGATTAAAATTAATTACCATAGTTATAAAGGAATCGTTTAAAGGATACCTAAGGATTGCCTTTGCCACTAGGAGGAGGAACAGGGAATACAAAGGAAACCTAGAGGATAACTAAACGTCACACTGGTTAACGGGTGAACACTTTAAGAGTTACGCGCCACCTATATAGCATAAATCCTGACACAGACGGCCAAACATAGCGAGCGCGCAACAATATTGTTCTTTTAAAATTATACATAAATACTGCACATTTTAATAAAGCTTATCATAAGGAAATAAAAACTATATTGAGTTATTTTACATAGGTTATTAGGCTCATACATATTACTAACCGAAATTAAAATGTTCAACATTAAAGGGACATACCCTATAACTGATGCCAAACTAAATAACCTCCAAAACATAAATAATAGAATCTTTGGAAGTATTATAACTTAACCTTAAAGCGTCAGCTATGCATTCCCAGTCATTATTGATAAAACTAGCGGTTTTAAATATACTGCAGTACCGTAAACCATTTAATAATCTATGTAGAGTTGTTGTTGTTCAATAAATGGGTAGATGCGATTTATTACAGAAGGCCTCTATATTGATTAATTATGGTAAAATAAGGTATTTTTCGCCATAGGTTCTTCTTTGAAATTGTATTTATTTATCATTTTACGTTCATTGAACACATTATCTATGTTTCTAGAATATAATCGGCTAGATGAAGGGAGTGTCCCTTTAATGTTCTTCTATTAAAACATATCTTATTCAGTAGGAGAACATTTATATTTATTATTCCCTGTGGAAAATTGAATTTTATGTTCAATTTAATTTAAAAATGTCGTTTGATTAAGTTTAACATCCAAATTGTTAAAGAAAATGATTTAAAATTTAAGTCAAAACAAACTTGAATATACCAAAAAGCTGTAAATTTATACAATAGTAGCCAATAAAAAGCATTCGACTGTATCTCCATGTGGGATGTACAACAACGGTGTGATCTAGTGATTATTTAGCGATGTGAAGTTAATTACTTTTTTAATCAGTAATCACACCGATCAAACGGATAATCCGAAACCTAAATGTTAACAGATTTCAAGGTTTTTAACGTTTTTTATACGGGATCTACCTTGCCTATTTTTGTACAGAAAAGTATGTTTTGCCATGAGCAACAAGGTATTGTTACAGAAAAGAAAGGGGAAATCTTGACATGCAATTTCCCAGCAAAAGAAAACTGATACTTTAAAAGATATATCGATGTACAGTACAGATTTTCAACATTCTTTCGTATTTCACGATAAAAACACATTCATATACCAACGTCAACAAAGTTTCCATTATTTGTCGGTACAGCTGCCAATTTGCACCTAACATTTCAATGATTTAAGAGAAATATACAGATTCAAATTTGACACGGTAAACAAACATGGCTAACTGGAAATACCGATTTTATTTTAGAAACCGCTTCGACAACAGATCTTAGAGAAAGCGTGATGCTAATCTGTGACATGTGTTAATGTAAATGTATTATCTCTATGTCGAAGACCGACAGTGTATAAATGATTGAAATAGACACAGTTTTAATATATCGTCACCGTTCACACACGTTTCTTATGCGATTGACACTACGATGCACGAAACCTATTATTTTATACATACTAGTTTAAAGGGGTTACATAATAAAAAGTATTGCTTGTTCTAAAGGGGCACTCGCTACATTTAGCACAGATAATCGGCATAGGGGCCTTAAGTTATAACTGCTTTCCATCCATTAAAGTCCCAGGATTACAAGTAGCTTTCATTGTATCACGAAAGATGTCTTACTGACAGAATGACCATTATCTTTACTAAAAACATTCCTTACTTTGCTTTATAAACTGAAAAGAAAATATTCGAAACATAGCGCAGTATATTTGTCAATGATATTGCAAAAAATAAGTAAGACTTTCTAGTAACTCTTTTTTGTTTTTGAGAAACAACTTGAATATGAAAGGAAGGCAAACATGTTCATGTCTACATTGTTTTAAAGTTCATAGAACATGGTTCTATTATCATCCAATCAGTACATTCATTTTTCAATATCATTAAATTCAAAGTGATCGTTGGACTTTAATTGTACAAACACATTTGTCATAGTAATTGAATGTTTTTTCTGTACTGCAACATATTTTAAAACGCTGATTTTTAATGACTGGAATGTTTAGGTTAAAACATTTTGATTAAGTAATAATACTTGCAGAATTTTTATTGTATTACTTATGCTTTTGAAGTTATTTGATTTGACACCAGTTTTAGGTTCTGCCTCATCACAGTTTCAGTAAATAATTGTGTTGTACTAATGTCGGCTAGAAATTATTCTCTGACAAGAGATTGGTGCACCTTTATTAAAGATCACGTAAGAATAATGACTACACCGCGATTAAAGTCGAGCAATGAACTATACCGTTCATTTGTTTAATGTCCATCTGTCAACAGTGACTATTAAAGTTAGTTGCTTCTGGTCAATGTACTTTATGCTTATGAAAAATGTTATTGCGGTGTCCTATGAAAATACAATTTACAGTTTTGTTTGACTGTATACCGTGTTTCAGATGTCAACATCATAGATACCGAGACTTGGAGTGTATCTATGGATGAAGTGACGGGTGGAAGAATTGGCATATACATAGCTGTGCTTTGTGAACTACATTTACGAGAAAATGCATTTTTCTAATCGCTAACAGTATGCAATATGATACTGGACAAAACGAGAGAGCTGTTTTAGTTAGATTGATGACAAAATTACGCCTGAGTGTTCACTATGCACTAAATTAATTACTTTTAAGACCAAAACATTGTTCCAATTAGCCATTTTTGTTTACCGTGTCATCTTTGAATTTCTGTATCTCACTTAAAACATTGAAAAAGTAAGTGACAATTGAAGTCTTACTGACAGTTGAAGGATGTGTATTACTGTTCAACTAAAATGTCGGCGTTGGTTGAAATGCATAGATATTTTACATAGATATTACTCCTAACGTATAAGGCTTTTTCGCTGGAAAATTGATTTTTTCTGCTGTTACAATACCTTCTTGTTGCTGATTCGTAAACAATTTTTTTTGTACAAAAAGGGCAGAATATACCTTTAGCCAGAAATGATAACAAACGTAAACTATTCTGTTCACGGGTTTACTGCATGGTTGATCAATGTATAGCTTAAGAAAACGCAAAAAATGCGGACAAACAAACATATGTCTATGGTTTAAATAATGCGTTGCAAGAGCATTGATAATGTTGGTTTCCCACTAAAACGTTAAACAATTAAAAAAGGAAAGCAAGGTAAATTCACAACTGCCCCTTTTTAATATTTTAAAGCATTTGTCGGTCCATCGCATTCATGACAACCTAGTAAACAATGCATTCTTGACAACCCAGTAAACAATGCATTCTTGACAACCTAGTAAACGATGCATTCTTGACGACCTAGTAAACAATAGTTTGTGTTAAGGAACTGTACTGCTGTCAACGGGATTAGAATTGAACCACGCCTTTTTAACTCGGACTTCCTCTAAATGTAGCGCTTTGAAATGACACCTGCTACTTCCTCAGTCGTTATTTAAAAATATTATCTATTTCTTATTTGGCTTTCATACAATTGACATTTTGAATCTTTCACACGCGTTTTTTTAACACAATACCAAGGATGAACGCTGAACATTATGTTATCCTTTTCATCCATTTCATTAAAGCATCCTTGCCATAATACAAATAAAGAACATTGGCATCTTAAATAATTGTGTTCGTAAGTGCCTTCAGTTACAATAATTAAAAGCGATTACAGGATATTTAAAACATACAAGACCTGCTCAACCTAAAAGTTTATATTTGGGTATTTAATTTTTCGTTTTGATATAAAACATTTTACTGGAAAGTTGAATTAATGTTTTTCCAATTAACCGTATGCGCTTGAACTTGAACGTTTATTTATCTTTGTTAGTTTTTGCCTATATAACTTGATTCATTTAATCTATTTTCTGTTTATTAATAATTAGTTAATTAATTTATTTATTGCTATGTCTTTTTTGTTTCTTACATTCTTATATATACGACGAGAATCAATAAATTACTACTTTTAAAAAAGTAGACAATTTAGTACAGCAGATATTGAATTTAAACAAAATTAGACTACCTTTTCTTGTTGTCCTTTTCCCCTTGAATAACTTTCAATAGTTCTCCTGCCGAGATGACTACGAACAATGAGCTCTACCCGTTTAAATTGTCGTTTAAATATTTAAACAAAACAGGTTGTTTTGCATCAGATAGTAACTGATATATATGCGTGGTATATTTTTACTTGAGACGGTTACCTGTACTGGAGTTAAACATTTTAAGCTGCACGTCCATAGTCCGGTGAAAAAATCAAATTTCTCCAAAGTGGTGTCAAAGTATAAAATGTAAAAGTAATGGCTAGAATCAACAACATTTTTGAATCTACATAGCAGTTTAAGAATAGCTGTTGGAAATGTTGGTGTGCTTTGTTCACGAAACCACTACACTATGTTTACACTGTCATTTCAAAAGCGTTTGCAACGCTTTTCACTTTGATAGGCCGTAAATATTTAAAATACAGAAATACTTTACAGGAATTTATACTTAAACCTTAATTCGTTCTAAAAAATGTTAATTTCAGACAATTAAAAAAACCTTGTTTTTGTCACCAAAATCCGAGAGCGAGCAGATTTAGTCTTACATGTATATATAATAAGATGTAACAAAACAATAATTGTATTTTGCTTCCTTTACTATTAACATTCATGTCTTGCAATTCTTATCTCTCCCCCCCCCCCCCCCCCCCCCCCCCCCCCCCCCCCCCCCCCCCCCCCCCCCCCCCCCCCCCCCCCCCCCCCCCCCCCCCCCCCCCCCCCCCCCCCCCCCCCCCCCCCCCCCCCCCCCCCCCCCCCCCCCCCCCCCCCCCCCCCCCCCCCCCCCCCCCCCCCCCCCCCCCCCCCCCCCCCCCCCCCCCCCCCCCCCCCCCCCCCCCCCCCCCCCCCCCCCCCCCCCCCCCCCCCCCCCCCCCCCCCCCCCCCCCCCCCCCCCCCCCCCCCCCCCCCCCCCCCCCCCCCCCCCCCCCCCCCCCCCCCCCAACAACCCCCCCCCCCCCCCCCCCCCCCCCCCCCCCCCCCCCCCCCCCCCCCCCCCCCCCCCCCCCCCCCCCCCCCCCCCCCCCCCCCCCCCCCCCCCCCCCCCCCCCCCCCCCCCCCCCCCCCCCCCCCCCCCCCCCCCCCCCCCCCCCCCCCCCCCCCCCCCCCCCCCCCCCCCCCCCCCGCCCCCCCCGCGGGGGGGGGGCGGGGGGGGGGGGGGGGGGGGGGGGGCCGCCCGGCGGGGGGGGGGGGCCCGGGGGCGGCCCCGCCCCCCCCCCCCCCCCCCCCCCCCCCCCCCCCCCCCCCCCCCCCCCCCCCCCCGCCGCGGGCGGGGGGGGGCGCGGCCCCCCCCCCCCCCCCCCCCCCCCCCGGCGGGGGGGGGGGGGGGAACGCGAAGCGCCCCCCGCCCCCCCCCCCCCCCCCCCCCCCGCCCGCGGGGGGGGGGGCCCCCCCCCGCCCCCCCGGCCCGCGGGCGGCGGCCGGGGGGGGGCGGGGCGCGCGGCGCCGCGGGGGCCCGGGGCCCCCCCCCCCCCCCCCCCCCCCCCCCCCCCCCCCCCCCCCCCCCCCCCCCCCCCCCCCCCCCCCGGGGTGGGGGGGGTCCCTTCCCCCCCCTTTTCTCCCTCTCTTTTCCCTTTTTTCTCCCTCCCCCCCCCCCCCCCCCCCGTCTCCCTTTTTCCTTTTTCCCCCCCCCCCCCCCCCCCCCCGGGCCCGGGGTTTTTTGGGGGGGGGGGGCCCCCCCCCCCCCCCCCCCCTTTTTTTCTTTCTCCCCCCCCCCCCCCCGCCGCCCGGGCGGGGGGGGCGTTCTTTTTTTTTTTTTTTTTTTGGGGGTGGGGGGCCCGGGGGGTGTGTTTTGGTTGTGTGTTTTTTTTTTCTCCCTCCCCTCCCCCCCCCCCCCCCCCCCCCCCCCCCCCCCCCCCCCCCCGGGGCCCCCTTTTTTTTTTTTTTTTTTTGATTTTTTCTCCCCCCCCGCGGGGGGGGGGGGGGGGGGGGGGGGGGGGGGTTTTTTTTTTTTTTTTTTCGGGGGGGGGGGGGGGTGTTTTTGTTTTGGCCGCGCGCGCCCGTTCTTTTCTCGTGGGGGGGGGGTTCCTTTTTTTTTTTTTTTTTTTTTCTTTCTTCCTTCTTTTCTTCTTTTTTTTTTGTTTTTTTTTTTTTTTTTTTTTTTTTTTTTTTTTTTTTTTTTTTTTTTTTGGTGTTTTTTTTTTTTTTTTTTTTGGGGGTTTTTTTTTTTTTTTTTTTTTTTTCCCCCCCCCCTGGGGGGGGGAAATTTTTTTTTTTTTTTTTTTTTTTTTTTAAAAAAATTTTTTTTTTTTTTTTTTTTTTTATAATTAAAATTTTTTTTTTTTTTAAAAAAATTTTTTTAATTTTTTCTTTTTTATTATAAATAATGTTCGATGCCAGAGAAACTATATCAACAGCAAAGTTTAGTTATTATATCAAATATCTCTTCTACATTGTTACATTTAGTTTAAAGATCGTTTGGCATTTATCTGGTCGGTGGTGTTATGAATTAAAGATTATCGACCGAACATCTCCAAAATGTCACAAGTACGTTGCAACAATAGTAAAACCTTGAATGGTATGCTTTCTTGCCTTAACAAGACAGCCCGCTTCCAAAGCTTAGCTGTCCTCCACAACACGTGTAGGACCTTGAACTGTAAGCTCTTGTGCCACAACAAGACTGCCCACTTCCAAAGCTTAGCTGTCCTCCACAACACGTGTACGACCTTGAACTGTAAGCTCTCGTGCCACAACAAGACTGTCCGCTTCCAAAACGTAGCTGTCCTCCACAGCACGTGTAGGACCTTGAATTGTATGCTCTCGTGCCACAACAAGACTGTCCGCTTCCAAAACGTAGCTGTCCTCCACAGCACGTGTAGGACCTTGAATTGTATGCTCTCGTGCCACAACAAGACTGTCCGCTTCCAAAACGTAGCTGTCCTCCACAACATGTGTAGGACCTTGAACTGTAAGCTCTCGTGCCACAACAAGACTGTCCGCTTCCAAAACGTAGCTGTCCTCCACAGCACGTGTAGGACCTTGAATTGTATGCTCTCGTGCCACAACAAGACTGTCCGCTTCCAAAGCTTAGCTGTCCTCCACAACACGTGTAGAACCTTGAATTGTATGCGCCACAAAGAGCTGTGAATAAAGAGATATCTTGATTATACTTCCGACTTTCGCGACCATTTCTATACAGAGCAATATATTGTATTGCGATTTAGACAGTATTGTCTCATTATTTATTATATACCTATTATATTCTGTCAAAAATACAGCCTTTATTCAACCATAAAATACGGCATGGCAGAAGAAAAAAAGCCGTATTTTATGTACGTGCAATACGCATAGTGCGGCATAATTTGTAAGAGTGCATCGGCATTTACATTACTTATGATTTATTATGTAATAATTATTTTTGCTAGAATTTCCATCAAGTGCGAAAAATGCAGGAACAAACTTACATACATGTTCATGATGTAAAGTCGAAAGAATTAGCCAATTAGAATCAACGATGACAGAGAAAATCGAGATGGTTCTCACTGTTTATTATAAATATTTCCTCTAGAACTACGAAGCATAGCACCACGAAGCACCACGAAGCAATCAACTAAGGAAGTCTTTATACATGTTGAATGTTTTCTTTCAAACTAAAACTGCCTTTAACAACTCACAAGGACTGTAAAGCACAATGTTTTCCCGGTCGTTCTAGCATGTTAAGTATGTATTCATTAATAAAACTATCAACAAAAACCCATTATAATACGAACAGGTTGACGAAGAAGAAATTTTGTTGGGACAGTCATAGAAGACCCTTGGCTGGGCATTTACAACCTCAGTCAAATGAACATCATTTTGTGATTTAAATTAATTTATCAGTTCTCGATTGCAAATCAATTTCCTATAACTAATGTAATAATCGCTCTCGAGACTCGCTCCAAATGGAATCAACTTCAAAGAAAGAAAAAGAGGCAATGCAGAATTATTTTGTCTTGCCTAAAGACGCTTTCACTACATTGCATAGGGATCGAACCCGATGCCTTCCGAGTCAGAGGCGAACGTGCTACCATTGCGCCTCCACAAGTATGTAAAACTGATCTTTTTGTTTAGTAATTTTTAAAACATCTTCAATGATTTATAAATTTATAGGTTAAGACTTGCATATTTATCTGATCATTACCTGCTTCAGTGGTGTCCATGGTAACCAGAAAAAGAAAAAGTGCAGCTAGCGTTCCGTGCGTCATTATTCTGTCAAAAAACATTCATAAAACAGAACAGTTGAATAATTATGTTAAAAGAATATACTAATAATACTACAATCTGAGTAATTTTCGGTATCCAAAGAGTGGCATAAAATCGCACCGTCCGTCCGTGTGTGCGTCCCCACTTAAACATTCGTGTCCGGACTGTAACTTTGTCATGCATTGAAGGATTTTAAAATAACTTGGCACAAATGTCTAGAACATCAAAACGACGTGTCACGTGCAAGACCCACATCCCTAGCTCAAAGGTCAAGGTCACACTTAGAGTTTGAAGGTAATGAATGCCTCTATATATGCACACATTCGTGTCCGGACTGTAACTTTGTCATACATTGAAGGATTTTAAAACTAGAGCTATCACTAAATGTGATTAATACCCCCAAAAGACTGCTTTATAAACTGAGGCAGTTCGTAGTAACAGAATACCTTGCAAACAAACTAAAGAGAGATATTGTTCTTGGCAATAACTCTGTAATTTGTCAAGATAGAGTCATGGTTCTTGTACACTGCACTTTCTCTCAATGTACTTGACCACAGTTTGAAGTTGTATTAAATTCCAACCAATAGTTTTCGAATTATGATCCGGACAAGTAAAAGTAACAAAGGGCAATAACTCTGTAATGAGTAAAGATAGAGTTACTGTTCTTTTGCACTGCACTTCCTCTCATTGTGCTTGACCATTGTATGAAGTTGTATTGAATTCCAACCAGTAGTTTTCGAATAATGCTCCGGACAAGGAAAAGGAACAAAGGACAATAACTCTGTAATTGGTCAAGATGGAGTTATGGTTCTTGTGCACTGCACTTCCTCTCATTGTGCTTGACCATTGTATGAAGTTGTACTGAATTCCAACTAGTAGTTTACGAATTATGCTCTGGACAAGGAAAAGTAACAAAGGGCAATAACTCTGTAATGAGTCAAGATAGAGTTATGGTTCCTGTGCACTGCACTTTCTCTCAATGTACTTGACCGTTGTATGAGGTTGTATTGAATTCCAACTAGTAGTTTTCAAGTTATGCTCCGGACAAGGAAAAGTAACAAAGGGCAATAACTCAGTAAATACTCAAGATAGAGTTATGGTTCTTGTACACTGCACTTCCTCTGATTGTGCTTGATCATTGTATGAAATTGTATTGAATTCCAACTTGTAGTTTTCAAGTTATGCTCCGGACAAGGAAAAGTAACAAAGGGCAATAACTCTGTAATAAGTCAAGATGGAGTTATGGTTCTTGTGTACTGCATTTCTTCTCAATGTGCTTGACCATTGTATGAGGTTGTATTGAATTCCAACCAGTAGTTTTTAACTTATGCTCCGGACAAGGAAAAGTAACAAAGGGCAATAACTCTGTAATTAGTCAAGATGGAGTTGTGGTTCTTGTGCACTGCACTTACTCTCAATGTGTTTGACCATTGTTTGAAGTAATATTGAATTCCAATTAGTAGTTTTCAAGTTATGCTCCGGACAAGGAAAATGCAACAGACCGCCCGACCGACCGACCGACCAACCGACCGACCGACCGACCGACCAACCACCGGGTGACTCCTATATACCCCCCTAAACTTCGTTTTGGGGGTATAATAACTTGGCATAAATGTCCAGCACATCAAGACGACGTGTCGCGTGCAAGACCAACGTCGCTACCTCAAAGGTCAAGGTCACACATAGAGTTTGAAGGTAACAGATTCCTCTATATATGCATACATTCGTGTCCGGACTGGACTGTAACTTTGACATGCATTGAAGGATTATAAAATAATAACTTGGCACAAATGTCTAGCACATCAAGACGACGTGTCGCGTGCAAGACACACGTCCCTAGCTCAAAGGTCAAGTCACACTTAGAGTTTGAAGGTAATGGATGCCTCTATATATGCATATATGCACACATTTGTGTCCGGACTGTAACTTTGTCATGCATTGAAGGATTTTAAAATAACTTGGCACAAATGTCTAGCACATCAAGACGACGTGTCGCGTGCAAGACCAACGTCGCTACCTCAAAGGTCAAGGTCACACTTAGAGTTTTTAGGTAATGGATGCCTCTATATATGCATACATTTGTGTCCGGACTATAACTTTGTCATGCATTGAAGGATTTTAAAATAACTTGGCACAAATGTTCAGCACATCAAGCCGATGTGTCTCGTGCAAGACCCATGTCCCTAGCTCAAAGGTCAAAGTCACACTAGTGTTTAAAAGTAATGGAATACTGTATGCATGGTAACCCTGTCATGCATGTAAGGATTTAAAAAATACATAGAACATTTATTGAACACATGGAGAGGACACAGACTGCGAGACACCTCTTTCGGGGGCATTCGTCACTTGTGAGGGACAGCTCTTGTTTAAAATAAATTTCATTTAGGTTTGCTGAATTTACGCGGTATTGACGGAACGAAACAAAAGATATTTGATTGTTATTCTATTTGCTAAAATGTTTACATGTATGTAGATGCATTTCTTAAATACAGGCAACACATTTCTAATAAAAAACAATGAAGATACGAACTGCAAGTGCGATAGAAACTATCAAACAAGTCAGTGTATTTGAATAATCGCTAAATTGTATGTACGACTATACCAACTGAGTCAAGCCAAGATGTGAAAATATTTACATGTATTACAAATGAATTGATATTAATTACGACAATGAAATATGTTTAGAATTATGTTTTATACACTTCATGGAAAAGTAGGCTGTATTGTCTACAGATATAATGTATAGCTATATTAGTCTCCATACTGTGTTAAATGGTTTTAATGCAAGCAGAAAGCAGTGTTGTTGTCTTCGGTCGACAAACATGAAATACTAGCTTTGGCGAATATGCACTGAGAGGTTCAAGTTCGGATGCTCGTTACAATCAGAATTCATAAATTGGGACGCTGATTTTTGATGACGAGTGATATAAGCTATTATCAGTTTTTAAGTGCTTTCATTGAAACAAGAGGGCCATTGTGGCCCTGTATAGCTCATCTGTCTACAATTGGCTATAATAGAAGGTTATTAATAGCAGAAAATGGATAATTTTATCTTTGGCTCATAATTGTCCTTTTAAAGCTGCTTGCTCTCAGTCACCGTTGAAAAGATATTTTTTTTAAATTGACATACTTATACATAAATATAAAATTAAAGGCAAGAATCAAAATATAAGCAAAAATCTAGGTAGGAATTTGCAGACATCGATTGAAATTGTCGGCTACACGGCACGGCTACACTATATGTTTATATTGGAATTTCAAAACCGTTTGCAACGCTTTTGAATTTGGTAGCATATTTTTTGAAATTTGAAAATATACGTGACAGAAATTTATACTGGAGCCTTTTTATATGACTATATGGTGTAATATAAATAACTGACATCCAGTTTGAAATGTTTTTATTTTTTTACCAAACTTTGAGAGCGAGCAGCTTTAATAAGCCTATGTAAAATCAAGAGACCCCTGGGCAGGGTTAATTTGGAACTTGGGGTCATAATTTGAACAATATTGGTAGAGACTCATGCCCCATGCTGAATATCTAAGCTCTAGGCCTCATTATTTTGCTGTCTGATCATGATCTGCACTGTTCGCTATTCATCTGCCGACTGATCATGATCTGCATTTTAAGCTATTCATTTTTAGCTGTCTGGTCATGCTATGCACTATCATCAGCTATTTCTATTTTGCTATCTATAAAGAAATCTAGAAATAGGCTTTATGCATTATTTTGATTTCTAAAGTATTTAGGTTGTCTATATAGTTCAAAATTTTTAAAACACTTTCTATGTTATTTCCAGTACATTTAAGTTTTTATTCTTCCCATGAATTTGTCGGTCCTATCGTATTCTTTAAAACCTAGTAAACAATGTTTTATGTTAAGGAATGGGCATTAAAATTGAACCAAGCCTTTTTTAACTCGAACTTCCTCTAAATGTAGCGCTTTGAAATGTCACCTGCTACTTCTTGCCGTTATTGAAAAATATAATATGTTTCTTATTTGACTTTTATATCTTTCACACGCACAACTTTAACCCAATATCAATAATGAACACTGAACATTATTTCAATACTAAAGCATCCTTGCCTTAGTACAAACAAAAGATATTAGCATCTAAAATCAAATAACTGTGTACGTTAGTGCCTTTCAATTTTAATAATGCTTTAACAGGGTATTTTAAACATACAATACCTACTTTGCCTTAACGATCAACCGTATGCGTTTAAATTTGAAAGTTTATGTATTTATTTGTTTGCTTGCTTTTGCCTATTCATTTAATCTATGTGCTGTTAACTAATTAATTAACTTGCTATGTCTTTATTGTTTTTTATATTCTTAAATATTCGACAAGAATAAAAAATTTACAACTTTTAAAAACGATAACAATATTACAGCGTAAACAAATCGTTGCAAATTGAATTTAAACAAAATTAGACTACCTTTTCGTTTTGTCCTCCTTTCAATAGTTCTCCTGCCGAGATGACTACGAACTATGAGTTCACCCGTGTAATTTGTCGCTTAAATATTTAACCAAAGCAGGTTGTTTTGCATCAGATAATAAATGATATATTTGTGCAATAGACTTTACTTGAGACATGTTTAAACATTTAAAGGGGCACTCCCTAAATCTAGCAGATTATATTCTCAAAACATAGATTATGTGTTCAATGAACGTAAAATAATAAATAAATATAATTTCAAAGAAGAACCTATGGCGAAAAATGCCTCATTTTACAACGATTAATCAATATAGAGGCTTTCTAAAATAAATCGCATCCACCCATTGATTGTACAACAACAACTCTACAAAGATTATTGAATGGTTTACGGTACTGCAGTATATTTTAAACCGCTGATTTTATCGATAATGACTGGGAATGCATAGCTGAAACTTTTAGGTTAAGTTATATTACTTCCAATGATTGTATTATTTATGTTGTGGAGGTTATTTAGTCGTCATCAATTATATAGGGTATGTCCCTTAAGTTATAACACTTCCAAAGATTTTATAATTTATGTTATGGAGGTTATTAAGTTTGGCATCAGTTATAAGGTATGTCCCTTTAAAGCTACTCGTCTATATTCCGGTGAAAAAAATCAAATTTCTGTTAAATAGTATAATATACTGGCCTACACTTTTTCTCCCAAAAATCAAACATACAAAAAATGCCAAATATGCAATATTAATGAAGTGGGCATGAGGTACATGTATAGTGTGTGTGCAGCTTATCAATATTGTGAACCTATATAATAGCGAAACATTTCGGTATTGTAAATATATTTTCATGACAAAACAAAGGTTTACAGAACAAGTTCGATGAAGTGCGGTTGCAAAAGTAACCGGAAGTAGGACTGGGTTAAATTGAATTCAATTTGTTGATACTAGATTTGACCATTCACGATCGTCTAAATTTGGAAGTTTAGCGTTTTGCTCGGCTAATTTGAGGATACTCATGACGCAATGTCTTACAACTAAAACATAGTCGCATTGTCTATTGTACCCATTTTCATCCTGGTGTTTCTGATATTTACATGTTTGCGTAACACAGTTTTAATGCTTAAATGACACAGATTTTCATGATTTTTAGAACATACAAGTATCTTACTACTCTTAAATGTGTCTGTATTTTTTTCCCTATTATTTTTGTAAACCCCGAGAAAAATTGTTTTACTATAGTTACGTACGTTTTAAACAAGCGTTGTACGCGACAAGTAGTCTTGATGTGCTGAACATCTTGCAATCCTGCGATGAAAGTCAAAGTCCGTACACAAATGTATATATATACACGATTCCTTTACATTTAAACTCTAAGTCTGATCTTGACCTTTAAGGTAAGGATGTGGGTCTTGCACGAGACACGTCGTCCTGATGTGCTAAACATTTGTGCCCAGTTTTCAAAATCCTTCAATACATGACAAAGTTACAGCCCTGAAGCGAACAAAATAGAAGGATGGACGCACAGACAGACAGAAGGGGGACAATTTAATTATCCCACCTTCAGTAAAGCCTTATAGTCCACCTACCTGATTCCGTCCGGTAGACAAAAATGGCCACGGAGCAGATCTCGTGAGTATGTTGTTAGCGCTGTAGATATGATGAAAAGTGTTATTTTCTGATGGTTAAAATGTTAAAAGTTTTATCATTGAAAGTGAATGAAAATCACAGGAGGTCATTGTACATTTAGTATATTCGCTTCGATGGATTTAAATATGCTTATTGGTTATCGCATTTATGTAAAACTGCTGTATGAATGTGCACTTACTTAGCTGGTCAAGAGTGCAGAATTTCCGAAGGAGTATTTTCAATACGACACACTTCCTTTATTTTAATTATTCATATCTAATCTCAGACAAATTATAGCTAATTATTGTTTTACTTGGGATATCATCTCACGTATATTGTTTCATATGATATACTTATCTAACAGGAAATGGTAAATGAATATAAATTAGACTTGCCCATGCTGAGGACCACCTAATCAGAAGATAATGGCTTACATATCATTGAAAATAATATGCTTAATGTCTGATTTGTAACAGCTGTATAATTCATTTTTAGGCATGGTTACGTTTTTACTGTAAAATCTTGGTATTTTGAGTTCATTTCATTTTCTTAAAATTTGATAATAGTTAATTTCATTTTACTTTCATAAAGAAAGGGGGATATGATATATTGTCTTATAATATTATGTTGATATAAACATCATATCAGTTTAATGTATGTGTACGTGTGTCTGTGTGTGCTGGGCAGTATGTGGTAAACTATACCGCTAGTCACTCGGTGTTGTTCTCCGTTACAACTTTATGACAGGGGCATACCATAGTAAACATAGTAGTGGATCTACATGTTAATTTATGGAGTTAATATTCGTTCTTCAAGAATAATGTTAAAGTTTTATATGTTCAGTAACGCAGTTGCTAGGTTGCGATTTCGGTAGAGTGTCGCTGAGAACAAGCCGTTTTTGACTTTAAGGAAGTTGTCTTCAAACAAACCCTTTAAAGCCTTGTATTTAGCATTCGTAGAGTACTGTTGACAATGCAACCCACATCACCATAGAAATGCATGCGTTTTAGTATATCGCGAGTTGATGCAAACTCTCTGATTATGTTAATTAAAAGTAAGTTTATTGTATTATAATTCCATGTATCTCAATTGATGTACATTATGTGGCATTTATGTAAAAGACTACATATAAAGGTCCAAGCCCTAACTTAATATACAAAACATCATCACCCTTAGTTCCATCTCGATATAAGTTCTTCCTGAACTTCCTGAAAGGCTGAATCGTTATCACTGTCAAAATGCCCACAAGTTTGAGAAAGATGTAAAAATCAGAAAATGTTACATCAGTGTAATACGGGGGATGTTGAAGGAGTGAAAAGCTACACTCAACAGCTGCTGCAGCTATGCATTTTTCGTAAGCAAAAGGATTCATGCACTGAACTTTCCTTTTCCGCATTTCTAAATATTCTCCTTAAGCTCTCGTTATTCATTAATATAGTATTGCCCAGTGACATGATGCATCTAGACCACTCTAAAGATAATCCACCTTATATTTCCACCATTGCAATCCCATAATACTGCCCCACCCCCCCCCCCGGGGGGGCCCACACGAACTTCTGGGGTGGTAATGACTTGATGTTTCCAGCCCACTCAATTGTTTGTCTGGCATTAACTTTCTCAGAACCTATCTTGCAAAAAGTTTGGGAAAACGGGGAGTATTTTTGTGATGAATGACGTCACACTCAAACAAAAACGATGAAGCTACAAATATGTGATTGCTCACGGTGTATACGTGCTCATATACATAGGCCCTTAACCAATATGAATCTATCAAATCTATCTGCGGTATTATGAAATATTACAAGAGTAACTGCGCTTCCTTTACTTTTAACATTCATGATTACGATTCTTATCAAAAGTTATTCTGTCATTCTAAATTTTTACTTATGATAAAATAACTATATATTGGTTTGGCAACCAGGATAGAGAAATCAAATTTAAAAAATACCTCAAGTGAAAATGTTACTTGAATTAAGCGCTAAGTGAACATAAATGAGTGTAAATGATCAGATGTTAAACTTTCAAACAAATCTGTTACATGGCCAAAATCTGAATATTTACCTTTAACAATCTTTCTAATATAATAAAAGTACCTACTTGTATATCTGAAAATAGCAACACCCTTCTAGACACTATAGCAATATCAAACAATGTATCTTATTTTGAGGCAGGAATAAATGAAACACCTCGTAGCATAAGCGACCATTTTTACGTATGTGTTCATTGAACGTGAGTATTCACCGAATGTCCAAGTCAAACGTAAAATATGGATTTACAGACAATGTGATTTTAGTAATTTAACAACCTGCTAAACGACACTAACTGGTCTTTTTTAACAATGGAACGATTGATGAAGCTGCAATTGCCTATATTTCAAAATTAATATAAAGACCTAACGATAAACCGTGGTACAACTCGGAAATAAGGAAAACATCACGCAAAAGAAATAGACTAATATTATTAGCCCTACAGTCGGGTAAATCATGTTGGTTATGGTACAAAAAGTTTAGGATCAAAGTCAGTAGTATGAAACAATATGCGAAGGAATCTTTTTTCAACAGTCTAGAATTTCGTGATTTAAATTCGACAAATCCCCGTGAATACTGAATAATTTTGAAATATTTAGTTAAAAGAATGCAGATACATGCCATTCTGTTCCGCTACTGATAAATACCAACGGGTCATATTCTATAACCGCTGAGGACAAAGCTAACTCACTTAATGACTTTTTCTCTTGATGATAAAAACACACCACTCCCTGATTTTTCCAAAAACAACAAAGACAATTGAAAACATTGCAATAAATGAAAAAGAATTTACTGGCATTCTGAGTAACATAGTTATAAACAAATCAAGCGGGCCCAACGAAATCAGCCACATAATGCTAAAGAAAACATCAAAATCGGCATGTGTACCACTATGTATACTTTTTAACAGATCAGTAAAGGAAAATATATACCATAGAGCGTTGAAAACTGCTAATGTCATGCCTCTATTTGAGAATGGTGACAAAACAAAGAAAAACTCTAAAACTACAGACCTGTGCTGAAAATTTGTGCCAAAAATGCATGACAACGAAGAAATGTAAGGGCGGACGCACAAACAGACGGACGGACGGACGGTGGGATTTGGGGGCATACAAATCAAAACACAAAAAAATATAGTAGTGGTAACTATGGTACTGGACATCAAATATCACGTGCCATGTTTCACCATGAAAGTGACAGTCGCGATTCAAGTGAACATGTTTGTGACAGTAAACACTACCATTGTACAGTTGTTATTAGTTCAACCTCTTAAGTCACATTTTCTATACCTTTTATGCATATATAAGGGTGGCATATTAAAATCGCACCGTCCGTCCGCATGTGCGTCCGACCTTACATTTTTATGTCCGGACTGTAACTTTGCCATGCATTGAAGGATTTCAAAATAACTTGGCGCAAATGTTAAACATTTCAAGCCGACGTGTCGCGTGCAAGACCAACGTCCCTTCCTCAAAGGTCAAGGTCAAACTTAGAGTTTATAGGTAATGCAACCCTGTTTATATGCATACATTTGTGTCTGGACTATAACTTTGTCATGCTTTTATTGATTTAAAAATAACTTGGCACAAATGTTGAGCACATCAAGACAATGTGTCGCGTGCAAAAACTACGTTCCTACCGCAAAGGTCCCGGTCACATCTTGAGTTTAAAAGTAATGGAATACTGTTTGCATAGTAACTCTGTCATGCATGGAAGGATTTTAAAATTTCATGGCACAATTGTTGAACGGGCACAGACTGTGAGACACCTCATTCGGGCTCATTTGTCACGTGTGAAGAACAGCTCTAGTTTGTGTAATTTTTATTTTCTATGTAAAGATCAGTTAATTAAGAGCTACATATATATCCGCTGTATTCCAATGTCCTGTATGTACTATCGTCACATTTAAAGATCCATTCCTAACTTTAAATAGATTTTTTTTAAGTCTGGAATCGTAATGGGCGTCTTCTCAGAAGGAAATATATGACCTATTGCATTGAATGTTGCCATATTGTGTTGAAAATTTGAGTTTAACAAAAGAATTAATAAATTATATTTTGCCTTTTCAAAAACGAAAGTAGGTTTTCCAGGTTTCAAATATCTTTTTAAACTTATTTTACCTCTCAAAATGTTCACATTTGTTTATACTTAAGAATGAAGCTCAAAACACAGTGGATGCTTGAAAAAAATATAAAAATAAGTTTTAGCATGTTATTTCTATTATTGACAGATACAAATAAAGATATACATGCCCGAAAGGGTTCATGTTTTATTTTTGACTTTGATATTTAAAAAAGACTTTTACAGATTTCTTCTACATTTGTATATTCAATGTGAATGAAATTGTTGTACAGATTGTTATTTGATGGTTATAACTATGTCAATATTTATTATTCTAGGAGTATCAATCACTGATTAATGTTTTATTTAAAATTACGACGGTTACTTTCAAAGGTAATATCACTTTAATTTCCAGAAATCTCCCAGAGAGAGGCTGTAAATAAGTTATACATAAATAAGCATGCCTATTTTCAATTATAATTGAAGAACTTTACTTCCAAAGATGTGCAAATATATGTCCGACTGTTTACAAAATTCAATATAGCGAAAGTAGGACAAAATGACCACCCAGGTCAAAGAAGGAAATACACAAACATTCATTCGTTTTTCTGCAGCAGAATTTCAAACAGGGAAAAACTCAACGACTAGTGTAAATTTTAAGACGCAAGTTTCAGTTACAATTCCAGATTTAAAGGAAACTTCGATTTGGTGTCAGTAATGGACCTTTAAACGAGCGGTGAAATTCTTCAAAAAAAGAATCACATATTTTTACTATGAGAACAACACATAACCTCGTCATCGTTCCAATACTTTTTATCTATCTCAGATTCACAGTCAACGTTTATTGTATCTAAATTTATGTTTTAACTGTTTTATATTTATGTTTTAGTATGTCATTTTTTATTTTTTTTTTCAACGGCAACTGTGAGCGAGCAGCTTTAATTGTAGAAAAGAATTTAAAAGTTATGTAGGAAAGTGATACAATATTAGTTGTGTCCGTCATAATGTGAAATTCACAATAATGGACTTGTAAAAAGAAATGTATGTTGATAGCATAGATATTTTAAGTGAACTAGTCTCAATAAAGATATACACAGGCAACAGATGTTTCCAGATTTTCTACAGATTTAGCGAATACCACTGGTATTCTTTTAATTTTTTTGGAGCGCGTTCTTATTAACCGATCGATGGTGATTAGTTTCCTGTGTTATCACCAGATTCTGTTTGGCACGATTCCTTTTTTTTAAAACCAAAATTATGGCATAAAATGTTGTCTTTTGCAGCAGATCTAACATGTTTTGTTTACAATTGTTCTAACAGACTGAGTATATTATGTTTCTTGTTTTTTGTTTTTGAGTACACGACTGTCCTGTGTAAACCGGCAATACCTGTCGGTCATTATAATTTAAAAGTAGGTTTGGAAACGTTGCTCAGTTGTGCAATTTAGAAAATGTTTATGTAAGTGAAGTAGTTAATATTTCTTTGCACACTGTTTAAAAAGTAGTGAACAGTTTTCATTGTACACACGCTTCGGTCAAACTGGAATGAAAGTGAAGTAGTGGATAGTTCTTTGCACACATATTATGAAATGAATGAAAATCGTCTACAAAAGTAGGAATAAGGATCGGTTTACATTACTCTTCAATGTGTAGCTTATAATATACCTATAACGGCCGAAAGCGTAAGGTGTATGGGAAATAACTTCAATGTTTGTGTGCGATGTTCTCATACGATTTACCTCTCTTAGTAGGCAACAGAAGCCTGATATATCTATGTTACGTCATTTCATTTGACTGATTATTTTTCAGAGATGATTTTCAAGGGCTGTAAGGAAGATTCAGAAAGGATATACGTATTATAAAATCGATAACTAATAAATGTTTTAGAAAGTACCTATAATCGAGATTCGCCCAAATGGCGCTTCGCGTCCCGTGATACAATTAGTAGTAATCAGTAGCTTACGGTGTATTCACTCGATTATGGTTACATGCATTGCCTATACGATGCATTTACTAACTTTTTATGTTAACTGAACTTGCTACGTCTTCATGCTTGTCATAAACATTTGATTTGTCTCATTTGTTACATTTTCTTTTTTCACGTGAAATTTAAGTGTTGGTATCATCAATTATAGACATTGCTTTTTAAAAATGCAAAGTATCTTTAGATAAAAGTGTGGAACATTTTTGCTCATGTTTCAAAAGTGTAGGAAGCTGTCTCTCAAAAAAAGGAGAAAAAAAATGAATTAGGACTTGACAAAAGCTTATCTTAGTCATTGCTTGCTAAAAACATAAAGCTTCTTTAAAAGCTGCTCGCTCTCAGATTTTCGTAAAACAATAAAGTTCTTCAAACTGTATGTAAATAATGTATTTTAGAATATATAATCGTATAAAAAGGCTGCAGTATAAATTCATTTCACGTATATCTCTAAATAAAAAAAAATACGCTACCAAATTCAAAAGCGTTGCAAACGCTTTTGAAATTTCAGTATAAACATATAGTGTAGCGGTGCCGTGTAACCGACCTTTTCAATCGATTTCTGCAAATTCCTACCTAGATTTTTTCCTTTTTTTATTCTAGCCTTTAGTTTTATATTTATGAATAATAATTTCAATTTTTTTGAAAAATATTTTTTTCAACCTTAACTGAGAGTGAGCAGCTTTAAGAAGAGTTTTAATAGGGGATAAAAATGAATTGTTAAAATTTGTGTATATCAAAGAGTTCGTTGTTGGCTTTAGTGATTATAGTAGATTGCTACGCATCTTAACTCCAAATTGTGATACAGGTATATGATCCGGTATATGACTCAAAGGTAAAATTTATTTCATAAATATTTAATTTATTTATAATTTTATAAATGCAGCTCAATGGATATACGGCGCCAAAACGTTATTAGTCATCAGTCTTATCTTCTTAGGTGCAAACATTTGCTGATTAATGCATACAAAATAACAAGATCCTGATAGAAGTCTACCAAATGTTTAGAATGCATTCTTTTTCACTGTGCAGTCTATAGTTCGTTTTGTTTACTGTATTAAAATTATCGTAGCGCACTATATGGTAGCTGAATCCTTTCATGTCGCGTTTTAGCGTGGCGGATCAAACTACGAAAATGACTGCTTTATCGCGTTTTCGTGTTTTCGTGTGGCGGCGCGAAAATGCAAAAAAGAAATAAAAAAAATAAAACATTGGGTACCAAGCGACTATTGTCTACCCGCCAACGCGACGAAAACTCTTTTGCGTTTTTGTCTTCAAATTTCCACCTATTAACATTTTCGCCCTATCACCCGCAAACACACGAAAACGCGATAAAACGCGATTTGTTGCGTTGGTGGCGAGGCGAAAACATGACATACATTTCGTCGCATTGGCGGGTAAACAGTTGTAGCTTGGCACCATATTATTGTGTTTTTGCATTTTAGCCCTGCCATACGTCAACGCTAGAAATCAGTTATTTGTTGCATTTTCGCCTGGGCATTTTCGCCCCGCCACGGAAAACACGACATGACAAAATTCTAGAACTAGTACTATGCACATAATGATAAAAAACTCGCACGTCTTTTCATAGTCTACTGCATGACTGAACAAACTATTTATCAACATACTGTCAAGTAAATAGCCTGTAGTAACTGTTAGGTCCCTTATAGGTCAACTACAGCTACTCCCTTCGTTGCTATTGAAAATCAAAAACTGTTTTTAATATTTTGCTATGTACTAAATCTTCTCTACTCTTCTACACGCAGTATTTTACTTTCCATATCAAGGATAAGGAACGCCGAAAATAAAGTAGCAAGGTCATATTATGGACAAGGGGCGCATCTAAACTAAGTTAAAGCAACGGATACATACAAGGGTACCCTTCAGTAAAACGTTCACAGGATACTTACGCGATACAGGTTCTACCCACTTCATATCACACCAATAGATTTAAAATCCTTGTAACTTTAACGAATGCATTTTTTATTTCATTGTTAAACGCAGGACTTTATGTTGGAAAACTGAAATACCATTTTTATGCCCCCGAAGGGTGGCATATTAAAATCACACCGTCCGTCAGTCCGTCCGTCCGTCTGTGCGTCCCCACGTACAAATTCGTGGACGGACTGTAACTCTGTCATGCATTGAAGGATTTTAAAATAACTTGGCACACATGTCTAGCACATCAAGACGACGTGTCACGTGCAAGACCCACATCCCTACCTCAAAGGTCAAGGTCACACTTGGAGTATGAAGGTTATGGAATCCTCTATATATGCACACATTCGTGTCCGGACTGTAACTTTGTCATGCATTGAAGGATTTCAAAATAACTTGGCACAAATGTCAAGCACATCAAGACGACGTGTCGCGTGCAAGACCCACGTCCCTACCTCAAAGGTCAAGGTCATGGATATGGAATTAAGGAACTCTATACACATTGGTCCGGACTGTAACTTTGTGCATTAATTTCAAAACGGCAAAAATAATAAGATCAAGGTCAACTAGAGTTTGAAGGTAATGGATTCCTCTATAATATGCATATATGCACACATTCGTGTCCGGACTGTTACTTTGTCATGCATTGAAGGATTTTAAAATAACTTGGCACAAATGTCTAGCACATCAAGACGACGTGTCGAGTGCAAGACCCACATCCCTAGCTCAAAGGTCAAGGCCATTCTTAGAGTTTGAAGGTAATGGAATCCTCTATGTATGCATATATGCACACATTCGTGTCCGGACTGTAACTTTGTCATGCATTGAAGGATTTTAAAATAACTTGGCACAAATGTCAAGCACATCAAGACGACGTGTCGCGTGCATAACCCACGTCCCTAGCTCAAAGGTCAAGGTCATACTTAGAGTTTGAAGGTAATGGATTCCTCTATGTATGCATATATGCACACATTCGTGTCCGGACTGTAACTTTGTCATGCATTGAAGGATTTTAATATAATTTGGCACAAATGTCTAGCACATCAAGACGACGTGTCGCGTGAAGATCCCTACCACAAAGGTCAAGGTCACACTTAGAGTTTATAGGTAATGGAATCCTGTATATATGCATACATTTGTGTCCGGACTATAACTTTATCATGCTTTGAAGGATTTTAAAATAACTTGGCACAAATGTCTAGCACATCAAGCGGATGTGTCGCGTGCAAGACCCAAGTCCCTACCTCAAAGGTCAAGGTCACACTTAGTGTTTAAAGTAATGGAATACCGTATGCATGGTTACTCTGTCATGCATTGAAGGATTTTAAAATTGCATAGCACATTTATTGAGCACATGGAGAGGACACAGACTGTGAGGCACCTCTTTCGGGGGCATTCGTCACTTGTGAGGGACAGCTCTTGTTCTAACTTTTTCTCTGTACTTAAAGTATCATACTTTACATTGAAGCTTTGCTTATCTATAACTTATTTGTTTGGTTTTTATTTATTTATTTATGTATTATTTATTTGGTTATATATATCTTTATGTTCTTTCTTTGTCTAATTTCTATCATCTTTTATTATTCCTTAAGACGAACAAGCATGTTAAATGACAATGCATTCCCAATATGGCAAACATTTTGCAAAATGAAGTGAAACAAAAATTGGATACCTTATCGTTTTGTATTTTATCCAAGAGTAACTAGCAGGAGTTCTTCTGCCTATAAAAATGACAACGAACTTGGAGATCTACAGAGTATAAATTACACCTGCTACTTCCTAAGTCGTTATCGAAAAATATACTCTGTTTCTTATTTCACTTTTATATCTTTCAGACGCACTTTTTTAACCCAACATCAAAGATGAAAACTGAACATTACTAAAGTACTAAAGCATCCTCTGCAATAGTACAATAGGACATAAGCATCTTATCAAATAACTGTGTACGTAAGTGCCTTCAGTTACAAAAAAGCAGTACATTAATAGGGTATTTAAAACATACACGACCTGCTCCACCTTTAAGTTTATATTAAGGTATTTTATTTTTCGTTTAAATATAAACATAATATACTGGAAAGTTGAATTATTGTTTTTTTCTGATTCCGTATGCGCCTCAACTTTAACGCTTTTTTCGACGTAGTCGTATACTCTTGATTTGAACTTCCGTTAGTATGGACGTTGTTGCATTTAATCAATTTTCGTTATAATGTGACCAATCAGAATCTGCAAATTATTGGCTATTGTTTCGGTACCGGATTATATAGCAGTGTACGATGAGAATTAAAATTAAATACAAAAACATGTGTATATGTTTTATATTATAGTTATTTATAATAAATCATGTTGCAAAATCAGAAATAAACAAAATACGTTATGTCAGGTTTTCTTGACAGTACGAAGATCAACTTTTGTCCTTCAATGAGGTGTATGTCCAGGCTGACCAACTAGCGTCAGTGATCTATTGGCTAAATTGTCGGTACCGGAATAAGCAGTGTTTTGCCCGGGAGCCTTAGCCTTCAAATAGCAAAATGAGTATATTAACGAATCACCTATGTCGACCTCTTTTTGGTTTTTGAATGCAATATATACTTGTTTATTTGTATGTTTGTTTTTCATATAAACATTGTTCATTTAATCTATTTTCGGATAATTAATTAAGTCTGCTAGCATAATTGTTTCGTAAAATAGGTTATATATACGAGGAGAGGGATTAAAATTACAATACCCTTTAAAAAGATGACAGTATGTTTATTGCATAAACAAATAGTTGCATAATCGAATATAAACGAAATATACGTACCTTTTCTTTTTTCCCTTTCGATCCTTGCAAAATATTTTCAAACGTATATACAAACTTAAGAGTTCTATTCGGTGTAAATTGTCATAGGATGTTTGTGTAACAATAGCAAAAGTATATTAACGAATCATATGTGCGTGGCTTTCGGTTTTTGAATGCAATAGATACTGATCTATAGAACATGGCTTAAGCCAGTTTTACGGATACAGATAGGGTTTTAGTCATTGGGCAAAATATACAAGGGAATAGGTTCAATCGGTAGCGGGAATTCTATTTACAAACTATCAAAGTATAACGGATGTAACCCGTTTGTTAAAAGCCAATAATGTCCCTAAAATATGACCATTGGCTCGTATTTTTTAAATTCCTACAACCATTGTAAAATATTTTACGTAGTAGCGAAAATTTAAATGATCTAAATGGTGTTTTTGCTGTCGTTTGCGTTAAAAATCAAAAGTTTAATGTTTAAAAGTCTGCAGTCTCATTCATAACGTGCATATAAAACTTAAAAAGGCTTGAATTATAGAAAATGAAGCCAGCTATCTAGGTAGAACATTTGCAAATAAGTCGATTGAACAATTAGTTACCGGATCCGGGTCTTAGTGTATGGGCCTATTAAATTTGAATTGGGTTTAGTTGTTTGATGAAATTCTAGATATAAACGTGCTATGAATGTATTACGGGAACCTGGTTATGACCAAATAGTTAAAATAAGTTCCCCCTAAACAAACCGTTTACTTAATTTTATTTACATAAAACTGTAGAGCGAAAATTTGCAAATCTGGGGAGTGTTCTATATCTTAGTGGTTAGTTCACTTGACGCAAGAGCGGAAGGTCGTGGGTTCGAACTACGCTGGAATCTGTACTATCCACTTCATTTCATTTAATCTCTATCACTAGTCATTATCTTTCAGCAAAACTGCATTGTCAAAAGTTTTTCCATTAGTACCAAATACGTCTCTGCGAACTTGTGACAAAGTCCTAAAGTAGCATCTCTGGTAAACGGAAATTCTGAGGGCATAAACTTGCGTGTCAGGAGTATACAGTGACAGAGTAGCTGAGTAATAGCCGAGTAACAGCGAAGTAAATTGTAAAAGAGTACCGTGGAGAATAATGGGAAACCTGTCACTATCTTAGAATAGTTAGTTACCAATTATGCTAGATTAATGTGTGTGTCTATACAGGCCGACAACTTACACAAAATACATACTAGAGTACTGGACATTAAAAATCGTGCGCCATGTTACACATTGATAAGAAACCAATGACAATACAATCATGTACCAGCGGCGATTCAAGTGAAAATGTTTGTGACAATAAACGCTTCAAATGTACAATTGTTAGTTCACTCTCTTTAGCCACATTTTCTGTACCTGTTTTTTTTGTAATGTTTTGTTTTCTGTGCAAAGATCAGTTATATGAGAACTACATGTATTTTCTTTCTATCTACACTTAACCGATTTAGAAACGCAAAGATTTCCCCTGTTGAACATTTTTATTTGAATGACGCTCTTGTTTTTTTTAAATTATTTCATTGTAGTCATTTTTTTGCGATGAATTATTGAAACTTTTACAATAATTCAATTTTATATTGTTTTTGTTGTGTATGAAATTTGAAAAAATTTGAAACACGATAACACCGTTAAAATAAATAGTTTGCCACTTTTGCGTTTTTAAACAGGTTGAGTGTATATATGTCACGATGAATTTGCCAATGAATTTGTTTATATTAAGATACTATATGATCACGTCACAATGGGAAAACTTGGATATCTTGTCTTGTATTCTGCATAAGTATAGTTTTTCATGACAAAGGGAGATATTCTAAAAATCAGGCAAGGTAAAGGTGTTGTTCTTGGCCACTACTCTTTGTTCCAATATCCTCGATCCACTAATTTCACATTCAAACGCGCGGGGAAATTCTTTTTCACCTGTTAAAGCTGCTACCTCTCAGTTGCCGTTGAAAAAAAATAAAATTTTCAAAAATGACATACCAATACATAAATATAAAACTAAAGGCAAGACACAATGATAGAAGTAAAAAACCAAGTAGGAATATGCAAAAATCGATTGAAAACTCTGGTTTAATACCACTGCTACACTATATGTTTATGTTGGAATTTTAAAAGCGTTAGCAACAATATAGTATTTGGTAGCGCACCATTTAAAATCTACAGATATTCTTTACATTTTCATTTATACTGGAACCTTTTAATATGACTATATGTTCTAAAATATGTTATTGTCTTGCAGTTTGAAGAACTTAGTTTTTTTACCAAACTCTGAAAGCGAGTAGCTTTAAGGCATTAAGTTTGTGAATGACGAAATAATTCAAGTCAAACTTCAAACTTGACTTTTAATTGAACTATAAACTAGTATCATTTTTATTTCTCATGCATTATAGTATAACACAACTATCTTTGACCACAATGTTTAACAGTATTTTCTTGTAGCATTAAATAAGGTTTGATGCCAAACGAATTGGTTTACCAGCTATCAACAGCAACGTTAAGTTATTTTAACAAAGTTGTATTATACACTATTACGATTTAACATCTTCCAAAGCGCACAATTCCGTTGCAGCAGGAGTAAAATCTTGGATTATAAGCTCTTGTACCGCAACACGACTGTCCGCTTCCAAAGCTTAGCTTTCCTCCACAGCACGTGTAAAATCTTGAATTATATGCTCTTGTACCACAACAGGACTGTCCACTTCCAAAGGTTAGCTTTCCTCCACAGCACGTGTAAAACCTTGGATTATAAGCTCTTGTTCCACAACACGACTGTCCGCTTCCAAAGTTAAGCTTTCCTCCACAGCAAGTGTAAAACCTTACGTTATACGCTTTTGTACCACAGCATGATTGACCACTTCCAAAGCTAAGAACTCCCCTACAACAGGTATAAAATCTTGGGTTGTATTGCCTGGAACCACAAAGAGCTGTAAATATAGAAATATCCTGATTATATCTATGACTGTCTCGACAACTGCTTTACAAATGTGATAGAGGTATTTTATTGATGACTTTGAGAGTATAGTCTCATAAGATTTTTAACATTCACATAATACATGTGTCACAATACAACATATTCACAATTAGAGGAGAAAGTGTGTAAGTAGATATCTCAATAGGGAGGGCATTGGCCCTGTAAGCGAAGGTACCTGGTTCGAGTCCGGGTCTGGCTGCACATTTTTCTCACCCTGTAACATGTGGCGCCCAAAATGGGACCGTGATGGAATTGGGGGTCTAACAACGCTTGCAATGTGAATTGGATTACCTTTGGAGCTGAAGTCCTGAAATTCGATGACGAATATCCAGTTTCGTAGGGTATATCACGGTACGAACCTGTTCACAGTTAGGGGAGAAATGTGTAAGCGTCCGAATAGTTCAATGAGGAGAACATTCGCCCTAATAGCGAATTGAACATGTTTCTCACTTTGTGACACATGATTTATTGGGTATTCAAAATGTTGCTTAGAAATTCGTCGATAAAAAAGCATACAGTAACAACAACCAAGCTAACGTAAAGTAAAGTCGAAAATATGAGACATTTAAGAACAGTTATCAATAAATGATCAGAGAAAGGTGAGATGGATCTAAGTGTACATTATAAATAATTTCCATGAAACCATGCTTAATACATACAGAATGGATAATGATGTCTTTCAAATTAAATTTGTATTTAACCACTCACAAAGACCGCAAGTACAAAATTAATGGTCTCCATATCGTATGCGAGAATTTATTTATTTTAAGCTTTAATGATACAGAACAGAATGAAAAAGACGCTTTGTTTTATCAGGTATTAAGACTTTACAGTTGCAAACACGGTCAGATGAACTTCTCCTACTGTGTGCAATTAAACATTTAATCAAGTAATCTCAAAAACCTCTTTTTGAATAGTTATCTTATCATTACCTGCTTTGGTGGTTTCCACTGTAACCATCAAAAGAAAAAGTGCAACCAGTATGCCGTGCTTCATTATTCTGCCAAAAAAAGATAAATAACAGTTTAGTGAATAGGTTAATAAAACTGCAACTTGGATTTTGTTTCTGACAATAATTGTGTGATTTCATAACAGACTGGCTAATATCGCGAAAAGGGAAATTTCTTTTAGTCAGTCTGGGTGAAATTATTTTTTTGAAAACAAATTTAATTCGAGAATTGAAAATAGGAAAATAAAATCATTGCGAATATTACCTAATTTGCATGTATTTTGAAAAACAAAATCTTTATTTCCATCTAGTTTTGCTAAAGTGCATTGACGAAAAATTGTGATATAATAATCTGTTAGTTGTAGGTTGTGTCCCTTTAAGTAACCTTGTTTTAGTGTAAAGGTATTCATAATCATTTGTTAAGTATATGGGCACACACATGTGATGGCTAAAGCAATATGGATTGAGTATATGTCAAAAGTCCCCAACCGTACTTACAGGACAGGATGAGATGAACATTGGACCAACGTTTTATGAAAATCCCCTTGGTACATAAGGGTTTGGGAGCATATAGTCGTATGACCTTATGTCCAAAAGCGAGACATTGACCTTTGTCATTATGAAGAGATGAACATTTGATGCAAGTGTGATTAAAATCCTTCAAAGGGCTGAGCGAGACCTTGACCTTGAGGCAAGAATGGTTGTATCCACTCTATGATATAAACATTTACCCAAACTTTCATGAAAATCCTTGAAGAGGTATAGGAGATATAGAAACATGATCTTTGACCATACATTTGACCTTGACTTTGAACAGGTTTTGTTGAAACATATGTATTGCATAAATTTCAATAAGGTGAACATTTCGCCCAATTTTAAAAAGGTGCTTCCAGGGGTTTAGGAGATATAGTATGATGGACTTTGACCCTGAAATGTAACCTTGTCCATGATCAAGTAAGGTATTGGCAAACTGAAGCTTTTTAGTGAGTATATGTTAGAAATTAGTCTATTTCAGGAAGACGGGGCATCACAGTCATCAAAATAACAATGAACAATAACTCTTAATTAAACGTTTGAGCCCCAAGTGTGACCTTGACCTTAAAGGTAACCCCAAGGATGTTTTGCATGACACATCCATGTGATGTCTACAGCAATTGCGTGAATGTATTTTAAAATCAGTCAATACCAGTTGACGTTACAGCCCGGACACAGAAAAAGTGTGACATTGGCCTTGAATAGTTAGCATCCCCTATGTTAGGTAAGCATGACACACTTTTTGAAATATTACAACAATTGTACGAAGTTAAGTTTCAAAACCAGCAAAGTAGTGAGCCATATTTCACTATAATAATAGTTCCCAAATTTTCACATAGTGGTGTGTGACACATTCTTAAGGTATGCAACAAAACAAAAATTATGAAACAGGTATTTCAAAATGAGTCTATGCAGTAGAACCTACAGCACAGGGACACCACAATACACACACATGGTACTATAAAACGAATATATTAGCAGGTTTTTAGCCATATAACTTGACTATAATATTTAGGATAAAAATTAAAAAATTTTGCCATAGTTGAGTACGTAATGTGATCCCATAATTAAAAGAAAATTAAAGGATGAAGACAACTAATAACCCATACAAAGAAACGAAAAAAATTGCACTTTTTGTTAATACTGATAACGTAGAAAATTACTGAGTATCCACTTCATGTAAATAAAAACTCAATATACAGAATTACGTACAAATATTAAAAACCTATTAGTACAATGAGGCATGGCCAAGGTTCACTTAATAAGTTTAGATCATAGTACATGTTTCTATGTTTCAAGAAATAAAAAGAAATAGGGGGCTCTTTAACCTGTCAGAATATTTGTAGTTTTCGAGATAAATGGGTAGACGAGAACTAAATTGATTATTCTGACATCTTAACTTTTGTCAAATTATCCATATGTAAGTCAAATACATGAAGACTATAGTATGAAATAGAAAATTGTCGTATTTCTTTTTTCCTGGAATTCGGTGATCCTTTGACATGTTTGTCATTTGTCAATGTAAGGCTAGAAGCAACATAGTTTCACTTGCGGACTAAATGTCGTTTTTGTTGTTGTTCTAGTTATATAGAAGTTATAGCCCGGACACGGAAAAACAGACAGACTGACATACGGACGAAACCAAGCAAACCTATAGTACCCGGAATGAAGGTTAAACGGCACTGCAACACGTCTCATTTTCGATAATTATTACCGACCTATTTAGCTGAAATTTTGAGGTTGATTGATTGTTTATTTCGATATTGATAGTATGGTAACAATAATAACATAACAATACAGTATTAAAAATTAACAGCAAGGTAAAAAGATAATCAATATCATGAAGTATGCATAAGTAATGAGCCATGTCAGTTACATCAATATCAAGGATAACACAAAAAAGGGAACAAATTCCTTATTTCCATTGTGGTCCATGGTAGTGATGTTCTGACGTAGAGAGGCATGAAACATGATTTTAGTAAACATAGAACAGAGGTTTCGTTACAATTCTTCCAATTAATGTATTACTTATAGTTTTTATAATATTAAAAAGTTTTAAAGCTGCTCGCTCTCAGTTGCCGTTGAAAAAAATAAAATTTTCAAAAATGACATACTGATATATAAATATAAAACTAAAGGCTAGACACAACATTATAGGTAGGAATTTGCAAAAATCGATTGGGAATGCTGGTTTTACGGCACCTCTACACTATATGTTTAAATTGGAATTTCAAAAGCGTTTGAAACGCTTTATTATTTGGTAGCGTATCTTTTCAAATCTACAGATTGGTATACTTTTCAGGAATTTATACTGGAACCTTTTTATATGACTATATGTTCTAAAATATGTTATTTTCATACAGTTTGAAGAACTTTAGTTTTTTACCGAAATCTGAGAGCGAGCACCTTTAAGGTAGACCTCTTTAATATTAGCAAGCTGTATTGTCTACATATTTTGAATTTAAATGTGTATTGCTATTCAACATAAATTTTAATACAATTCAAATGTGTTACCTCTTGGAATTACATCAGAATAATTTGAAGGAAATCTTTGTTGCTGTGATTTTCTAATGTCAATACGACTTGCAAAAGAATCAATAACACATACAACAATCTTTAAAAAAAAATAGATTAACTGCCAATAAAAATTCAGCCGTCCTTAATTTTCTACGTCGATATAATTAAATAGATAATAATTTTAGTGAATTGACTTGTCATTACTGTGAATGTATCATATGACATTCATACGCAGTCAGCGGATATTTAAAACAGCGGTTTTAAGAATGATGTTAAATTAGAGACTTATCTTTATATCTTTATACTAATTTATTTTAGCTCGATTGTGAAGAAAGCTTAAAGCTTATCGAGTCACTCTCTAGTCCGCTTCCTTGAAAAAACAGTACTGGTGTTATATGAGGAGGTACGGTCGTGACCCCAGTGGGGCTCGACCTCGCAACCTCCGGGATGAGCGGCATACACCTTAACCTCTACACCACCGCTTCCCTTAGTTATCAGTTTCTGAAAGTAAGTTGGTCCTTCCATGCAGGTGTTAACATAACTTTACGGCATTTAATTTCTGTACTCACACTGAAAAAACAGAATGTCTGTAAAAAAAAATCATAATTATTTACTTAAATGTTAGTTTTGCACTACACATAAATGTGTTTTTGGCTTGACGGCTGTAAGCCCCAAGGCCATAGTTAGCATGCTACATGTCAAACACCGTAGACAATTTAATTGTCAAGTGTGCTGATAACAACTGTAAAACTGCGCTATGGGAAAGTAGTGCAAGATAGACCGGATCAAGCTGCTGTTTGAATGAAGCATCCGATAAGACCATATTACAAAAAAATGTACATACAGCTTCAAACGATTGCAGCATATTTCATAGCTTACGGTCTCTATTACACAGTTTTTTCACGGACTCTTGTTTTGGAAATTACTGCGCTATTAATGTCCACGCTGATTACGGAAGATAATTGTATGCATTTCACGGAAAAGTACGGATATTTACGGAACGTACGGAGCTCGATATAAGAGTTTGATTCTCAACTTGTGATGTTATTTCACTGAAAACCGTCTTATTTACGAATGATTACATCTGTATTCACCTAAAAATAAATTTCTGTTAAAAAAGGTAGAATTTACGTACATTTCCGACAGGGATGACACGTAATAAAGACAATGAAATACAATTGACTCATTTATTTTCATTCAAAAGATGATGCGGAGTTAATCTCCACCAAGCCATCTATAGCCCTAAGGCCTATAGCGCTCACAGCGCTTTGATTTATCAGTGATAAACGTAAAGTATAGTGAATACGCGTTCTGATCCCTTACAGTTAAACAAGTTAGAAACCCAAGGGAAATGGTTGTCTTCTCCAAAGATGCTTTGTATTAATTGCATTCTTTTTCACTGTGTAGCTTATCTTTCAAAGCGCGATTTTTTTTTTATCGTTTTGTTTACTGTATTTTAGTGTATTAAAATAATCGTCGCGCGCTTTTGTATCTGAACATGTCGCGTTTTCGCGTGGCGTGGCGAAAATGCGTCAAAATACTGATTTATCGCGTTTTCGCGTTATAGTAATCATGTAATTAATCTTTAACGCAGTATTGTACTTTCCATATCAAGGATGGGGACGCTGAAAATTATTTCGGTGTTATAGCATCAAGGTCATAGTACGGAAAAAGGTAAACTAAGTTAAAGCGATGTCTGCAAGAAAAACCTTCAGTAAAACGTTTACACGATACTGAAAAGATACAAGTTCTACTGACTTCAGATAACACCAATAGCCTTTTAAATTCTATGTAAATTTTACGAATGCATTTTTTTTTCATTTTTAAACATAGGACATTATGTTGGAAAACTGAATTGCTATTTTTTTAACTTTTCCTGTGTACTTAAACTGTCATACTTTACATTGAAGCTTTGCTTATCTATAATTATTTGTTTAGTTTTTATTTATTTATTTATTTATTTATCCATCTTAATGTTCTTTTATTTGTCTTTTTGTCTACTTTCTATTAAATATTTTTATTTATTCATGTAATGTTTTTTACTCTTATAGACGAACAAGCATGTTAAAATGCGATATAATTTTTTTAAATGACAATGTATTCACAATATTGCAAAGTATTTTGCAAAATGAAATGAAACAAATATTGAATACCTTATCGTTTTGTATATTTTCCGAGAGTAACTTTCAGCGCTTCTTCTGCCAAAATGACTACTTCAGGCCGTGTAGATTGTCATTTAAATACTTAAACAAAATAGGATTGTTTGTATCGGATAGCAAATGATATATTAACGTATTATATTTTTATTTATTGCGGTTTTTGAATGCAATAGATACTGATCAAGGATATTTTTGTTTATAAAAACAAGGTTTAGTTTTAACCCGGATAGAAATAAGTCATGCAGCAAAAATATACGAAAAATAGCTTCAATCGATGAGTGGGTACTGCCGATTCACATTTCTTAATACAGGGGTATAGGTTTTAATTGTTAGATGAAATTCTATTTACAATGTTGTCAATGGATAACGGTGAAAACCGGTTTGACTTGAAGCTAAAAATCTCCCCTAAAACAAACCGTTCTCGTTGAATTCTGAAAGCACTGCAGAAAGATAAATTGACTTGAGACAAATAGCCGGTACTGTTACCTGAATCAGGAAACATACGTACATTAATTCACAATTTAGTTCCATGTATAATGAAATGTAATAAATAATAACTTAAATAACAATTGTTGTCTTGCAATTATAATCAAAAGTTATTCTGTCATACTGCAGAGCCTGGTTAAAAATGTTTATATGTAATATTGTGTTTTCAAAATAAAAAAAAAGAATTGTTTTCTGAATGCCGATGCTATAGACCATATCAACGAAGAGTCACGTGGTCTGTTCAAGGTAAACATCAGATAAACTGCGGCTGAACTCTAGCAGTGTTTACTGGGATAGTGTAAGATTTGTGTTGATAATTAGCACTGCAGGAATTGTTAAACCTTAGATAATCCCTGATAAGCCCACAATAAATAAACCATTAGCATCCTCTTTTAATCAACAACACTTGCATTCAGTATTCATTCACAAGTTTATAATGTATCTTACAGTATATCATTTTATTACATATCGAAACAAAGATGCATCTTCAAGTTCTTCAGAATGGACAAAAAAAACTAATTGGGAGACCAAAGTTATGTTCTATCATTCAAATTGCAGACTATATAAAACAAAAAAACAGCATTTGATAAAGGATATAATTTCTTTATTGAAAGTTACATACATGAAGCATGTATAAGTAAGACAATAAACAGGTTCCATATTAAAATTATATTACCCTTCAAAATGGTCACAATTGTTTATAGTTAAGAATGATGCTCAAAACACAGTGGATGCTTTAAAAACATATAAGAAATAAGTTTTACCAAGTTATTTCTGTTATTGACAAATACAATCAGGTCATTACCAAAAGGGTGGAATTTTTATTTTTGACTAGGATAGTCAAAAGAGATTTTTACAGATTTCCTCTATATTCAATGTGAATGAAACTGTTATACATATCGTTATTTTTGGGTTAAAACTATGGCAATGTTAAAATTCTAGGAGTATAAATCACTGAGTAATGTTTTATTTAAAATGTTGATGGTCACTTTGAACGGTAATATCACTTTAATAATCAATATTACGCATAAAAACAGCATAATTATTATTACCAGCTAGGTAATTGGGCAAATGACACTAGCAGGGGTCAAATGGTGTGACTTGGTTGTGTTCACAAAGAAGGGATTATTTGTTAAACGTTTTTATTTTGATAAATTTGTTTGGGGAGACATGTTTACAAAATTGGCACAGTTTTACATCAGTGCTGCAGTTCCACATTTGACAGACACCAACAAAAACTAATCCTACACATGCAAATCTGTAGTTATAATTGGGTCTTGAAAGTTCGACAGAAGGCAACACACAGTCCAAATTTGATTGGCAATACCAACAGATTTTATTGGTAGCTTTCTGTCAAATATGTGAAAATTACGCACTTTTCCGATTGCTCTTTCTACGTGTATGCGGTGTTGTGCAATGACATGCGTGTCTTGAACATCAGTCGTAGACAACCGCTTTCGTTTTCCCAAAAACGGTGGAATATTCAGATGGAGTCCCAATTCAGATACATGTAGTTCATTGGCGATTGTAAAACCTTTATCTGCCATAACTGCATCGCCCTGCTTTAATTCTCCTCTTTCCAGTTTTAGCCTCAAAAGGTCGTACAAGCCACTCCGTTGACATATAGCTTTGTCAGATATACCTCCTGTGTACAGATGAGACACAAACATGATCCCACCTCTGCTATCTACACCAATTAAACCTTTGAATGTATTTGCTGATTTGTAGTCCGAATATGTCTGTGACTTTCGTACTAAAGATGATGGCATTTCAATTTTTAGTTCTGTGCAATCAATAATGAGCATTGTACTTGGGTATTGTTTTTTAAATTCAGGTTTCATATGTTTTGAGATAATGTCTCTATGTGGAAATATCTTCATGGACCCAAGTACCACAAACATTAAATTCACCCAAGTATTAAATATCTTTGTTATAGTGGCTAATGAAATATTAAAACGAATAGCCAAATCCTTGTTTAGTAAACCTAATCTTAATTTCATTAATGTTAGCAAAAACTCATTTTCTAGTGATAGCTTGTGAGCTCTGAAAGGTTGGCTTGAGTCATCATCATCCTCATCACTGTCTTAATTCACAGACTGCTCATAATCGGAGTCAAAATAATCGGCACCACAAGTAAATTGGCGTTTATTGCGTCTATCCCAATAAATTATTGCACTTCTGTCTTTATTTGGAACCAGCAACTCTAGAATTGTATTGAACACAGTTAAGTTTGGAAATCCTGTGTAGAATTGCATTAATTTCAGTTTAGGTTTTGATTCGATAATGTTTTGCAATGAGAACTGATGGTTGCAGACATTTGGAATGTCAGTCTGGGTTTGAGCATGTACTCTTTCATCGCCCTCTGATGCAGTGTCAGTGTCGCTATCGTCAAGTCGCCTTTTCTTGGGAGACTTTCGTTTTGAAGTTTTGGTCCAGTAAAATACAGATAGAACAGCACTGTGTAACAGAACTCTTCTTGGTGTGTCATAGTAATGAAAATCTTCTTTCTTGAAGTGTTTACTGCAAATTCGTGTTGATTTCGCGATAATAAAGTCATTTCTGGATGTTGTACCTGTCCGGCGTATTCTTTCCTTCCATACCTATATATGTACAGTAAATATGTAAACATAAATGCAACAGTTAAGTAAAATATATTTTATAAATTTATTTGAATAAAGTACTACACGTTATTCATGTATATATACATTGTGACAGTACAATTGTACTTTAAAGCTGGTATGAAGATGTAAATATTACATTAATTTACATAAAGTATTAACTGAAAATGAAGAAAAAACATACCTTTTGTTGTTTTAAATCATTTGGAAATTGATGCATGGATACATTTTCTTCATAACCAGACCCTTTGCAATTTGGCACACAACAATAAAACACCATAATTATCCTGCAACCTTAGATTATCAAATGTGTATTTCAATAGAGTGTAAATAGGAATGAGAGCTCAGCTGATAAGCCCTTCAACATGTTTACCTAGATAAGATCACGTGACTCTCTCCGCTGATATCGTCTATATCATTGTTAATATTTTGTTGCAATACTAGTAATAGGTTGCGATCGCATATGACTACATAATAATCAATCGAGCAAAAACGTGTGCCAAAAAGGTTATTCCTATTGTTTTGCCTGTATCGACAGCAATTCGTCACTTTATTTCAGTTAGCAAAATGGAATAAAGATGGGGTCATTTATTTGAATACATATTTTAGTTTTAAAATGTCTTTAAAAAAGAGAAATATTTATCTCTCGGTCAATTCAGGCATATACAAATCATTTGCAAAATTAGTTCACATTGTTTAAGCATTGAAATAGGTAGATATAACTATAGACAGCAATGTATGTAAATGTGATGTTGTAGAAAATGAAATGTACTTTTTTGACTGAATTTCTGTTACATTTGTAACAAGGATATAAGACAAAAAATAATTGACTCTATTGCAAAATATAATGTACACTTAATCTAAATGATACTTATTACTTCATCAGATCATTACACTTGAACATTACGAATTGTTAGTGAGTGTTTTTTTAAGATATTTTTTGCATCTTTTTGATAAAAAACATCAATAACTACTTTCCATGCACAAATATTTTAATAACCCGGAGCTTACCATTTAGTAATAACTTCAAACCTTGTCAGTTGTTATGTCCATCTTAACTGTAAAGTTAAAACCACCTTTCATAAGACTGTCTATCATGGAAAATTATTTCAGATACAAATAACAAGTCATAAAATTGTACAAATATGTGTTTATCAAGTCAATAATACCAACCAACAACATACACTACAAATTCATGTTCGTTTTAATCTATCTAGAACTTGTCTAGATTTGGGGAGATTGTCTAGATTTGGGAGATTGTCTAGATTTGGGAGATTTGCGTTATGGGGAGGCTGCGTTTTTGGTACGTGGCATTCCCTGTTTGATATTATTTTTGTTTTTTTTGTTTGTATACATTTCCATTGTCATCTGTTTCCACTACTTCATGTATAATCCGGAATTAGGTCATTTTTGAAGCTTCAAAGTTTGTTTCCAATGTAAATCTATCTAGTTCTGGTTATCACAATCTAAAAGGTATGTCATCCATTTATTCTTGATAAAACTCTGTATATTTTCTAAATTTTTCACAGCACAATGTTATTTCCTGCTAGGAGGTTCCATATTTACACTGCATTATAGGACTGTCTACTTCCGTTACCTAGGGAAATTGATATCGCTGTCAGCATCCTTATCTTAGATTATATATAAGTCATATTCTAGTTGCCGATTTAACCCATTGGTACATATTTTTTCAATGAATATAATTAGTTTATTGTATAAGTAGCCATTTTACAGAATTCAGCAAGTTTCTTCTTTTAAAAATAACTTTGTGACAAGTTTTTGGAACTTGGTCACTGTGACAAGAGTAGTAGGAAACTGATGGTGCAGAATCCCTCACGGGAGGGAAAACGCATCAGATCTTAAAGTACATTGGGAGGGAAAACAGTCCAAGTCGTAAAACGCATTGGGTCGTAAAAGTGCATTGGTGCTTAAAGTAGATATACATAGGGACGTGAAGCACACCGTGACTGACTTTATGGTTTATGATTGTGTGTGTGGTGTGTGTGTGTGTGTGTGTGTGTGTGTGTGTGTGTGTGTGTGTGTGTGTGTGTGTGTGTGTGTGTGTGTGTGTGTGTGTGTGTGTGTGTGTGTGTGTGTGTGTGTGTGTGTGTGTGTGTGTGTGTGTGTGTGTGTGTGTGTGTGTGTGTGTGTGTGTGTGTGTGTGTGTGTGTGTGTGTGTGTGTGTGTGTGTGTGTGTGTGTGTGTGTGTGTGTGTGTGTGTGTGTGTGTGTGTGTGTGTGTGTGTGTGTGTGTGTGTGTGTGTGTGTGTGTGTGTGTGTGTGTGTGTGTGTGTGTGTGTGTGTGCACTTCTGGGTGCTGTGGGGCTCGTTTTGTGGAGGCTGCGTTTTTGGTACGTGGCATTCTCTGTTTGATATTATTTTTGTGTTTAAATGACACCCACATGGAGCGTAATGTTAAAATAATTGCTTTATAATGTTACATGTCTCATACCATCCACTACAATAAGGTTACAATTGGTCAGATAATCAGTTGTCATCTTGCGTTAGAGCTCTAGGTTTGAATGCTTTATTTTGCACTACGTTATTCGTTTAACACAACAAATGGCGAATAGTCTAAAGACTAAAGACAAGTATCGTAGTAATTATGAGGAAAGATATTGAGGATCACTTAAGTATGTTAGAAAATCAGTCTCAAAATGCGATACGTCTGTTTGTTAAACATAAACTTAATAAATATCGAATTCAAATCACGCGCCAGTATTCATTTTTTACAGTCAGTGAACCACTTCAATCTGCTCAGAAGGTTAGCTAATATGTTAATATACATACATACAATAGTTTTTATAGCAGATTTATATTCTGTTTTGCTTTTTCAGTATTTATTACATATGTGATATTTATTTATTTAGATTTGATTTAAAACTTTTAGCATACCCTTTGTTGTTAAAAAAAGGAATAACAAAACATATAAAAATGATCAAAATTTCGTTGTTACAAATACACAAAGATGAATGCCTAAATAATTCTTTTATAGTGCAATAAGTGTAAAATTTAATGCAACATCGATATTGTATTGGAGAAACAGACGTTTTGCTTCCTAACTTATGTTAAAGAATTTATAATGTGTAAGCTGTGGTATTTTTGATTTTGAGCTATATAATGTAAGGTCGCATTATTTAGCATTTCAACTTATGCCTTTTATGAAGCCTGGTCACTTGATTAGTTACAATATGTGTAAATGTTAAAGATTGGTTTGAACAAGTTCCCTGTAATGATAATATGTATGTAGATATCAATCCCTGGAGAACAGGAGGTGAAATTTTAAAACCTGTTTATGTTTAAATCATTCAAACTGCATTGCCAAACTTTTAGGAGGGAAAATCACTTTTACCACGTTCATTTACACAGAGGCATTGTTTGTAACATGAGGAATTTACTTAAGTAACATAGAAAAACTTTCATATTTCAGTGCACAAAATGTGGTTATTACTTTTTGTTTCGGAGACCTTTTGCATCATTTTCGAGTATGGCATACACAGGATTATTATTCCAACAAAAGCGTATGCTGTGAAGAAAAAATTCAGGAAAGAAGAACATTTTTGAGTCATCTTAAACATAATCTAGGGACAAAACTGATGTAGCGCGGAGGACTTTAGAAGCTATGAAAATATAAGCATTATAAATAAGTAAAATATTACAATACAATGAGTTGATCGAAATCTCAGTTACCAATTGGTATTGGAAGAGTTAAGACATAATTTTAAAAGGCGATGGATATATTTAAAAAAACCCGTTAAATCAAGGAAGGGGACCTTTAAGAGGAACCGATCTCGTGACAGAAAAGATCCTTGGTCCGAAATGTATATACGCATGGTCATACCGTCGGCACAGACGACAGCTATAGCAAAGAGCATGTTGGAACGTCAGTCACCTGGGACTTTGTCTGAACTTGAGCGAACGAAAACGGTGCGAAAAACGCCCAAGCGAAAAAACTCTGGAGGGACACCAGGAAGGAAAGGCACTAAAAAGCCCAAAAAGGAGGTGGAAAATACACCTATAAATTCTGATACTATCACTACTATTGGACCGATACTTAAGTGACTGCACAACTGACTCCTCCTCATTCATAGAGAAATCGTCGACAGCGATGATTCAGTGTGATATTTGTTTGAAAAGTTTTGGAAGACGGGATAATATGTTACGTCATAAAAAGAGTGCACATTCGAAAGAGGATTCTGACGACGATTCTGTGTCGGAAATTTCTGAACGTGAGGACATTTTTGGGTCTAACGATGACGTTGAAATGTCTGGAAGTGATGAATCAGACGATGGCTCCAACCGTGCTTTGGATGTTGATCCTTGGCATGATATTATAGTCGAGGTGTTTAACAGCTGTGAAACTCAATTCCAAAATGCAGTCAAGGAACTCATGGAAGAAGGGGATGGAATCGGTGAAAGTGAAGCCAGGGAAACTGTTTTTAATAACATGAGAAGCACCTATCGAAGGGCTATGATGAATGTCTTTGGTAGAAAACTACTTTGGTTCAATAGTATGAAGGAAGACCCAATGTATAGAAGCATAAAGGATACAATCAGTCATCTTATTACCATTGAAAACTATGAAAGGGAAGAGGATATAGTCTTTACAGAGATTTTCTCAATCTTTCCTCAGCATGAATTTCAATAGTGTAAGCACATTTTAATCAAAATTGAAGTATTTTGAGATTGACATAGAAGTTTTATAGTACTTTTGATCTCGAGCAACATTTTTACTGAATTTAATATATCATATGTCTTTATAAAAACCGTAACCAAGTACTCATGTACTTTTCTCCATTGAAGTTATGGAAAGCCTCTGGTCTTACTGGAACACATATGTACATGTAATCAATATTTTACAATATATTAAATGCTGAACCGCGTATTCTTTCGTTAGTTGAGCTATAGTACCGTGATTAATAGTCTTAAACAAGAATTTATAGTATAAAGTATGGAAAGCCAATGTCGTCTTCTATGTTCATATCAGCTTAAGGTGAATTCAAATATTGCTTAATATTTGTCTTAGGTACTAGTGAAGTGATCAATGTAAACTTGTAATCATTATTTTCCGGTACATTTCAATGGTTTATAGTTGCATGTTGACATTTATACATGATTTAAATTTCATCAACCGTTGCTGCAGTGTTGCTAGTCTTTGACTTGATGTTTACCAGAAGGAGATTTAAAGTCAGTCGGTTAAGTCCTCCCAAAAGGTATAGTGGTAAATTATAAAAGGCCTCACCCTGACACTACGACAACCTAAGTGCGTAACAAATTTTTGGTGTCAGAAGTGGGATTCAAGATGCAGTGTGTTATCGCATAAACAAGTACGGAACTGAACAAAGCTGAGCTGAATAACTGTGACTGAGAAGGAACTGCTTGCAGTTGTTTTTGTCACTCAATATTTCAGACAATATTTATTAGGCCGAAGGTTCAAGATCCATACCAAGCACCAGGCTCTGGTCTAGCTGATTAAGTTAAAAGAGCCAAGCGCTAAAATAGCACGCTGGATCGAACTTTTGGCAGACTGTGATTTTGTGATAGAGTACCAACCGGGCAAGAAGCAAGGCCATTGTGATGCAGTGTCCAGATGTGCCACCACACATGATTGCGCATGCGCTGCAGTTGATATGACTGGGCCACTGAAATGTGGAACATGTAGCAAATGTCAGAGAAGAGCCGACTTCATTGTAATCGGCATTCAAGCGACTACAAAGATACCAGTTCTAACGCTAGTGCAGTGAAGGCAGTGATAGCCAGTGGATCCGAGCAACCTTGCACATCACAAGATACAGCAGAAGAAGGAAGCAGACGTGTGTCGGATGTTGGTTAGGAGGATACACAACCGAGACGTTGAGTCGCAAGCAGCAAGAGGATATAGACATCTCTTTCCTCTTAGAGGCAGTTAATAAAGGTCATCTGTTACAGAAATGTTAGGAAAGTGTGCCACAGCACAACACTACTGGGTCATTTGGGACTCCCTGTTTGTTTATGATGGAATTATGTGCAACAAGTTCAAGAAAGAAAACAATACTTATGAGTTTGCACATATAAGTACCAAGAAGTCTCCGACAGGAAGTCATGAAGCATTCGTATAGTGCAGTAACGTCAGATCACTTTAGTGTTAAAAGAACTAAGGCACGGCTCCTTCAGGGCTTCTACTGGTAATATGGTTAAACATGTGAAGCTGTTTGTACAGCACTGCGATGTCTGTGAAAGTGATAAGCGACTATCAAAAGCACCTAAAGCGCATTTGAGGCCTATTGTAACTTGAACTTCATGGGATGTGCTTGCAATGGATTTCACGAGACCTTTTCCAGAAACACCAAGGGGTAACCGATATATCATGGTTCTCACAGACCTCTTTTCTAAATACAAAGAGGTTATCACAGTACTGGTGTTTAAATGAGACCAGGAAAGTTGGTACCATGCCGAAAATGCATGGTCAAAAAGAAGCAGTCGGATATATCTCTCATTGCTCAGATGGACAAGCAAGGCCGTGAAAGATTATTTCATCACAATAAGCTAAAGCCCTATAGGGAGAAAGTCTACTAAAATGAGCTATTTCATTGGCCAAAAAGCTAAAGAAACATAAATTTTATTGGAGCAGTCGGAATTAGCACAGTTATCTTTTTATCGTGTTGTGATTCGGTTAATTTTCAGTGTTTCAATTCTATAAAGTTGATGTAATGTAAATTTTTATTTCAAGTGACTATGGTATAAAAACAATTAAGTTCAATTTGATTATCAAATATGTATTAATTACAGTATTATATTTGTTATGAACAATAAGCATGTTTTAACCTTTGTGATAAACTTTAGGAAGGCTCAAGATATATTGGTTAATTCAGAAAATTGTGAGAAAGGTTTTATCCAATATATACGGTAGCATGTTTTTAACCAAAAGTATTGCGCTTAAACAGAAATTTGTAACTAATGGTAAAAATTTCAAATTTTTCAAAAGAATAAGTGCATGCTTTGAAATATACGGTAACATAGTTTAACTATGGATGAAATTTGAAAATTTGTAGAGTAGTGCAATTTCAACAGAAGAATTACGGTACGTTTCGGGCGGCTTACAGATATTTTTGTAACAGTGCATAAAGCTTATGAATGAGGTCAATCAAGTATCTGTATAATTCAAGAGTGCATGTGAATCGAAGAGTTAATCCAACACGTAAATATGATCAACTATGTCATAGTTTTGGCATTTTTAACTTATGCTGATTTACACTTTAATATTTTCAGGCTTACGGTAATAAAGAAAAAGCTGCATACCGTTGGAAGGTATACCAGTGCAGGAGATGTTTGATGGTAGACCGGAAGGTCAGGACGGTTACACATATATTGAAGCATCACGCGCCATTTGATCGTGTGCCTTATTCGTGTTCACTGTGCAGTTTCCGGTGCCTGATCAAAAAAACAAAAATAATATCAAACAGGGAATGCCACGTACCAAAAACGCAGCCTCCCCAAAACGAACCCCACAGCACCCAGAAGTGCACACCACCAACATACACACACACGCACACACACACGACACACACACACAATCATGTACACACACACATACACCACCAACACACACCAAAGACACGTTGGTTAACCAAATCAACGGATACAAGCGTCATAAGGATGAGGCGAAGAAGGCTGGTGGTAAGTTGGACCGCTCAAAAGTCATAAACCGGTCGAGTAACCCGAAGTACATTGGGGATGAAGACATGTTCATGATCACCAGAGAAGACCCTAGTAGGAGGTTAGATAGACCGGAAGACCCACTAGAGGATCAAAATAGCATATTTGAGGACGACGGGGATGACTTGATGCCCTCTCCTTGTCAGCTTGGGCCAGAGGTATCGGTCCATGCAGTCCACTTAAGATGCCGTGCAAGGTCACCACCTCAGATTCATATAGTGTTTCTGCGAGTCATCACAGGCAAGAGCCAGTATTTGGCCATACACAAGTTTTAATCAGCCACCATTATGGACCGTTGCAACAACAGCGACCTTTACCACTGCTTACTCCACCATTCAGTCATGATCATCTGAGACTGGGCTGGAATCAGCTAACAGGGTTATCACAGACCTATGGAAATCCTACTTTTCCATGTACTATATGTTTACAGGACTTGTATCCTAATAATAATGTTAATTCTACTTAAGCACTTGGTCTGTTCAGGGTAAACAATACTAGTAAGGGCGACTCTAATGGACGAGCTAGAAAGGGCATCTTCAATATTTGAAGGCATCCTTTCTTCACTGGTGAGGGCGGCATCGGAGTCAGATCCCCTGATGGTAGAGATAGAACAGAGCCGAACATCAGAGAAGACAGGAAGCGAGACTGAGGAAGCAAGCAGTAAGGAGGCCAAGGGTGAGAACCAATCGCCACATAGTTGCCCTCCCGCATTGAATCTGACTCCAGTCGTAGAGGCCATAGACAGAGCAACAAAGGAAATTGCATGTGCCATCAACAGAGGGAGCAGAGCCTAGAAGTGCCATGATCAGACATTATTGAAAGTCGTCGCGAGTTTGGACATGATTGAGAGGGCGTTAGGGAGAGGTAACGAGTCAGGGAGGTCACCGAGCAGAGAGACCAGACGTGAACGGGTAAGTCGAGAATGACAGAAGGAAAATAACAGGCCCGTCTTGAAGAGTACTGTGAATAAGGGTAACTCTAACCGGAAATAAACTGCCATGATACTAATTGAATACCTAGAGAAATATAAACAACATAATTTTATGTGGAAAACAAGATACTTTAGTGTGAAAAAAGTGACAAAACTTTTATAAACATGAAATTAAGTGATTTGAGACTGAAACGGGTTGAGTTGTGATTTTCATAAATTTGATGAACATTATTTTACTGGTTTTCAAAGTTGACTAACAAGGTACGTGGCATTCCCTGTTTGATATTATTTTTGTTTTTAACTAAATCGAATTCTATTCAAGAAAATATTTATTAAGTGCTTTGGAAAAGAATAATATGCGGAACATTCATTAAGGACTCTGTTATAAATGAAGTATTACCTTTGACACTTCAAGCTGAAAGTTTACAATTAATTGATTGAAGGTGTCATATTTATACATTGGAACTCACGATGGAAGTGATTAATTATTGGAACTGTTAGAGGATATTTATAGGTTAAGCCCAGATGTTCAGTTGTTGTTATTCACGTATAATTATAATATATACCTTGTTGGTGTTTAAACACTTAGTGACATTTTTACGAAGTACGTGTTGTAATGTTGTTGACCCATTTTTCGGTAATAGATCTGAATTTGAAAAGGGTCCAAAGGACTTTAAATTTTTATCTAGTCATTTATTGTTGTGCTTTACCTTTAAAAGGAACTGATAGCATTATCTAAAGTTATTCAAAGTTTAAAACTTAATTATTTTTTATTATTGTTGTAAGCTTTAAGCATATTTATTTTATACAGGATACGGCAATCGGAGTTTTGCCTTTAAAAGAAGGGGGTAATTTTATAACCCGGAACTTACCCCTTTAGTAATAACTCAAAATCTTGTCAGTTTTTTCTGTTCATCCTAACTGTAAAGTTAATACCACTTTTCATAAGACTGTATTTTCATGGAAAATTATTTTAGATGCAAATAACAAGTCATAAAATTGTACAAATATGTGATGTGATGTGATGTGCTAGGAGGTTCCATCTTTACATTGCATTATGGGACTGTTTACATTCTTTACCTAGGGTAATTTGATATCGTTGTCAGCATCCTTATCTAAGCTTATGTATCATCTAGTTGCATATTTAACCCATTGGTACATATTTTTCATTGAATATCATTAGTTTATTGTATAATTAGCCATTTTGAAGAATTCGGCAAGTTTCTCCTTGTAAAACTAACGTTGTGACCAATTTTTGGTACTTGGTCACTATGACCAAATTGGTCAATAACCTTTTAATGTTGGTACATTTACCATATTAACCACTTCTGACAACTTTTTCTTGGTCATTTATCTCTGCTAGGATAAAAGGGCTTGGTTTGTGACCAATGGAATTCATTCCTTTCTGAGAACTTAACAACTTTGCAACGCTTTTGAATTTCGTAGCGTATTTTTTTTAATTTAGAGATATACCTGACATGAATTTATACTGGAGCCTTTTTATATGATCATATGTTCTAAAATACGTTATTTACATACAGTTTAAAGAACTTTATTTTTTTACCAAAATCTGAGAGCGAGCAGCTTTAAAGCTGCTCGCTCTCAGATCTTGGTAAAAAAAACAAAGCTCTTCAAGCTGTATGAAAATATTTTAGAACATATAGTCATACAAAAAGGTTCCAGTATAAATTCCTGTAAAGTTTATTTTTATATTTGAAATAATCCGCTACCAAATTATAAAGCGTTACACACGTTTTTGAAATTCCAATATAAACATATTAAAATTCCAATATAAACATATAGTGTAGCGGTGCCGAAAACCAACATTTTCAATCAATTTGTGCAAATTCCTACCTAGATTTTTACTTAGACTGTTGATTCTAGCCTTTAGTTTTATATCTATCAATAAGTTTGTCATTTATTTTTTTCAACGGTAAACTGAGAGCGAGCAGTTTTAAATGCCTACTACTGAAAATATGAGCCTTCTGAGGAGGTGAAACATAAATAGCCTGAGGAGGTAAAGCATACACAACAAAATCGACTCTTGGGTACATAGAAGTGAAAAGGCTAGTGTATTGAAGTGTCATGTGGCATGTAAATGATTGCTCTTATCATTTTGGAGCACAGCAGATGCATAGTGTCCACGAAAAGGAAATACAATTATAAATTTTAGCTATACAACGTTTGTGCGACAAAGTATGATGGCCTAACACCTTAAAGTTTTCAATTTGTTGGTTCGTAAATCAAGACATAACTCAAATCAAACACCAGTTTTCACTTTGAATTGATAAATAAACTATCATCAATCTTAAGAGAACATAACATATAACATTTAACAACATATCTAATTCTGACCGCTGCGTTTATTCAATAAATAATGTTCGATGCCAGAGAAACTTTATCAACTGCAACAATTTATTATATCAAAGATCAATTATACACTGTTATATCAAATTGGTATCAATCTATACACTGTTTATCTGTTCATATATTATCCTTTATCTTTTATCTGGTCGATGATATAATGAGGTTATCGACCCAATATAAATCTACTAATCTTTTTTTAACTAGAAGATAATACAGTTTTAAATGTTAATGTCGAACGCTTGAACACTAGTCCGTTCCAACAGTAGTAAAACCTTGAATCTTATGTTTTCGTGCCTTAACAGGAGAGCCCGCTTCTAAATCTTAGCTGTCCTTCACAACACTTGTTGAACCTTGAATCGTATGCTTTCGTGCCACAACAAGACTTATTCTTTCCCATTCTTAGATGTCCTCCACAGCACGTGTTGAACCTTGCATCATATGCTTTCGTGCCACAACAAGACTTATTGTTTCCCATTCTTAGCTGTCCTCCACAACACGTGTTGAACCTTGAATCGTATGCTTTCGTGCCACAACAAGACTGCCTGCTTCTAATGCTTAGCTGTCCTCCACAACACGTGTAGAACCGTGGATCATATGAGCCACAAACAGCTGTGAATAACGATATCTTGATTATACTTTCCACTTTCTCAACCATTTCTGTACAAAGCGATATTGACAATTTAGACAGTACTGTTTCATCATATATTCGGTATTTAAATTATATATGTTTTATCATGTTATAAATTATTTTGCTAGAATTTCCATCGGTACGAAACATGGTGGCGCAACCAAGGAACTTACACACATGAGAGTAGCCATCACTGAGCTATCAATGATGATCAAAGAAAATTGAGATGGATCTAATTGTTTATAATGAATAATTTCTCTATCAAGCATAGCACCATGAACCAATTAACATAGTCGATATACATGTTGAATTGAATATGATATCTTTAAATTCAAAATTGTCTTTAACCACTCACAAAGACTGTAAGCACAATGCTTTCCATGTCTAGTACATATTTATACATACAGCTATCAACAAATCACCATAATAATACAGAACAAGTTGACAACAAGAAAACGATAGAAGACTTTTGGCTAAGTATTTATCAACCTCGGTCAAATGAACCTTACCTATGATTTGAGTTGATTTATTATTTCTCGATTGCGATTAATTTCCTACAACTAATATACTAATCGCTCTACATGGCACGTGCAGGGATCGAAGCCGGTGCCTTCCGAGTCATAGACGAACGTGCTACCACTTCGCAATGGCTGCCACACAAGTGTGTAAACTAAATTTTAATTAAGTAATTTTCAAAACATCTATAATGATTTATAAATTTACAGGTAAAAGCTGTTTTGGCATGTCAATCTTACCTGCTTTAGTGGTTTCCATGGTAACCAGAAAAAGAATAAGTGCAACCAGTGTGTCTTGCTTCATTATTCTGTCAAATACACATTGAATTTCATAAAACAAAAACAGTTTAATAATTATGTTAAGAGAACTGGCTAATAATACGGCAATTTGGGTAATTTTCAGGCAAACAAGTCGCAATTTGATAGCAGACAGACTTATTCGCGAATAGGATATGTGAAATCTATTAAATAATATCCGTTCCAGTGGTGTTCATCGTCTTATAAACAATGATTTGGAGTTCTGATGTGCAGTAATTAACCACGAAAGCCGGAGGCCTGAGTGATTTATAACTGCGCATCATAACTACAACAACGATAACAACGCTGAAAAGGATGTTATTTCGAGCCCTTATTACCAGATATTAAAAGAGGTTAACAACGGCAGAGGATTATTTTCTACGTGGATATTTAAAAAGAATTATATGTCTGCTGTCAGCCATTAATATACAAAACTGTGAACCCTGTTATGTTTCTAATAAATGAAATAAAAACATGTAATTCAGTGCATGGGGATGCTGTATTTTTTCGAATGTCTTATTGATTTTATTCTAACACTAGTGACATTTTCTGTAATATACGCAAAGAAGAATGTGAGCGTGACATATCTTACAAAGTATATCACTCTATTTTGGCTGTTAAAATTCCCTCCCGCGTAATTTTCACACAACATTTACGAGTGTGTGTGCGTTAATACGCTTGGATTGGCATTGCAATGAGTGAAGTCACGTGATGTTAAGAAATCGTAATAAATCGTTACTTGACTTCCGTAATCGCCTGCAAAATCAGCAACACAAAAATAAGACAAAATGTGTTTTAATGGAGGAGTTAAAATGAACAACCAAAAGTTCACGGATTACACGGAATAATACAAATTCAAAGCAGCGACTTCATGTTAGTGCAGAAAATAATACCTGTTAGAACTTTTTTGTTTAAATTAACGTGTAGGAATAGAAATATATTTTATTTTGAGTGATGTACCGGATTATATATCACGATTTGTTGTTTAGATGTTTCGGCTTTCCAGATTAGATTATTATACATCTAACCTCTAAATCGTGATATGATCCGATATTTCACTCAAAATTAAAATGTGTTTCCTAAGTACACGTGCATCAATAAAATTACAAATTAAAGAGGATATTGAAAGCTCATCAACGTTTTTGTAATAACTTTTAAACAGCGAATATCCATGCAATTGAACATTGACAAAAAGGCTGCTTTTTATTCAGTCGGTGGTCCTAATATCATCATGTCGTATGAGGACTATAGCTTTTTCTTCACTGTATTTTGCCATTCTGTTTGAATACATATGGAGCTTAACGATAATCTAGCTGGGACGTAGGACAACATGTTTCCTATATTTAAAGTTCCAAACTGCTAAGCACAGAAAAATAAGTGACGCACTGTTCAAAAAAATTTGATTAGCATAGTACAAGGATTTCATACCGGATGGGGTATGCATTCCCCAGTGGTGCTAAAATCACTAAATAATGTAATATGACTTGGCAGGTGAATAACTGGCAAGGTTATAAACAATGTGACGTCACTTTCCAAAGTACAGCATCGGATGTTATATTAAAACGCATCATTTGATAAGTTGCATTTAGATTTATTTTAAAGAGAAGACGGTAAACAATAAGCATGACAGCAGTGTCCAAAAGAAAATACGTCCCCGGGGGTCGCGGGAACTCGGCAGAGCCTCGTTTACGCAAAGCACATAGCTAGGTTTTCGTCTGGACCGCATGTATCTTATGTTATCAGCATGTCGATAAGATGTCGAAAATATGTTGTCAAGAGCTTACAGTATATCACCAACCACATCGTACCATATTACACAAAGTCATAGTCGAACGATCAGCGTAGATAATGGAGAGCAAAATAACAACATGCAACCTAGTCATTTTTTTCATATTTTGTCTAAGTTGAAAATAAAGAGAAGTCTGAAATAGTGTGACTTGACATTTAGAATAGGATTAGAATAAATTATTAAAATTATTACTAGAATATTTTATTAGAGGTATCAAATTAATATACAATACATCAATATTTATTGAAACAAGTTTAAATCGTCTTAAACTAAAATTGTTAGTAGAACAAAATGTTTATTAAATTAGTTCCCCTTTTGTTCTACATCCTTATTAATTTCAGTTGTGAGCAGTTACATAGTGAGTAGTTATCGGATATTTGTCATTTTAGTATAAAATTAAAAAATACGGACATGCGAATTTTAAAAACTTATTTTCAAAGTTTGTGGTTTTTCTCCAATACAAGAAGACGTATTTGTCTGGTAGGAATTGATTTTTTCTTTAAATGCAAGTGACAAATGAATAGTTGAACCCTAGCTCGATAACAAAATATTCATACACCTGTATTTAAAAGTTCGGTGGAACCATACACTACTGTATTAACAAATTTAAACTCTGCCAACTTTGAGTCCACTATAAATAATTGATAGGCCCGACTCATGCCTTAAAGTTGGTAGCAGTGACGGAAAATGTATTACATGTACATCTCTCCACGAAGGTGACACAATCTTGACTGACCGTCCGAAAGCCACTCATTAAGCTACGGATGATATCTTCGTATTCAAACTAAAATCATTTTCATAAAATTAACAAAACCATGCATCAAGTCGCGATTTAACCTAATTCGAAAATGTTTGGCAATAATTATTTATTTGACAAAGAACCTCGGTGAATCAGGTTAGTATGATGTTCACTGTGTATTTCACAAACTATAACATAAATGCTTGTTTCATTTAATCCTATTACCGTACTTGCCATGAATCAAAATTTTAGTTGTGGGACACTCACAATAAGCAAGCGAATAAGCTTGATCAGTTTTTATAAGAAGTACAGGTTATGAATTTACCTGCGGAAAATGAATTGTTTTGTTACTGCCAAATATTTTACTAGTTGATAACAATGCTTGAACCGTTTTGAACATTGAGGCAGTCATTGGGAGTATAAGGACTGCTTACAAGGATTGGTAATGTCATACCTGTTTGACGTACAGGATTTAATCTTCTTTTTTTTGTAAAAAAACGCAAAAATTAAATTTGCGTACAAAGATATCACCTGTATTTGCAAAAAAAAAAGTTTACCACATTGAAGACGAAGTGGTTAATAATATTATCCCGGGTATGTATGGGGAAAAATGCATAAATTTATTGAAAATTGCTTACCTCCGCCTACATCACCTTCCCAAAATATAATGTGTTCTTATTATTTAAATTAATCTTCATTTTCACATCTCTCTCATCCATCTTTTTTCACCAATACTAATTTGGTTTTAAAGAAATATTGAATTAATTATGTTTTGCATGTTATGAGTATCACTGAAGGAGATCCATACACCCTGTCAATGCACTCATGACTCATTTTAACAATTTAGCGAAGGGTTTTTTTAGTTTATACTAATTTATTTTAGATTGACCAACTAAAAGGTGTGGCAAATGAGTCTTTATCAGTCTTCCTAGAAAAACCACACTGGTGTCATATGAGGAGGTACGGTCGTGATCTTGGTTGGGCTCGAACCCACATTCTCCGGGATGAGCGGCAGATATCTACGCCTCTAAACCTCGCGTTCTTTAAGAGTTTTGGTCCGGACAAATATGGGAAAATCGCATTGTTTCCTCTTACCTTAAAATTGGAAGTGTATAAAATTTCTCTTTATTTTGATATTTGTACTTCAAAGCATAATCCCATATGTGGCAAGGCGTCTGCATCTTGCTGATGTAGATTCATAAAATTTGGAAAAAAAATCTTACTGCGGTTCAAAATTGAGGACGACAACGCTGTGCACATTTATAGACAATTCTAAATGCCAACTATCTAAGCTTGTACCTTGTGGTTATGATCAAGAAGACGTTCTTTCTATATATTTATGTAAAAAAATAGACCAACTAGGAGTAGACAACTTTGATTCTATCAAATTTGGTAAAGGACCAGTAGACAATGCTATGTAGGAAATATCTAAGCTTTGAACCCGTGTTTTGGAGAAGAAGTTATTAAAGCGTCTCCTTATAAAGGTCAATGCAAAACAAGTTACCACCCAGGCTTGGGTCAAATTTTGACCCTACTGGCATGATTTTAACAAACTTGGTAGAAGACCACTGAACATTGCTAAATACCACATATCTAAGGTCTGAGCCTTGTGGTTGACTCAAATATTTATTAAAAACAAGTGACCACCTGAAGGGGAGGGGACAATTGTGACCAAGGAGCAAGATTTTATCAAAATTTGGTAGAGACCACTAGACAATGCTATGTACAAAACAAGCTTTGCCCTTTGGAGAAGAAGATTATGAAACGTTCTCCTTTATATGTCTTTGCAAAACAAGTGAACACCTAGGCTTGGCAGTTATTTCAATGGCAATGATTTGAACAAACTTAGTAGCAAGACCAAAATACAATGCAATATCAGAAAATTTACTAAGGTGTTTGGAACGCAAAGACTCAAAGATTGTATTATTGAAACAAGTACCACCTAGGGGAGTTGACAAAAGTGACCAAGCAGGCAGATTTTTCAAAATTCTTGATAGAGGACCACTAGACAATGCTAATTGTACAAATATCTGTTTTTTAAGCTTTTGAGAAAGCAGTTTACTAAGTATTGGTCCTTTATAAGTCTTTGCAAAACAAGTGACCATCCGAGCTAGGCCAATTTTGATCCCAGGGGCATGATTTGAACTTTGTAGAGACCAGTAGACAATGTTATATACAAAATATCTTACATGTAGCCTGTGAAAAAGATGTTTTAAATTTCTTCTATATAAGTCTATGTAAAACAAGTGACCACCCGGGCGGGCCAATTTTTTACCCTCGTGCCATGGTTGAACATACCTATCAAGTACATTGTACCACTGGACATTGCTATGTACCAGATATCAAAGCTCTAGGCCGTGCGGTTTAAGATAAGAAGACGTTCTTTAAAACATCTATTTTAGCTCTGGCGACTATGCTATTCAGTCAACCGGAACCATTGGAACATAATTTAAACATGGTACATGTAGGTATACAATAGAAATAAAATCTTTGGAATTCAAGCCAGTTCTTGCATGCACTAAGAAGGAAATAAGAAATGAGTGTTTAAAGGTTCGTACCTTTCGGTGAATGGCAGATGTGCATATAGGAGGCTTCATACTTCTTTTATCAAAGTTTATTCGCAAAACGCCATCCTAGATGACATAAGAGGGGGTAAGCGTTTAAAAATGATTGGCCATCATTAAGTTATATGACTTCTTAGGAGATATCAGTTTCCTTCGCTCGATGTTGTATCTGAACTAGTACACATATAGGACGTCATTTGGGTTTTCATGTGGTGGTAACAATTTGAAGATGGTAACTCAATATAAATATCTTGGGTTAGTTTTAAATGAATTCTTAGATTTTAATGTAACTGTCAAGTCTGTTGCCCAGAGTGCTGGTAACCTTGGGTTTACTTGTTGCCAAATGTAAGGAAATTGGGGGTGGCGTATATTAATGTTTTCCGTAAACTTTTTAAAGTACAGTTTGGCCAGTAATTTAATTTTGAGGATTTTTTTTGGGGACTAAATCTTACTCCTGTATAAATGCATTACAAAACAGAGCCATGCGGTTTTTTTTTCTTTCTTGGCACTGGAAAATATACTCCAAATAATGCTTTGTATGGTGAATTTGCATGGCATCCACCACATGTTAAGCAGTGGGGGTCTGTTTCCCGACAGTGGTATAGATTACTGTCAATGGATGCCACCAGAATTAATTACAAGATATTTCATTTCTGTTTGCAAAAGGGAAATACTAACTGTAGAAACTGGGAATTTCAATATAAGAAATGCATGGTAGATATAGATATGTTACAGTCTGTAAATGCATGCTTAAGTATGACTTCAAAACAATTTTGTGATAAAGTTATTCAAGCTTCTTTTGAATCAGTTTGTTAATGTATGGAAAACTAACATACAGAGGGAAATAGGGTCGGGGGGGGAGAGGAGGAAATGAACTTAGAACATATAAGTTTAAAAGTTTAAACAAGAGTTTGAAACTGAAGACTATATTGGCGCATCCTTTCTCTGTTAAATATAGATCTGCATTTGCTAAATTCAGATGTGGAGTTGCTCCAATACGTTTAGAAACTGGGGGGGTATCAAAATATTCCGGTTGATCAAAGAATATGTCCAGTTTGTGAACTTTGTGTAGAAAATGAAATACACGTCCGTTACACTGTCCTGTATACCAGTTTATCAGAGATGTTTTAGTTGCTGAAGCAATGCTGATAGATGAATCTTTCTGTAACTGGTCAGATTCTGCTAAATTGAAGTTTATTTTCTCCAACAAAGAAATGGTAAATGTCAGTGCCAAAACCTGTTTTAAAATTCTTAAAATTAAAAACAAGAAATAATCTAATCTTTATATAACTAATGTTCTTATTATTTAAAGATGTCGTCATCTTTTATTTCAGTTTAGGTAATCATTGCTAATCAGTTCATCCTTGATCTGATCAGGGCTGATATCTGATTTCTTAAGACATTTTTCATTATGCCCGTTAGGGCCTCTTTTTTTTTTTCAGTGTCTTACATTTGTTAATTTTTATGGCAGTTCTTAGTCATGGATTAGCAATGGTAATCTAACTTTTACTCTGTGTAATTAGTCCTAATATAATTCTGTGATATTTTTATAATATTAACAGTCTCTTTTTATTCTTGGGTAGAAAGACCAATTACATGTGTTTTATATTTTAAGTATATATGTTTAGTAATAGCACGTGTATTGGTATGGTACTGAATAAACTATTTAACTATAGCTTATGATAAGGCTATGTAAATTTAAGTATAGTCTGTGATAATGCTATGGGGATTTTTTTTAAAATGTACATATGACTGTGATAATAATTAATATATAGTCTCCTATAACTCAATATTAGTGGCAGCATAACATTGGTTCTTTGTTTTTAATTCATGTTTATGTAATGTAAATGTATATTATGCTGATGAGACAGAAATAAACTATTATATATACATAAGGATATACGTTTTGTCATTAAGTTAATAGTCTACTGCATGAATGAACACACTAGATAGCATACTGTCAAGTAAATGTCACCTATTTTTAATTTCGTTTTCTTTTACACGCCGTACTTCAAGGCCTGGTGACACTGAAAATTAGTACGATTTTATAGCATCAAGGTCATATATATTACGGACAAAGAACGCATCTATACTAAGATAAAGCACTGTGTGACAGAGTATCTTTAAATAAAACGGTTACAGGATACTAAAAACATACAAATTCTGCCAACTTCACATAACACCTATAAATCTAAGTTTTACAAATGCATGTTTTTCATTTCTAAACATAAAGACACAATGTTGTAAGATTTAATGTATTCACAATATAACAACAATATCTTGCAAACTGAAGTGAGATAAAGTTTAAATACCTTTTTGTTTTATATTTTTTCCGTGAATAACGTTCAGTACTTCTTCTGCCGACCGGGGGGGGGAAGACGTCTTCCCGTGCAAATTGTCATTTAAATTTTAAAACTTAATAGGATGTTTTGCATCAGATGACAAATGATAAATTAGCGTATTATATTTTTATTAATTGCCGTTTTTGAATACAATATATACAGCTCAAAGATTTGTTATTATAAATACAAACCTCGACTTTAAACCGGATATAAAAGGTCATTCAGCAAAAATTAAACGAAAAACAGGTTAAACAGAGGATTGTGTAAAACGATAATAACTATTTGAAATTAAATTGAAACACAACTGACCGGTACTGTTATACTGTTAACTGAATACGAAAACATACGTACAGCAATTCACAGTTTAGTTCCATATATAATGTAAAAAATCAAACTTTAGTTCCATCCTTTATCAACCATTCATGTGTTGCAATTCTTATCAAAGTAAGTCTCCTAATATACTGAAGAGCCTGTGTATAACTGTCATGCTTAATAGTGTGTTTTCAAAATGAAATAAAAATTAAAAACCATAAAAAAAACTGTTTTCTGAATGTCAATGAGCATCTTCGTCTAAGAATCTTGTTGGATTAAAAAAAAAAAAAAAAAAAAAAAAAAAAAAAAAAAAAAAAAAAAAAAAAAAAAAAAAAAACAAAAAAAAAAAAAAAAAAAAAAAAAAAAAAAAAAAAAAAAAAAAAAAAAAAAAAAAAAAAACAAAAAAATATATAAAAAAAAAAATATATAAAAACAAAAAAAACAACAAAAAAAAAAAAAAAAAAAACACGAGGAAAAAACGAACAACCAAAGGAACACTTGGATGACTACATATTATAACGAGTGTCAAAAAAATATTGCTATGAACTGTGATAAAATTTTATCACCAGTCACTCATCATTACGTCGTTTTACTTCAGTTAGCTAAAATTATTGAAAGGTGTATAACAAATAATTATATTTCAAAGTGAAATTAGAATAAGACACTTTTTTAATACCAGCATGTGGGATATGTATTATAGTTTTAAAACGTCTTTTAAACGAGAGAAATATTAAAGATATCTAAGACAATTCAGGCGAAGAAAAATCATTTGAAAATTTAGAAATACTTCACATTGTTTAAATATTAAAATCGGTAGATACAAAATATAGACGGAAGGTTAAGGCTCTGTAACACGTGTAATGTTGAAGAAAACAAAATGTACTTTTAGGCTGAATGTTATATTAACCAGGCCCCGGTTTCACGAAAATACTTAAGTAAATACGTAAGTATATACTCAGTAACAGACTAAAGCACATTACTTAACTCAGCTGAGTAGGGTCATGTAAGTCCGTTTCTTAAAGATACTTAAGTAATTGCTCAGCTGAGTCAAATAACAGCCTCAACTTTTTAAATGCACAAGCCGCCTTCAAAAACGCTCTCCTGTATAGGAAGCTTATTTGGTAGAAAAGTACGAGAGTCGCTGTCAAAACTGTCAAACGTCGTCTGCATATGGAAAACATGGACAAGAAAATTGGACAGAGAGGGAAAGGTTGGCGGTCACGGAACTGATAGTAAATAATTATGATTTTTGTGGGGGGGGGGGGGGGGGTGGGGGGAAGGGAAAGGGAAGAAAAGGGGATGATATTTAATGATATATTGGTAAACAAAAAATATCAAACAGGTGGCAGCGAAAAACGCAGCTCCCAAAACGAACCCATGGAAAAGGAAAGAAAATGGGATGATATTTGCAATAATTGAATTGAATTCGCAAGTCGAGTTTTGCCTTTTAGCTTTTCATGCTTATGCTATACAATCTAGGCAGAATCAATTAGATATATTTTACACATAGCTTTCATTTTCACTTTGATATAATTTACTGGTTACGGTCCTTTAAACCAGAGAACCTTCATTTCAGACAAGATTTTAAACGCTTGATCATGTTGATTATGTTATTGTTGTTGATCATCTGTTGTCAATAGTTCATATATGTTAGATTTCAACCAATCCTTCAACAATAGCTCATCGAAAAAGTGCAAAAAAGTGAATATTTACCTCAGAAAAAGAGAGAAACCATCTGTCCACTAAAACATGCATGCTTTATCTCTTTTATACCGCAGTAGTGTATTCTTCCGTGGTCATACTTTCATCAACATCACAGTATTAACTGGCTTTTAAAAGAAATTCAACAAATTCGAGTTGAAAGTTACAGAATATAGTACTTGCTGTTTTACTTTTTTTTTAATTTTAGAATAGAAAAACCACAAGAAAAAGAGGAGGAAACTAACCTAAAATAAGAGTAGACTCTTGATTGTAAATAAAAGCTGCCTTAATAACCCCATTGTCTGGCCTTTTTGTCACCTCCAGTTATAATCAGTAATTGATTGTTGGAGTAACAATGTAGATGTAGATCTAAATCTATTTATAGAAATAAACAAAAAATCTCATTAGTATCATAGTGTTCCAAACTAGGACAGTAACCAATACTGTATAGCCTAGTTAACTTTCCCTGAAAGTCTTTTAATGGTTACCTCTCACCAATTTTATGGCACACACTCAATAACACTTGAAAGAGAGGTGTGACAGTAGATAATTGCTTGAATCATCAATATTTGAGTTATATTCATGCTTCGAGTTTACCATCATTCATTGAAAGAACTACCAGTAGATCCTTATTTTCAGTTAGAAACAACCAACTTTCTCACATTAAGCGACATGCTCAGTAGCAGGTTTCTAACCCATGACCCTCAATGACTAATCTATAGAGGCTACCGTTACAGTGATTTCAAATCAGTGACCTTAATCAAGCTTATCCACTTATCCATTGAGACGGATTTGTAGCCTGCACTACTGTTGTACATTGTGTAATATAAATATTCTAAACAAGATATAGTAAATGCGTTGGTTTTCCACTGATACAATGTATAGGAACTTTCAGATGTTCACACCTGCATGTAGCTTTTAATCATTTTGCAGCTCTTTTACATTTGTTATAGATGTATATAGTTATAATTAGGACAAAAGTGTTGCTTTGATATTTTGTATGCAAGAAAGGGTGTTAGGAATTCTATACAAAAATGAAGTTGAATAAAGTTTCTTATATCTGATGCCATGTACAGTACATGCCCTGATGAACGAGACTACGAAGATTGCAGTCAAAAGGAAAATGACTGTTAAAATTCACTCACTCGCAGTATATACGCCTTTGAATATATATCCGTGATGCAGTACTTAGTATGTATGTTTCAGAGAGTGTTTCCTCAAATGAACCTACCCCACCTCTGGGTGAACAATGTATTATGTTGATAAAATGTTTAACACCCTAAGGCTTAATTATACTTTTTTTAAACAATATTCTTAGTTGTGATGAATTTTATGTTTAATTTTACCACAATTTTGTCACTTCCTAAAGCTGCTCGCTCTCAGTTACCGTTGAAATTTTTTTTTTTTTAAATTGACATTCTTATACATAAATATAAAATTAAAGGCTAGAATAAAAATATAATCAAAAACTAGGTAGGAATTAGCAGAAATCGATTGAAAATGTCGGTTACACGGCACCGCTTCACTATGTTTATATTGGAATTTGCAACGCTTTTGGATTTGTTAGCGTATTATTTGAAATTAAGAGATATGTTCTTTACGTTATTTACATACAGTTTGAAGAACTTTATTTTTTTACCAAAATCTGAGAGCTAGATAAAAAAAATGTGCAATAAATGAACTTTTATCCAACTATCATATCTTAGAATCATCACTTTTCTATTAAACTAATATGATGTTATCTCAGAGATATGTCCAGTGATCTGATGGTGCCTTGACAGTCAGGGCCAGTAACTTTGTAAGCAAACATACTATTATACAGAATTGATAGCATTTTAACATCTTTCCGATCAGTGAGTGAGTTTCAGAATTCAATTTCCATTTGACTGCAATCTTTTGGATATTTTGAACTATATGTGTCTATATGTATTTTGCAATACCAATTACCGGTCATCTTCCTTTAAGTATGCAGTTACATTGTTGCTTGCATGTTTAACAACAACGGGCTTATTTATATATCATATTCTGTTTTGTATGCCTTATATAATTATGTAAATCTTTGCAACCTCTTTTTTCATTAGATTAATCTCATATTGTTGCATCATTTTTACTTTATTTTTCATTTAGGACTGGTAAAAGTATGTGTTATATAACTGTGTACAAGAGGTGAAAAAGATGCTCAACAACCAGAAGACAAGGGGTGAGACTAAAATACAAATTTTAACTACCAGGTTTCATATTAAAGACATGCCTATATATTAAGTTCTCTTTCAAGAGAAAGGGCCTGAAAATCTAAGTACTGGTACCAGTTACTATGTAGTCTGACCAAAATCAAACCCCAGGTCTGTCCTTTGACAAGAGCATCTGATGCCATGTCACCACTGTAGCATTTAATTTGAACCAATATACTGAGTTTACTAATTATACAAGTACAAAATGTATTATGCTTGAATATTGTTTGAATGTATGATATTGGCAAGAATTAATCAATTAGTAACAAGCATTATCATCACAATGACAACTTAAACTGCTGAGTTTTTAAAACTGCTTGAAACCAAGCTGACCTGTAATTAGTACTAGAAAATTTGATTTAAATGACCTATCTGGGAGTAATCTCCACTATGCACTTAAATTCATTCAATATAATTATACAATTAAAAGAATAACTTAAATCTTCAGTGAAGTGATTTTATTTTTAACAATAAATTTCTTTAGAAATAAAACATTTTTTTTTAAATAATAATTTAGATACCTATTTTTGCCCTCTTGCTTGTAGTTGTTGACATTTGTTTCATAATAAAAAGTTTATATGATTAATCTTTAAAGGAGGTAAGTCTGTAATAACTACACCAGTCACAATCCTAAAATATCAAGCATATCAATTTTATTGTACTTGCACAAAAAAAGGAAAATTGTCTCCACTAGACCTTTTTTATCAGACGAAATATTCATTTTAGTGATTATTTTTGAATTTACAAGTTTGGTTTAATCTAATCTCTAAACTTACTTATTATGACCGATTTTAAAAAAAATGTTTAGATAGTATATATTGCATTTCTATTACATAACACAAAATGATATATTGCATATTATTTTTACTGTAAATTAATCACTTTTTAAGTGTCCGTGTTGCTCTTCTCTGTCTCTTATTTAAAACAGTGATCACTTTAAAAAGCTTGTATACAAAAGCCTGCATGTTTCTAACATAAATGTGGTGCTGTACAAGAAATTATCTCAGCCAGATATAAGTCAAGGATATGTCTTTAAGAAAGTTTCTAGCATATAAAATGTTTTGAGACTTATCATAAAAACTTACAATATACATAATGACAGTTTTTCAATTCATGTAAATAATGTATATGAGATTATTAATGGTGTGTTATATATAATTAAAGCTAAAGAAAAGCAGGATATGCCGAGGAAAACAGGAGGTGGTACGAAAGCACAGCTTTCAACAACGGAAGAATACATTATTGAGCATATGAAAAAAAACAATCAAGCACAACTTGAAGGTGTCTCTGGAGGATTGGACTCCTTAACTGGTTAGTATCTTTCTAAAGCTCTATCAGACTATATTTCCTATTAATCATCTTCGTGAATTTTCATGATATGTGGGTCTTCTGTACATTTCATCAATATGGCATGCAAAACCTATAGAGGATAATTGTTGGTTTCGGTGTTACAGTAATATCCCGTTATAATTTCACCGAGTGGGCAGCAAAAGTGACACTAGTGAACCTTTGAGGTGTGGCCAATGTTATAAATGCAAAAGAAGGGCAGAAGATATGCAACACCTCCCGTCAAAATATGCGAAAGGAATTCAAACCTCCGCCGACGAAACAAGCAGATTGGATAAAGACCCCCATCAGACAGATCGACCATACCACACCTAGTCCCGCTAATGCCAGTGCGGACACTTTAGGACCATGGTTGGATACCAGAGCCGCTCAGTGAATGGGACGCAAACAGAGGGCAGATTCAAAATAGCTCCGATTATTAGGGCCAAAGAGAATGGCAAGAAACCTTCAAATGCAGACATGCAAGGCGAGAGCCCCGCAACAAGACACTTTCATCTTATATTTGACAGCCTTGAGCTTAGGGACGGTGTACTCTATAAAAGGTTTGTTAAAGCTAACAACACCGACAGGTATCTCCAGGTGATTGTGCCGGATTGCTTCAAAAAGGAGATAATGTACCAAATGCATAACGGAATACTCTCAGGTCATCTCGGTGTCAAAAGAACAGCACAGACAATACTTCAAAGGTACTATTGGTTTGAGCTCAAGGATAGTGTTCGTCTATTTGTACAGTCCTGTGACGCATGCGCAGCAGACAAAATGCCTAGACACATACCGAAAGCTCCAATGGGTCACTTCACAAGCGGTACACCCTGGGACACTTTGGCTATTGACTACTTGGGACCACTCCCTGAGACACCGCGAAGAAATAAGTATATCCTTGTGCTGACTGATCACTTCACGAAATATGTTGAAGTTGTTGCTGTGAAGACGCAAAAGGCAGAAGAATGCGCACTCAAACTAGCGAATGAGTTCACTGCCCGGTGGGGCGCACCGCTGGCTATACACAGCGACCAAGGCGCAGCCTTTGAGAGCAAGCGATTTAAGGACCTTTGTGACCTTTTCGAGGTAAAGAAGACTCGAACCAGCCCACGGAATCCAAAATGTAATGGACAAACTGAACGTTTCAAAAAACTCTTATAAAATGATTAAGGCTTACCTGGTTGACCAAGATGATGATTGGGATTTATACCTAGGTTGCATTGCTGGAGCATACAGGTCGTCACCCCCATGAGTCTACAAAGTTGACTCCAAACCTAATGTGTTTAGGTCGGGAAATTCGAATGCCTGCAGACATCGCATATGGCTACATTCACGAAGATAAGCGTGTCTCCGCCTCTCAATATGTAGAAGAGATTCGCGACAAAATGGTAGCCCGAAAACACCTGAAGACCAGCGCTAAGCGCAGCAAAGAACGCTGCGACGCGAAATGCTCTCTCTCTCCGACTATGATGTCGGGGATATTGTTTGGATGTTGCATGAAGATAAGAGAGTAGGCATAACACCAAAGCTGGAACGAAAGTTCGACGGTCCCTTCCTTGTCAAAGGAAAGAGGTCTCCCGTCACTTATATCGTGCAATTAGATGCACGCGGGACTAGCCGAATGGCCCACCATGATAAACTAAAACATTACTTAGGTGATGAGGTCCCAAATTGGTTAAAGAAAGCCAACAAGTCCCTAAAGAAGGGCACGCCTAAGATCCAGTAACTGTCCAGACGTTCACTGTATCTGTTTCCTTTTAGATAGTTTCACTATACATGTTTCATATTAGCGCTAGAGTAGGTAGCAGCGTAGTTTAAAAGTAGAAATTCAAGGTGGTCACACGACGTTCCCAAACCAGCTAAACTTACATTCTGGTTGAGCAAAGTTTCGGCCAAGACTGACTGAAGATCTTTCAACTAAAATGTTCACATTCTTTTACCTCTAGTAAGGATCCCCAATTTATGCTTTCAGGCTGCAATGGAATTTCAAAGAGCACTGAGGCGCAGCAGAATGTATACCTGTATACACTGCTACAACCGGAAGTTGTCGTACGTTGCCGAACGCTACTGAGTTGTAGACCATGTACAGAAGCATTACCCTGCCCTTGATGAGGCGTCATTCTACTGCAACATGTGTATGTTTAGGTGTGCCTCAAGGGATCAACTTGAGAAGCATACATGTATGACTGCCTACAAACGACATGTTATGATGGCGACTAGCCTAGGTGATGGCGCAGATGTTCGGAAGTACCTAGTGGCGAAACCGAATCCAAGGCAGATACGGGAAGGGATCGATGTCAGACAGGCTGTCTTGGAGGATCAGGCCGGTGAACTTTTCTAACGCCCAGAGGATCCTTTTGATGATACGGTGTCAGCGCTGCCTGAAGACAAGTCACAGGACCTGATTACAGTGCAGGTAACTCCAGCCATGTTGGCTCTCCTTATGCCGCCAAAAGTGCCTATGACTAGCCAGCCAATCAGCAGTCTATTCGATACAAGTCAAATCAGTACTGCGGCTTTTACTATCGTAATTCTGATTTGGTTTTGAAATTCAATAGTAATCTAAAGACTCTTCTGCGAGAAGGTATTTCAAAACCCGATTTTTATGGGGATGTGGTTTACAAACTTCGTAAGATTTTGGGTCATGGCAATTTTCCAACTGTATTTGCTAAAATTATAAAACGTTTTGTTAAAAGAGGTTACGACCCAACTGTTTTGAGACACACCGCATGTTTGGTGTTCAACCCGTTTACAGTTGGACGCTATGCTTCCCTCTTTGATTGTGTCTGACGGAAGAGGGGAGGACTCTGTGATGGGCAGTTTTTAAATCCCACTGGGACGAAACTGTTTTGATTTCTGTCCTCTGGCCTGTTTCGTCGGGCCCTTAAGGGTGTTTCTCTTGGTGATCTGCCTTCTGCAAAGGCATTGAGTACATACGTTTTTTGGTTCTCAAGGTTTGCTTTTTATATATTTATACACGAGCATTTTTGTGTTTTACATACCATGCCTTTTGTTTCCATTGCGTGTGTTAGAGATTCACCTAGTAGGGATTACTTTTATTTACACTGTCCTGTGACTTTGGAACATGGTGGGGGTAAGAGTGAGGTTGGGTGCGCACCATAAACCGGTTTAAGCTCCCCAGTGGTCTTTTTACCACTGACCGTTCCAAGGCGGTGTCCCACTGTGTTCCTTTAATTGTTCGTTTTGTCCTCGTGTGTTTGCTTTGTATGCTAGTGTGTGTGTGTACATGTGCGTGCGTGCGTGCGTGCGTGCGTGCGTGCGTGCGTGCGTGCGTGCGTGCGTGCGTGCGTGCGTGCGTGCGTGCGTGTGTGTGTGTTGGTGGTGTGCACTTCTGGGTGCTGTGGGGCTCGTTTTGGGGAGGCTGCGTTTTTGGTACGTGGCATTCCCTGTTTGATATTATTTTTGTTTTTACGACCCAGCGATACCCAGCTATAAGGGAGCGGCATCCGACTCGGACTTTTTAACGGCTACTGTGTTCGGTACACCACAGGTGTCTTTACCTTCGTTTCAGCCACCGACCGGCCTTGCTCCGCCCTCCACGGCAACGTACGAGCCGACCAGGGCCTCCACGCCAAACAACGTGAATAGGCAACAGTTACTGAGCCCACCAAACACACCTGAGATCAGGCATATCCAAAGCCCTCATGAAGCCCCACTTGACCGTCAGCCAACCATGGAGGAAAACGTGCTTGACCAGATACTGGGGAATAATGAGCCAATGAACTTTTCGCCAGATGTAACCAAGAACCACGCACTAACAACCTGTGCAACGAAGGCCCAGGCGTGCCAGACGAGGTCGGTCGAT
>JAFMSR010000004.1:51004026-51066526 GCA_022818135.1 Saxidomus purpurata
ACAATGCTTAAGAATAAAGTTCAACTTTCATTACATTTGTAAAAGAGTAAAATGAACCAAAAATAAAACGCATTTCTGTTCGTTCAGACCAGGGCTTATCAACAATAAAGTCACACGAAAAGGGAACTCACTACTGGCTGACCGCATGTAATTACTGCAGTCAATCAAAAGGCAATCAGAGTTCATCACCTGCAGTGATATAGCTGATAATAATCCGGCTGTATCCTTGGTTTTCAGGGGATTTTCTTGTGTAACTGTTATGGAAGTACATTTTGTATACAAAAGTAGTGTACACTTCTATGCATAGGAGCTTCCAGAGATCATAACAATGGTAGTCCAAATCTGTTTGACAGAATGCTATATATATATAAGAGATTTAAAGCATTAAATCTATTCAAGGTGTTAACAGTCCATGCTATTGTAATTTCATGCCTAGTTAACCTACTGATAACAAATTCTGGGGAAAATAGAAATCTTATCAACTCTGCATGCATCCTATCCCAGCTTATCAAAGTAATTGGCAATAAAAATAAGCAGTGGTCAGCCTCACATCATGGGGGCTAATTAGATGGTAATATAATCTGTTATAATTATGTTCTGTGAGAATAAAAATTATGAAGAAAGCAAAAAAATTTGAGTCAGTAAGCATTTAATGTGCATATGATTACTGGTATAATGTAATTACATTAATCTGTGATAAACGGTGTTTAAAATATTTATCAATTGTGACTTCTTTTTTGAAGCAGTGTAATACTGCTTATCAGTTTTCTATCATCACTGACATGTATTTCTTGATGGCTGCAAAATGAACAAAAAAGGTCTATTTCATGATTTGGATTTCTTGTGAGAACAATGTTTTTTTTGCAAGATACTAAATAAAATATTGTTTAATTATTGTTGAAATACGCTAATCTATCACATGATAGAATAAGCATACAGGAATATCTTGCAACATTTTGTTCAGTGATTTATTCAGTCTAACCTGTGTCTGTAAAGCAGTGATCCAAGCAACTAAACAATGAAAGTGACCAAAATAAACAGGTGACCGTTATTCAGGTTTTCAAGACGGTTATATGCAGGTTTTCAAATTCAGACATAAAGCATTCAGAAATCCCAACCGAGGGTATAATAATTTGTTAAAATAACTGTATATCACATTTTAGACACATTCAATAAAAGGATATTTTTGTAAGATGATAGAAATACTTAATACATACTGTTTGGTAGTTGCCAAGAAACGGTGACTCTCGCTGCTAACCGCATTAGACAGATCACACTATGTACAGATGACTGTTAATAATATATATATATATATTTATATGTATGAAAACTATACTTTATGTTTCTGTTTGCAAGTCTTAAAACGGAATTAAAAGTATTCAGGTGAAGAATAATTAAACAAACCAGAATTAAATTTTCTGTGAGAATGCACATACATTTATCACAGCAGGTTATGAAAATATCAAGTGTCAAGCTTAACTATGCAATCCTGAATAACAGTACTAAACCTTTATTTGTACATGCAAATTATACCGAGCTACTTCGAAATGAAAATATACATAACAAATTGAGCGAATTCTCAATCTTTAGAAGATAGTCAACAACTATTTTCATGGTTTAACACTATGGTGAATAACAAACATTAAAAAAGATGGTCAGCACAATTTTGAGTGCATGAAAGCAATTGGTAGCTATATTTCACAGAAACAAAAAGTATACCTAGACCGGAAATCAAACCCATGGCCCTTCGCTTGAAAAGATGATAGATCGAATGAGCTACCAACTGAGATAAGCAGCCACTTTATTCCTTAATTGTAATTAGATTTGTATCATGACATGTGCATCAGGAAAACAGGGAAACAAACTTAATCCTTGTTTTTCTTATCAAATATATAAACCCATTCAAGAAAGACTGAAAACGCCAGAGCATTTTATTGACCTGTCTCATTCGGCATTATCCAATTAAAAGGTGCCTTACAGTTTAAATTAAAAAAATGTTATACATTCTATTTGTCATTGCATTGGCAAATGGAAAAGTCCAAACTTCCGGTCAAAAACGAGCTTAATACGGCTGCACCGAAAAACTTTTAAACAGATTAAAACTTTAAGTTACAAAGTTGGTTCATATATTCATATCTTATAATTCATATATTTATATCTTAAAATTTTGAACAGTATTATAGCTGGGAAGATCTGCACAGATAATCAATGGCCCTAGTCTTACTGATAAAAGGGTCAGATATAATTTCATCCAGCAGAGTGTACATGTGTAACTGCACATTGGAAAGCCAGAAATCTTTTCAGGATCAGGCATGTACTCTGGAGAGTCAGGGGCATTTTATCTGAATATTTTATCTGAATGTTTACATCCAAGTGATAATTTTGTATTGAGAAAAGCACACACTGATCTGTATCAAAGCAATCAAAGAACTCAAAGTTCAGACAGCAAAAGACTCAACGAAGATTTTAAAGTGTTTAATATGTTTGAGTCTTGTCCAAATCACTTTATTGGCCAAAAATCCCTGCTTCCTGATTTGCCCATTATATTTTCTACAAGTCTCAAAAAGGTTGATTCAGTCAAACCTGTGACCAAAGACCACTGACTGGAAAAAAGTCATAGCTGAACAGTAAGATGTTTTGTCTCTGCTGGTTGGACCGTATATGGAGCTTCAGTTCAGAGTCAGAAACACGTACAGTTTCAAAATTTATATACCGTATATCGGATATTTTCGCATATGTCCTATGTTTGCTATATTAGCGAGCAGAAATAATTGCGAAATTTGTTATCAGCGAAAATTTAGAACAATATTTCACGAATTTTTATGTCCGCATTGCCGTTATCCTGAATTCTTAAACATTTTTTTTAAATTAAAGTATTCTACATTGTACGTGAGCGAAACTCAATTATAACACGATTAGCACATTATCTCACACAAGCTATATAATTATCATATTGAATAAGGTGTCTTGTGTTCACCTGAATTCAATATCAGCATGTCAGGTTAATACTGACCATTATCAATGTGCCATAAAACACAATTCATTCATTTATTGATACAATGTAACCCGTTCATTCATTCTTTTAATGTACATGTGATAATAAATGCATACACTTATACGATGTTTCACTATAGCTAATTTAAAACAATATTATAAATATTTATGCCAGTAAATAACACTGTCACACAGTGATCTTTCTCTGTTTAAAAAGCTGTGTCGAGGTAAATTTTGCCCTTGATTAAAAACGGGAAAATAGAAATCCACTTTTTCAAAATCACGAATATTAGATTCGCTAATTAAAATCAGGACCAAAATCATGAAATTTGAATGTACGCAAAAAATAACTGATATACAGTATTTCATCAAATCATAGTCTTCTGTAAGGATATCATTTACAAGTAATGCCAGAGAGAAACATTCTTGCATATCGGATCGGCATTTCCAGTGATTTTGCCCATGATGGAAAAAGCGGTCTGGCACCCCACCTATGCCAGACGACTCACATGAATTACCTATGACGTTGTGACGTCACTTTCCTAAACACAACGTCGGAAAAGTGTTTGTTTTTCATGATAATTCATCATTTTGATAAGTTTGCATTTAGAAATCTACTTTAAAGTGCAAGACGCTATGCAAGAAAAACTTTTCATCATGAGACACTTGGCTCAGTTGGAAATATCGGTCACCTCGGGTAACTGTTTTGCGGGAACTCGGCAAAACATTTACCTTCGGTGACGGATATTTCGATCTGAACCTCGTGCTCATAACAGAAACCTCTGAAAATTGAATTGAAATTTTAAAATGTAACTTAAAGCTGCATGCTCTTGTTCAAAAGTTTCTAGTGAACATTGTAAATCTTCAAAACTATATAATACATGTATATGTACATGTTTAAAAAGTAATATGTAAAACTAAATGCTAGTATCAATAACATAATTGAAAATCAATATAGCAATTTTAGAAAATCTGCTAAAAATGTTGGTGAGTAAGAGTAGTTAGACAGCATCACTACACTATATATTTATATTACAGCAGTTCAAACGTAACAGTTAAATACACATTAAGCGATTCAGAATGATACACAGTATTCACGATACATGTATACGATGTACATGCTTCACACTACACTATGTAAGGAGTACACTTGATATGATGACTTTGGACTTTTACTCCTTGTTTTTGAATTGCCAGTTTTGAAAACGACTAATCGAAGGGCCAATACGTTTGACGCAGGCTGGAACATATGAGGCGTAAGCCGGGGTACGCCGGTGTATCCAAACCTCATTCCTTATTCTACTCCGAATTCCTTCTGGCTTTCAGAAACAAATAGAGCGGCGTACGTCGGCATGCGTCAAACGTATAACCCCGAAAACCCTGACAATTTGAACAGCCATGGGTTTCTCCTTTCGCCTGCAATGTAGATTGACTTCAGCTGAAACGTGTGGGGATCGTGTTTGCGTACTCGGCTTAAAAATCAATTAAAAGCCATTTCCATTGCCTAATATACGTGTTAATGCTGTAAATCATTGTAACAGTAATGGAGGCAAAATTCAGAATATTTAAATGACTACGCCATCAGGCAGCCATGTACACTGATTCGACAGTGCATACAGTTAGTGTTTACATATCATCTCCTTCACTGAAATATAAGCCAGTTATAATTTTAAAAAAAAGGATAAACGGCGTATACATGATCAAAACAGTCGTATTTCATTAACCCCGCTTCCATTCATAACAAAGGTAGGTTTAAATGGTTAAAGAACACTTAATATTTTATGAAGCCTAAGTTTCAAAGTATTTTAGGTTCAAACATAAGACTGGGTTTTATATTTAGCTACTTTAAAGGATTTCTTGCACTAAACTAAAGTAAATGCAGGTCATAATTTAAAGTGTGTCAGCCCGGTTAACTCAATCGGTAGAGCCCGAGACTTGTAATCTCGGGGTAGCGAGTTCGATTCCCGGGGCTGACCAGCTAAAAATACTAACAGTCTTTCGGATGACATTATAAAACCAAGGTCCCATGTATGAGTGTTATACACCTTGCATGTATAAGAAGTGGGTGTCTCTGGAATGGGGACGCTTTCTGTATCTTGCACTATCCTCCGAAACCTAAAATAACTAACCTCTTCTGGGGGCGTTGGTCATATGGGAAACCGGTACCAACGATAAAGCCCTAATATAGGATACAACTGATGTGTAGCTAATAGACTACTACTTACACGGTTGAAAGGAAACTGTGGGGTGCGAACTTCCGAGGTGGTGGGGTTGTGAAAAATCAAATTAAAATATGAGTTTGAGTTCTGTAAATTTTCTTTTGAGTTTTTTTTTATTGAGGAACTTTCAAAAATCGGGGAATGAAGTTACTAGTAGAAATGTTGAGTAAATCCGTGTATGAAATTTCAAAACAATATACCAAAAGTTATTGATAAGTTTAAGACCATCCCGATTTTCCATAACAAAAGTTAAGCTTTCCGTATTTTTTGGTCCCATATCCCGGTTTTCCAAATATATTTGAGATGGCATGTTTGACTGCATGTAAGAAGTAGACATTTCTCATTAAATGACGATCCGGCGAGTAAATAAATTGAAGCAACTACAAATTTTTCAAATTAGGTGGTGTATTGGCGCCATACATTTAGACATCTCTATATGTGTAAATGGCTATCGAAAGTGTCAATATGAAGGAGATGAAATATAATTTCATTGACACATGTATACCTTTTTTTCAACAAGGTCTTTCAAATAGTACTATTTGAAAGACCTTGTTTTAACAAACAGTGTTTGACACTGAACATTTAGTTGCCATGACGTACACTAAAGAACAAAATGGTGCATTTCCTTTCTGTATGATTTCTGGTCGGACATCGTTTGTAGTAGGAGTTTATAACATCAACTTCAACCGTATTTGGCCTGTTTAATAGGCGGGCAGTTTATGTAAGATCGTCCTAGAAAGAACCAGTAGTAGGCTCCAAATCCTCACAAAACACTGCCAACTTCCTCACATAAAGAGACATGGTCGGAGGTAACAGTGATTTCAAGTCAGAAACTCTAACCACTCGACCACGGAGGCGGATCTGGTCAAACATCATTATGAAAAAATGACCTGTATTATATGTTTTGTGATGTTAGCATATGTCCCTTATGGAATCATAAATGTACCAACTTTAAATTTCTAGAAATAAAAGAGAAATTCATGTAAAGTGCTGAGAAGGTCGTGTTACGTATTCCTGAATGATGTGTCATAAACAAAGCTGGTTATATACAATTCAAAAACACTGCATTTTATTTCATTAAAAAGTCTCAAGCATGACTATGCTTCATCTAGAGGGATTTTGAAATAGTTCAAAACAACATCAACATGATGTGTTATTTATGAACTGCAGGTATGTGATTAAAATAAACTGATTGTAACCAATATAAAGTACTGTAAGAGAGGTATTGACACAAAGGACCACTCTTTGTCTGTAAGAAAAAACCCTTGTGCTCAATTTTGCAGTGAGCTTGTTGTTAGCACTTTCAGCGCTTGATTTAGCTTACCTTGCACAAGGTGCAAGAGTCAGCTATAAGAAGCTATATTGTTATTCGTATTTGTTTCTATTTATGATTGAGTATTTACTAAAATATAAAAACACTTTCAGACAATATTTGATTATTCACACATGGTACTTGGTTTCTCAAAGTTCAGGGCAGACTGATTTGTTTATGCAAAAGTATGAAAAGTCAGGTGAAGAGTCATCTTTAACTATACATGTATAGATAAAACACTTTCAGGATTGTTATCTTACCAGCATGATGTCCTATTAAAAGTCATAGCAAGTGAATAATATCTGATAAGCCATGAAACAGTGCAATGTTTTGCTTCTGTGCTTACATGTAGTCCTAGTTTTATAAACTGTGAATAAAAACAAACAGATAGTGGCATATCCTTTGAACGCCTGTAACGTAATAAATCGTATACGCGGGTTAAGACAGGTTTGGGCTTCCATAGAAGTGACAGTTACCGTATGGAACACGTTTTGTCTATATGAATTTAAAGGCTATGCCGACAGCTCCTGAATGTTGAAATCTCAGACATCCGAGGCAAATGCTGACACTTTAAGACAACCTTGAAAATGACCTTGGACACAATTTTACCAGCTTTGAAAATTTTCATTTTACCAACGTTCGCGTACAGGCCCCTGTGTGATAGTGTTTTGAGCGCGTGCAAATATTTTTTCGCAGACGTAAAGCAGACATGTCGTACTCAAACCTAGGTATATTGACATCTTATGAGAACGCGTAAAATTGACCTCTCGTTAGCAAAAAAAAAAAAAGTCCATGCGCTGGTTAGCAGACAGGGTGACCCCTGCGCGTGACCTCTGTAGGTGGGCCAATGGAAATTTTACTTTCATGTTACAGCTCAATCTATTTGCTGACGTATACAACACGCACAGTAAACCGAAAGTAGCATAACGTGAAGTTCAAACAAGTTTTGTGAAAACATTAGACCGGTAGTGTTATAAACGTTTCACAATAATTTGATACTTATTTTTATTCTTATTATTATTGTTGTTATTATTATCATCACTATTATTATTATCATTATTACTATTATAACTGTTGTTGTTGTCATCATCATCACCATCAGCATCATCATTATTATTGTTATATTGTGAGGTCATGATTTGAACGAGATAAGATAATGTTAATATGTGAAGAGTTTTGATAATACTAAAACCACTAAATTTTCCTTTTAAAGAAAGAAGAGGTTTTCCTGTTCTTGTATATGTTTTGATAAATTCATGTGTATCAGGTACAAGACCATAGAACATTTGTCAAAGGAAATAATTAGCTGATTTGATCATTCTCACATCCCTTCACCACTTTGCAAGTCATACAATATTCTAGCTGTCACCAAGTAATTTGTTAGTAGATAACATCACTAAACATGCTGATATGCCTGGCATGTGGTATTCTAAATGTTCTGCATCATGGTAATTCTATTTCTATGAGTTGCTTTCTCTCCTTGAAAGCCTTTTATCACTCTTTTACAGGTCATCTTTAGATTGGGCACATCATTACCCAATTAATTTTGTCAGATGTAACTAGAATTGGAACAAGTGCACAGATACTTTGCCCAAAAGAAATTAAAGGCTCAAATTATATACAACATACTTCTCTATTGTATATATCATATTAATGTTACTGCATCTATTTATACAATTCACTAAGTCGTTTGCATAGATGAATTAGGAAATCTCAAGAATGTCAACTGCCACTTTTACACAATTTATTTGTTTACTTTTTTAGTTTTGAGATCGAATAATATGCTGCCCGCTATTACTAAGTCTACTGTTCGTCATTGTCGTCACGGAAAAGCACACAACTTATTCAAATTAAAGTTTCAGCTAATAAATGAAGGCGAAATTGCAGTTTTGTATTAACATAACAAAAAGGACAAGATGGCCCTATATCGCCCACCTTAGTACAAGTCCACTTGCCTTGTGTGTGTGGTCAATATTGACCCAAAAGGTATGATTTGAAAAATGTAGGTGGAAGACCACTAGACATGTTATATTCCAAATTTGTCCTATATAAGTCTATGTAAAACAAGTGACCCAAGTTGCATAATTTGAACAAACTTTGAAGAGGTATACTAGGCAAAGATACATGCTAAACATCTAAGCTCTAGGCCTTGTGGTTTCAGAGAAGAAGATTTTTATAAAGTTTTTCCTATGTAAGCCTATGTAAAACTAAGTGACCCCTGGGCGGGGTCAATTTTGACCTGGGGGTCATAATTTGAACAATTTCGGTAGATGTCTACTAGACAATGCTACATGCCAAATATCTAAGCTCTAGGCCTTGTGGTTTCAGAGAAAAAATATTTTTAAAGTTTTTCCTTTTTTTGCCATAGTTCTGCATGGAATGGAATTCTTTGAATAATTTTGGTAGAGCTTCATGCAAGAAACATCTCTGCATAAGTTTCATCAACATAGGCCCAGTGGTTTCAGAGGAGATGTCATTTGAATAAAAAAACGTTGACGGACCACGGACAATCATCCATTAGAAAAGATCACCCTGGCAAAGCCAGGTGAGCTAAAAATAATGCGGTACGGGGTAACATCATACTGTTAATTGCGATATACCAGTATACCCCATAGTAGCATGTTTGTTTATAAGTTTCATTTTAGTTCTTTCCTGGTAGCATCAGTTTTGGACTATGATTGTATGAAACTGATTTAAAAAGCAAATCAAATACAACACTAACAAACAAACTACACACGGCAGTCACATGATGGATTGGTGTTTTACATTGCCAGGATTGTTTTTGACAGGCACTTGTTCTCATTAAATACACTGTTCCATTTCTGTTCTATCAAGACATCCTGCTTTCAATATGAAATCTCCCTTCTATAATGTGAATGGAAGTTTAATTTGCGTAAATGTATAGGGAAACATATTACCCCTTACCCTACTTGTGGCAAATGATCCATGCAGTCTGATCATGATCTGCACTGCTGTTACTCTGTCAATAGACTTTTACTTAGGACATCTAGCTTTGAACAATTAATGATACTGTTCAAATTAAAAGATAAGCAAGTCTATTTTAGAAAATTTGCAAGGTAGAATTTAAACTGCAACTGTCACCAATAATTGCTACCTTTGGTCTATTTTATTTATGTATACATTCATGTTAAAGGGGCATTAGCTCCCTACATCTAGCAGGTTATTTTATCGAAATACAAATAATGTACATTGTACGTGTTCAATGAACGTAAAATACAATTTTGAAGAAAAACATAATCGAAAAGTGCTTCGTTTTAGCTAAAATAATCAGCATAGATACCTTTTGTAAAATATCGCTATTCACCAATTAATCACAACTTTACATAGAGTATTGAATGGTTTATGTTGCAACAACATATTTTAAAACACTGATTTTACCTGTAATGACTGGAATGTTTAGCTAAACTGCTAGGTTAAGTAATACAATAATTATTTATACTTTTGAAGTTATTTAGTTTGACACCAGTTATAGGGAATGTCTCTTGAAGTTCATTGTGTCAAAGTATTCAATCTTCCCCAAGAATCTCACAATATGTTCCCCAATAACCATTTGCAGTCATTTTACGATCAGACATGTATTTTTTCTGTTCATGAGCAACAATTTTCTTTCCAATTCCTATTGCTGGCAATGTATGGCACAATAACACTTCTAAAGTATGAATGATGGTCCTCATTGCCACAAATAGCACATGAAAGAGCACAAAACAAGCAATTTTCATCACCTTGTACAGAATGTGTTTTAAATGGTAAGCCCAATGTAGAAGATACAAAATCATGACTATTAAAATCATTTCTTTTGATGAGTCCCTTTATGAACTTTTGGGGCGAAATCCGTACGTGTTTTCCGTGCTTACTCCAGACGGAATTAAAAAGTATGTTCCAAAATGAAAAATGTCATTTCTTTACCGGGCGGAATCTAGCAACAAGTTTAGGGCGTTTCGAAAGCTTATGGACGGAATCTTGCACTTCGAAATTTTTGCGAGGCATAATTTTTGTCTTAGTTTCTGGAAGTGGGTGGAATTAAGTGTGAGGTGGAAAATGGGACTTAGAATTTTCAGACACAAAGCAGTTTTGATGAATTTCATTCTTCAAGCCAAGTATTACATAAAAATCAGATATAACAGGTCAGTGTATATACAATGCAACTAAGATATATGTCCGAATAAGATGGTACAAAACTATTCAATTTGATTTTTTCATCGTTAAATTTTAAATATAAAACTGCTATTAAGCCTAGAATTTTTCCTGTTCTGTTTTTTGGGCTTTCCTTTTAAGGCCTGTGACATTCAAACCGTGTCAAAGACCATCGAACAAAGACCACCATGATAAAGACCGTTGGGACCATGCACTATGCTGTGATACCTGGAAAAAAACCACAATGTCAACACGCCTTGGCGTCTTCCAGTTAAAAACTAAAAGCTTAAATAATTGCAATGCTTCGAAATTGGAAAATTGGTACTGCCAACAAAAAAAAATCCATTTATTATTATCAATCATTATAAACCTAAGTATTTTGTGCTAAATTTAGTAGGGATTTTCATACTTAGTTTGAGAGTCTCAATGTGCAGTACATGCAGTTATTTGGGCATTCCTTAAATTATGCTTAATGCTCAAATTTCATCAATTTAAGTGTTACTAAGTAACAAACTTGAAGCTATAGTAGAGAGGAAAAGCATGAACACATAATTATGTATCTATAAGTCAATCTTTTTCCATCAATTGAGTACTGTAACTGACCTTTACATTTTGCAAATCCACATTCGCTGACAGATAATCAGGAGGGAAGGTAATTAATCTCTTTGGGGTCATTCAGGGAACCTGATCATAAACAAGAGGGCAGCAAGGAAGGCCATTATCGCTCCCTGTCTACCATTGGCAAAAATAAAAAGGTTATTAATAGCAGAAAGGATCAATTTTTACCTTTGGCTCATGATATCCTCTTAATAAGCCTATGTAAAATCAAAAGACCCCCAGGGCAGGGGTTAATTTTGACCCTGAGGTCAGGATTTGAACAATCTTGGTAGAGAGTCAATTATTGCCACATGCTGAATATCTAAGCTCTAGGCCTCATTATTTTGCTGTCTGATCATGATCTACACTGTTGGCTATCATTTTTGCTGTCTGATCATGATCTGCACTGTAAGCTATTCATTGTATGTTGGCTGGTCATGATCTGCACTGTCAGCTTTTTATTTTTTGCTGTCTGATCATGATCTGCACTGTTTGCTATGCATTATTTAGCTGTCTGATCATGATCTGCACTTTCATAATTTAGCACTGATCATGATCTGCACTTTCATTACTTTGCTGTCTGATCATGATCTGCACTTTCTGACAAATTTCAAGGATATCTGGGCTGAAAATGTAACATCTAGAGTGTTAACAAGGTTTTTCCATATTTGGGCTGTGACCTAGTTTTTGACCCCAGACGACCCATATTCGAACTTGGGCTAGAAATCAACTTAACAACCTTTCTGACAAATTTCCAGGATATTTGGGCTGAAAATGTTACCTCTAGAGTGTTAACAAGGTTTTTCCATATTTGGGCTGTGTGACCTAGTTTTTGACCCCAGGTGACCCATATTAAAACTTGAGCTAGAAATCACAGAAACAACCTTTCTGACAAATTGCCAGGATATTTGGACTGAAACAGTAGCCTCTCGAGCCTTAACAAGATTTTTCTATTTTTGGGCTCTGTGACCTAGTTTTTGACCCCAGATGACCCATATTCGAACTCGTCCGAGTAATTACTGGGACAAACATCCTGACCAAGTTTCGTGACAACTGAGGAAAAAATGTGACCACTAGAGTGTTAACGAACTAAATGTGGACGGACGACGGACGACGTCCGACGGACGACGGACATTCATCGATCCTAATAGCTCACCCTGAGCCAGCTCAGGTGAGCTAAAAAGATAGCAAGCAAAGACAACACTCAACATCCTTCTGTACAATCACCACCTGGAAACTCAGTATCAATTGTATACAGGAAGCAGGTTTTATCAGCAAAGATCTCTACAGGAAGCGGTCATTTTGATTTGTTGATTCCAATGTTAGAAAGTGTTTGAACATGTGTTTGTAAAAAATGTTTACATGTGGAAGGAATACTTTCAATTTTGTGAACTTTGTGCTGTGCAAAACAGTAGCAGTTGCATAAACATAATTATTAATCTAAATACAAAATGATGGTGTGAATTGAGGATTTGATGAATAAGCTTATGCTGTGCAGCAAAGGTAAACATTTAGAATATTTTTTTTCATGTACTATGTATATTTTCTAGAGTGGCAATGATTGAAGTTATTAAGTAATATGCTTTCATTAAATAAAACCATAATACTATAGAGATATAATATAATTCATTGTAATATGCATTTTCTTTGTAGAAACAAGTTTTTAATTGTTTTTCAGAACATTATGTTCAGCTGGGGGAAGAAAACCACTGGGAGAGTGACCTTAATCATCATATGCCAGGAAGCAATTGAAAAAAACTTAAATGTGTGGGAGTACAGGAAAATCTGTAAGTAATTGTTTTGCACAATAATAAAGGACAGATATTTTCTTTGTTAAAGCTATGTCTACATTATATCTCTGGGGTGCAGTTTTGTACAGCGTGACTGAGAATTCTTTTTAATATCTGGTCAGTTAAGGTACCTCAACTTGATGTAAATACGGAAGTTTCATCATTTATATATTAATAATTTATGAACATTTAATACAGCTACATGTAGGAAGTGATGACATCTGGAATGAGTGTTCGAGAGCGTTTATATAAGCTACGTAGCTTTCTTTGTAATCAAAGCAAAAACAAATTCGTATAAACTAAAACGTTTTATTTTTTCATTACATGTGTAACGTTGTCGTAAAGGTAATTAATAGTACGATAATTTTTTCTAGAGTTCCTATGATCAACATTGGGCTTAAAACGGAAAAGAGAAATCATCAGCGGAAAGGTAGTATGATTATGCTATTTCAAGATGTCTCTATTTACTAAATACTCAGAAAACTAAATGTGGAAAACCAGTAAAATGTTAGACTGTATATTTATTAAATTATGATCATTTACAGTATATGTATACATACAAGAATTAGAATTAAGAATAAAAATGTGATGTATATGGCTAAAGACTGCTTACGCTTGACGAAGTTCATTGACGTTAGCACGCCTCACTTGTCTGTCCAAAATATCCCAGACGTGCTTGATGACTTTTAGCCGGCCAGTCATCAATGAAATCAATGTTATTTGTTGTAAGAAAAATTGCAGTGTCTTTAGCTGATCTCCAACAAAACAATATTCGACCGGCAGAAATCAACACTTTAGTCAATTCTATGCGCCGCCATTTTCTGTTAACCTTTGGCCATAATTTTTGCACCAAACGATGCATCATGGAGCACTCTTAAACGCATATGTAACAATGATTCCCCCTTTTTTTTCATCCAGCTATGTTCAAGCAAACTTAGCAGAAGTTTCTTATTTTGTTTAGTATATAAGTATGTAATTAATAGAATGATTGCTATTCTGTAATGCATATATAGGTGATATTATAACAAAATAGTTTACACATTTTGCAGGAAACAGTTGATCTGGCTCTCGTTTAACGTACAGACAAAAGCAAAAACAGTGATTTACTGCTTTAAACCAATAGGACAGATAAGAGAGAATACCTTCCTACATCAGTCAACACAACAGTCATTCATACTAAATATGAAAGACATTCAGGAATTTGATGAAAAATTCACTCATTTGCCATATGATGGGGATTTGTAATGGTATACAAATAGTTGTAGACAAGGCATCCATGAGTATGCCTGACCAATTGTCTGTGAATAAAGATTCAATAAAAATTTTAACAAAACCATTTGAATTGTTATTCCAGTAAAGTCTAAATTTGGGCCTTGAGCTACAACCTTTTTGTTTTTCTCGATTTTTACCGTTGTTTTACAATAAGCTAATAGTATATTCACGGCTCAATTCTTGAAATCGGACTATATATACGCACACTTTCAATAGATCTAGCCATTTTATCAATATACATGTACATATATACAATGTACACACAAATATCACTTTTTCAGTATAAGCTCCATTGAGCTCATAAGACTTAGCAAATGAAAATATGTGTTACCTTTGGAAAATAAATATCTTTTACTTTTGTATTATTTTATTGTTGCCTTCTTTAGTTTTCTTGGTCTGAGAAATAAAAAAACATGTAAGGTCGCTGAATCAACGTGACGAGATAGAGGAATGTTCCTCTATGTTAGAAAAATATATCAGACAAGAAAGATAGAGGAATGTTCCTCTATGTAAGAAAAATATATCAGATGAGAAAGATAGAGGAATGTTACTCTATGTTAGAAAAATGTATCAGATGAGAAAGATAGAGGAATGTTACTCTATGTGTGAAAGATAGAGGAATGTTACTCTATGTGCTAAAGACAGAGGAATGTTCCTCTTTCTCTGTTAATGCCAAGTACTGTTGCCTTTGGTTTTCAATGTACCCCCGGAAAAAGGACAAATGGAATTTCCTTTTTTATTCTGGAAGGCCTTTTATAAACTTCTGATATATTCTCGTTATTAAAAGAGTCAAAGTCTTGGAGCTCCCTGCATTAATTTCAAAACTAACATAAATGCCTGCATAATTCTTTCTCCGGATAAATACTCTTCTCTTGATATCCAATATCAACATTTGAGACATGATTATTGATATAAGAACAATGTTACGTGCTATTTCTAACCATTCTTTTGTGTGTGAGTAATGTGTTACCCCACAAAGTCGCGCATTTCCAACGCAGTTGCTCCTTTCTGCATGAAGCACCAAACTTTAAAAATAGCGGACAGAGAGGAGTATTTTTTCCATTTTCATGCTTAGTTGTACACATAAAAAAGTATTGTGGTGTGTACATTGCACAGATTTACCCGTGGATGATTTCGTGTATTATGTTTCATGTCAAATTTATGTTCGGACACTTCCATTTCTAAAGACACAAATTAAATATCAAGTTAAACTATTATAACAAACGAACTAACTAACTAACTATTTCGGGATTGAGGGAGATTGACATGCTTTTTATTACAGTAGATATAAACTACTTTTGTGTAAGATATGCGCTTGGCTGATACTATACTGACAGAGAGTTATTGTATTTGTTGTTGTTGTGCGAGAAAATCGCCCATTTCAACTGTAATTGAGTCAGGGGGAAGTTTACCTAACCAGCGTTCCTGGGAAGAACCAGTACTGGAAGCCTGTCTTCCGAAATTAACTGCAAATTGTCTCGCATTAAGAGACATGACCGGTAGCAGGTCTCGAACCCATGAACCTCACTCAATGAGATGTTGCGGTGATTTCAGCAACTCTAGCCATCTGAACAGAGAGGTAACGTACACTCAGTCTGTTTATTCCAGTTTATCATAAACAATGACTGTACTATACTCGTATCTCATTACACACGAAAAAATCAAATAACATTTATAATATACTTACAGCTCTTACACACGAAGCTCACTAACTACAATGAGAAATTATATGTACAGTTAATTAACAGTAGGGCTATGTTATCTAGAACAATTTGTCTAATACTGTTTCACAAACACAATACACACTATACGTTCTATAAGGCCACGTAGCTCTGTTTGTCAACATTTAACTTTTACTTGTTAGTTTCAAAGCATCTTGTAAGGTTTTGAATTTACCCAATCCAATCGATGTTTTCTACAAAAGTTTAATTGGAAATATTTTTAATTGTGTATTTGCCAATCAACATGCAGGTTACACTTTCAGGTTGTTAAACGTTAACGCATATCTGTCGGTAACTTTTCAGTATTTTTTAAATCATTATATTTACCTTTCTTAAAGAAAACAGTTCTAACAAAAACATATTAAAAAATATACAAATTCTATCCTACAAACAAAAATGAGGAATGATTTGGAAATATCGGAGGGGTAACGCCTAATTTTTACTGCAATGTTCAATAACAATAAAGCGCACTATGGTTTTTTCTCTAATAAACAAGTGATGAAGATATTCATCTTATTTTTAAGATGCGCATTAACAGTTCTGTTAGAAAATTACGCTCTGTTGTTAGAAAAAAACTGACAGGAAACAAATCGCTGGCAATTATGAAGATGTTAGTTGCATCATATCAACAGAAACCACAAGAGTGAGACACGAAAAGAAGACAACAGAAACCACTAAGAGTGAAAAAAGAGGACAACAGAAACTTCTAGAGTGAGACACGAAAAGAGGACATGGAGAGTAGAATCAGTTTTTCAAAAGGGCCGCAATCTTACTGAGCTATACTAAGTCGTAGAGCAGCTCAAAGCAAATATATGACACGCTATCAATGGCATTACAAATGAGTTGCGTACCCGCAGTTTTCGTTTTGTCATAAAATCTACAATCTCAGCTGGAGAGAACTTCACGAAATGTGGAAAGAGGTGACCATGCTACCCATCTATAAACGATAAGGCATCAGGCTATCGCCACATCAGTGTCACCTGTGTTGTTGGTAAACCATAGAATAATATTATTAATCAGCGGATCATGGTGTACAGTTGGAGACCGTCCGAATTGGCTAACGAACACACTAGTTTCAGACGAATACTTTAAACGGTACGTGCCCGGGAGATTGAACATGTATTTCTAGAAAAAAGGTACACTAGTTTCTTGGATTACTCTTCTGAGTATTTTCGTCAAAGCCTGGACTGAATGTCTCCTAGTGAAGTAACAACGGAATAGGACCAGAAGTAAAATGTGAGAGTTGATCAAGTCCTATGTGTTCAACAGACAGAGAAATGTTTCTGTATGTGGGATGCACACCATTGTGTCCCTCAAGGAGGTGTTCTGACACTTTCTCCTTTTTCCTTTAAAATAAATGACATGGCGTCCGATCGTTTCAAGAGGGATAAGTGCTGCCATCCGTCCTGGCGACCTTGAGCTCTATTTCTCAGAAGACTATGCATCAACTAGTTCTTTCAGAATGAAGGAAATTAAAGACCTGCTTTTAGCATTGGCAGAAGATTTGTGCGTACAGGTAAAAACTGAAACGTACTGTAAAGCGCTATTCAAACTTACATCTTAGAAAATTGCCTGATACCGTCATGACTAGTGGCAGTAAAAGAAGCTTCGGTATAGATTGTGAACCCGGAAAGACATACATTGATGCACACGGTAATGTTTTATTATAATAATATCTAATGCATTACAGTGGCTGTAATACAGCTTAATATTTAAACAAACATGGAGACCTTTTAATTTATCGTGCTCTTTTAAATAGTGGCATTTGTACAACTTCCCCAGATAGTTTGACAAAAATGGTTTGTTAATTCTTATAAACAATAATTAAAGTAAGAAATGAAAATACTCGAAATGTTTTGCAGAACATGTCTGATTGGTAATACGTGTTTGGAACTGCGGGTACACCTCATCGCTTATTTATGACAAGAAGTCATTCTTAACATGATTCTTTTAAAAACAGTTTTAGTTCTAATCACTTGTTTGGATCAGTATTCAGCCATTTCGAAAAGTTTCTCTAAATTTGACAGAGGATGTGTTCAAATTTACTTTGTGTGAAATGGGCATGAAATACCTAAGACGTATGATGTTTTTAATTAGGCCGGGTAACAAAATGCAAATCCCTAAATCGTGACTTACTCTACTCCCTTAAGCGATGCTATGTAAACGTGAGTTAAGCATCAATTCAAAATACAAGTAAATACCGGCAATTTCAATCATAAATTATAACAATATACAAATTACACTTTTAGACATTCTCTAATTCTGTTTATTCCAGGCATTTTTATAGCGTCATCGTTCAGGGTTCTACGTGGAAACATTTGAATAATAAAATAATGATCATGAGTTGAAAGATTTGTACCAAAATTAAATTTTTTTACAGAATTTCGTGTTCTACTCAATATCATACATATCTATTTAATTTGGTTTTACATTTTATGTTCGATGCTTATATCTTTATTCGACATGCGTCAAACAGAAAAGGTTATTAGGTTATCTTAACAATCGGAGTTTACTGTTATTATTCTCTCCAGTTTTCCTTCTTGTGTCTGATAGCACACTTGGTACAATGACAAATATGCCTTTGTTAATGTAAGCTATATACTAGCATAAAATATAAACATTTTACATGCGTTTTTTGTGTCAATTATATAATTAAAGTTACTAATGAAATAAACACAATTATCACATTTTAAAGTTATTTAGTTGCAAATGAAATGTACAGTTTAATGTGAAATGACAAAAAACCTGAAGTACGTGGTTAACAGGACATCATGAAGTGATATGGAAACGATCTATTTATAAACTATGTATGTACAAGTAATATTCCTCGCACACAATGACTGTCGTAAAAGAAAACAAATCTGAATGATATTTAGAACGTAGCACATAGTTTATATATATATATCTTATATACATAGCAAATACCAACACACTAATTAATATTTTCTTGCCAGAATTTTAAACACAAGCTATTTCAAGCGTTTGTAACATACTGTGGAATTTAGTTCCTTGGGGAATTGATTCTTGTTTTGCTGGTGAACTAAACTCATAAAGTTGAATGGTATTGAGCATGTGTCAAAATCGTTTTATAAAATGGCCGGGACTAATATAGCACAAAATGATTAAAAAAATCTTACAAACTGCAGACTTTCGTTAATTTACATGTACTGCTTTAGACCATTTAGTAGAGCATTTGTTTTCTGCAAATATGTAAGTATACATGCATAATGTATGTTGTGTTGTTACTGGTAATAATACGTGCAGAGTTGCTAACTATGAAAGTACTTAACCAAAGATTGACGAATTTATTTTAAGGTGCATGGTATAATGCCTTTCCATTCATCTATCTAGTTTTTTTTACATTGGTTGTAATTTATAAAAGGGATATAAATTCAGATATAAATTCGGTATAGTTATAAAGTTATGATTATGTTCATGACTATATTAAGGGCCAAAGCCGAATATAAGCCTGATTTACTAGATATCTAAAATCAACATATTATTTCAATAAGTGGACATAATCTGAAATTCAAGAAGGAGACAAAAACAAAAATGTTAAATTAGCAATCACAGACTTTTATCAAACTTTACACATTATCTATTGTTTTCACATTTAAGATCAAACTTGTAAATTTTATAAACACATAGTTGTTAAGCATTAGAATAACTTGTTTTATTTGAGACTCGATTTGATATTTTATGTTGTTTATAGCGAGTTTTTATTTTAAAATGACATCAATCTTATGTTATGATGGTTCACATAATCAAAAGGCACAATCTTAACTTTTTTTCTGTAACAGTTATAGAAATGTTATACTCAATATATTACACCGCTAGCAGAAATGCTTGAAATGAATCTTGAAAGCATTTTATTTAACCACATTAAAAATACGAAGCCCTAGGATTTGCTTAATGTGTTAACGAGGAAATATGACTTTTTTAGTAGTTTGTTGGATATTTCAGTTGATCAATTATGATAATTACAAATTCAAAATGTTTCATATCTAAAAATGTTTCACGTGGCCATTACATTGTATAGAGTAGTCAAAATTAGTTTACATTAAAAATTGCTAGATAACTCCACCAATGTAGGTTTGTATATAAGAAAAGCTTTTTGAAAACTTACAATAGGCAACATTGTTATAGCCTTTTAAACAGGAAACCGAATTGCAAGCCTTATAAAATATAAGCTATCTAACAAATTAGCTTTCCAATGGTACAATTTGAAAATGTTAATCCACCAACACATCTATTCTGGTTCAGCACAGCTCACTTCAATACATACAACATACTTTCCCGAAGCGATCTAGAGGATTCTTGTCATCGACTTGACATTCTTTCAAATACAAGTAAACCGATACGAGGGTCCTCGTACTAGCCAGTATTTTGAAAGTCAAAGAGTTATCGCCTGTTGACGAAAAGACGACAGCTGTTAAAAATTCTGCACATATTTTCACGAAACATTTGGTTCATGAATGCGTATATTACTGGATTTGCCACATTATAAATGAAGTACATGTAGAATACAACTGTATTAAAATCAAGCCATCTATGTGCCATCAGCCATGCTGGCAGAAAGGCAACAATAAAAACGATTGTCACAATAAAGAGCATAACAGCCGTTTTGATATTTGCTAATCTGTCATGATCTTTCCTGTCTTTATTTTGTTCTGGATTAGGGACTTTTCGTAAGGAGATTTTCTTAACCGGTCGGCTCTCTGACTCATTTATTCCGTTTGGATGCGCTTCTGACATCAGTTTTGTGCACGTTGTTTCTCCGTCCATCTCTACCTTTAAATTTATGTTGTTGTGGTTTGAGTTTGACTTGTGTTTAACGTTTGTCAACGGAATCGTCGACTCGTCAGTCTGACAATGCGTGTTCACTTGTTTCACTCTCCCTCCCATTTTCTGCGCCCTGCGCTTTGCCCTTTGCTTTGTAACCGAACTGTAAATAAGGCCATATAAGATCAAAACAATCAGCAGCGCGCACAAGAAAAAAGCTGAATAAACCTTTTGATACACGTTTGTAAAGTCATCCGATAGCAAGACAGTGGACTGATTACACAGGCCTAGGTACGTTTTTGATAGTATTATGATTTCTTCTTCTTGTATGTGGTATGTCTTTTCAGGTATAGGTTTGTCCATCAAAATGTGACCCGAAGCGTTGTTGCTCTTTGCGAGGCTCACGTCAGAAATAAAGTCCGTTGCGTTAAAGGTTTCTGTCTCTGGTAGCATTGCATACACACTGAATCCTAGAGCTGTGATGAGTCCAAGTATGGTAGCAAACACAGCTAATATACCAACGATGATCTTTGCTCTTTTTACAGTCATGATATGAGCAAACGGGTGACATATACATATATACCTGTCAACCGCTATTGCGACCATAATAAAGGCAGACAGGGGCACGGGGCATGTAATTAGAAACTGGTAAGCTTTACACAAAATGTCAAAGACCAGGATGTATTCCAAATAAATCGCAACGACAGTATACGGTATGATTACAAGACATGTGACAAAATCTGTCCCAGCTAAGGCAAGGATGAAAATTGTCGATGTCAGTTTTCCAGTTGTTCTTGAAAAAACGTAGAGAACCAATCCATTTCCAAGAGTACCGACGACACTGAAGATACAAAGAATAACCATTACAATGTTTTTTTCAGTATCATTTGCTCCTCCTTGGTCTTGACCCTGTGGGATGCCAGTATCTTGTTGAGTGATTGGAGTGTCTGTCTCAGTTACCTCCTTTATCTCTTTGTACGTTGTAATCCAGTGTTCAGTTATGTAGTCTGCCATGGTTTCTTCATTAAAATTGACACTGAAAATATATTTATAAAGCAAAAAGGGTTATTTGCATTCCATTATATGATACATTCCTATAAAGGTTTGGTTAAATACGTAACTGAAGGGAAACAACTATTACACGTTTTCATGGGAAAGTAGTTGCTGTGTTATGTGCCTTTCCTTGCTTGCGTCAGACAAAGGAAATAAAGGAACAGGAACAGTTGGTAAGTCTTTTTATATGTCGACTTGAACTAAATACAGCAGTTGCTTAGTCAAAACAGACATTGGTTGATGACGATTAATTCGATGATATAGTCACAAATTTTCAGTTTTCATTTTCAATGAAAACTTCCACTAAGTCTATGCTACATAATATTTGGTTTCAATACTATATATACTATAACTGAAGTATTTTGTTATCATTGATACTTTATTCATGGCAGGTGTAAGTAGTTTATATAATACAATTTCTATATTCATGGCAAGTGTAAGTAGTTTATATGATATAATTTCTATATTCATGGCAAGTGTAAGTAGTTTATATGATATAATTTCTATATTCATGGCAAGTGTAAGTAGTTTATATGATACAATTTCTATATTCATGGCAAGTGTAAGTAGTTTATATAATACAATTTCTATATTCATGGCAAGTGTAAGTAGTTTATATGATATAATTTCTATATTCATGGCAAGTGTAAGTAGTTGATATAATATAATTTCTATATTCATGGCAAGTGTAAGTAGTTTATATGATATAATTTCTATATTCATGGCAAGTGTAAGTAGTTTATATGATACAATTTCTATATTCATGGCAAGTGTAAGTAGTTTATATAATACAATTTCTATATTCATGGCATGTGTAAGTAGTTTATATGATATAATTTCTATATTCATGGCAAGTGTAAGTAGTTTATATGATACAATTTCTATATTCATGGCAAGTGTAAGTAGTTTATATGATACAATTTCTATATTCATGGCAAGTGTAAGTAGTTTATATGATATAATTTCTATATTCATGGCAAGTGTAAGTAGTTTATATGATACAATTTCTATATTCATGGCAAGTGTAAGTAGTTTATATAATACAATTTCTATATTCATGGTAAGTGTAAGTAGTTTATATGATATAATTTCTATATTCATGGCAAGTGTAAGTAGTTTATATAATACAATTTCTATATTCATGGCAAGTGGAAGTAGTTGATATAATACAATTTCTATATTCATGGCAAGTGGAAGTAGTTGATATAATACAATTTCTATATTCATGGCAAGTGAAGACTAATTCATGGCAAGTGTAAGTAGTTTATATAATACAATTTCTATATTCATGGCAAGTGTAAGTAGTTTATATAATACAATTTCTTCTATATTCATGGCAAGTGTAAGTAGTTTATATAATACAATTTCTATATTCATGGCAAGTGTAAGTAGTTTATATAATATAATTTCTATATTCATGGCAAGTGTAAGTAGTTTATATAATACAATTTCTATATTCATGGCAAGTGTTAGTAGTTTATATAATACAATTTCTATATTCATGGCAAGTGGAAGTAGTTTATATAATATAATTTCTATATTCATGGCAAGTGTAAGTAGTTTATATAATACAATTTCTATATTCATGGCAAGTGGAAGTAGTTGATATAATACAATTTCTATATTCATGGCAAGTGGAAGTAGTTTATATAATACAATTTCTATATTCATGGCAAGTGGAAGTAGTTGATATAATACAATTTCTATATTCATGGCAAGTGTAAGTAGTTGATATAATACAATTTCTATATTCATGGCAAGTGTAAGTAGTTTATATGATATAATTTCTATATTCATGGCAAGTGTAAGTAGTTGATATAATACAATTTCTATATTCATGGCAAGTGGAAGTAGTTGATATAATACAATTTCTATATTCATAGCAAATGTAAGTTGTTTAATATAACTTGTTATGTTATGCATAGATGTTATAAAAAATAAAAGTGAATATGTATATGAAATAGTAACCGTAGGTAGTATCTACTCTAACAATTCCAAATACCTAAACTATGCAAACTCGAGCTACTGTTGTTCTCCGACCGACCTAATTTCGGACTTCGGATTGCACGACTTTTTGCTTTCAATCATTCTAAATAGTTCCCATAATTAATGCTATCAAGTCGCGATTTTCTTTTGAAATAGTAATGCATGTTGTAATAACAGGAGACATTCATGCTCTGTTCAGCGATAATAATATCTTTTAACCAAGCGATGTGAACATTTCTCTACAAAGATTGTCGGAAATCACAGCCTTGCAAAATTCTTCTAATTTCAGTAGTTTAATATAGGGTTTAAGAACTTCCTGGAAATTATGCCTCGTCAGTTCCGCGACTTGTTAAAAGACATTTGTGCCATTATCGCATACTTAGTAAATGGGATTTCGCAATTCATCTGCACATCAATAAGATATTCTTTTATCTGAAAGGTTAAAACACACTGAAATAGTTCTATATCATAAAACGACACTTTATACGCAACTTGATGCATTTTGAGGGCAAGGTAGTTACATAAAACTTCGAAAGCATATAGCCACGGTTACGTTACTAAATATTAAATTCTTTAGTTATGTTTCATTATGATATTTCTAAATTATTAAATACAGGTGCTATTAATTATTTCATATTAGTTTTCCCCAAACTGAATTTTACTTCTTGCATTTATGATTCCACCCTATAATGTAATTGGACAATTCAGAAGTGCTGCGTTTTGGGGTCGGGGGACGGTTGGGATAAATGGGGGATTTAACTATCAGTTTATCAGTCAAATGGTGTGGAATTCATTGTGCAGTTTAGAAATGCGATGACCATAGATAGTGATATGCCAATAACAATCTCGATGTCAGAAGAGGTATATCTCGGGTATTAGATTTTGAGTGATTTTACACCATCATTGACTTAGTTTTTCCGCCTACAAATAGTGTCATTCAAAGGAGAAGTGTTTCTACATACATCGGAAATTTTATCACATTTTGTTTATCAGACAATTCTTGTTCTGAAAAAACTTAAAGTAAGCCATATATTTCATTCATATACACGACTTGTTTGTCACCCATTTTTGACACATAATCCAAAGACTACATGTTTTAATTGAGACAGTGCTTCAGATTCTATTAATAAAATATGTAGCTATTGTACACTATACATTACTGACGAATGGAATGTTTATGGTGTCCCAGAAATTTGCTTATAAGAATCACTACTACATTTCAAACATCCCGCGTACAGTCCATTATCAAGTACGAGATAGTAACCAATCATAACGTCAGAGAAGTACCACTGATATAACGATACGAATCAATTTGTTTTATCATTTTAGCGAGCTCGCATCTTAAACAAGTTCTCTAGGGTGTCTTACTTTACCTTAACGTTTCAGGTCTTTCATCCATATTATCAACAAGTCACATGTTTGAACGCCGCCAAATGGAGTGGGGGTTGCGATAAGTAGTAATGTTGGATTTAATGTATGGTGATTAACCAAACCTAATCTTTTTGCACTCTAATTTTGTATATGGCTGACCATTTGTTAATGTTTAATGCTAAAAAAGATGATTCTACGTCAAGTCTATAGGCATTGTTTCCTCTGTATGAATTATCAAATCATTGATATAATAATATCTTTTTTATTTTCCTAAGTTTAGAATTCTAACATATAAATTTGCTTCAATTTATATTATTCTTGTAGGAAAGAAAAAATATTTCCAAGATATAAATGAATTTGTTCCCACTATATAAATAAAGTTAATTCCACTCCGGCGAGGTTTCGATCTCTGATCTCCCGCGTGGCAAGCGGGGATACATAACACTGCGCTATCGAGGCATTGAATTTCTGAGCGTATAACTTCGTTATTCACCAATGCAGACGTTTATTTTGGACTAGCGGTACAAATTTATGTAAACAAACGAATTTAACTTCCCAGACACTTTAAATAAGAAGTGGACACATCATAAACTTGGTAGTTTCGTAAAGTATATTCAAATATCTGTTAGTAGTCATTCGTTTAAAATCGGCTATTTCCGTAAAATTTAGACTGGTTCGCGATCTCAAATCAAAAGACCGCTTGTTACAAAAGAACACACTGTGAAATCAGTCTACAGTCTAAAAGTAGTTACGTCACCCCATGGAAATTTTACTTACTGCATTCCAATATACACGCCACTTCCAGGCGGCGTGTAATAAAAATGGCACAAAAATGATACTTATTTATATTGAAAGTACTCTTCTGAACGGTAAAATTCGTATGTAACAAACACATTCGGACCATTTCAGTTTGTTCCATTTATAGCCTTTTCCTATAAACTAAAGAAGGAAAAAATCGATATATAGTTCATAATGTTTCAAATTCAGGCAGAATCTGACTGTGAATAGACATGAAATTTGAAAGATTTACTTGTGTTCTGATCCTCTTAATCATGCATATTTGCAAGACATTTTAAGTCAAAATGACGGATTGTTCAAACAGCTTTAAATAACATATTACATAATATTACAAACGTAATAACAAATCTTGATGATGAATGTTGTAGACTGCATTTGGCAGAAACGCATTAACTCTAGAAGTATGGCCCAAAATGAAATATATAATAATAATAATAATAATTGATATGGCTTAGACTATGAAAGTAAAAAAAACATCATTGTTCTTTTTTGTCTTTTTTAAATCCGATAATGTATCAGAACATGAGAACAGACCAATTTACTATAGTTTGTACATTTAAACAAGCATAATTTATAGTTTGTATTTAAATATTTAAACAAGCCTAATTTATAGTTTGTATTTAAACATTTAAACAAGCATAATATATAGTTTGTATTTAAACTTTTAGGTAAGCATAATTTATAGCTTGTATTTAAAATGACTTGCATTTAAACTTTTAAGTAAGCATGATTTAAAGCGCGTATTTAAACGTTTAAACAAGAATGATTAGATACATTGTTTTAACATATTAAATACTGCTCAAATGTAAATGATGAGAACCACATGTAATGATAAGAAATTGCCCACATCGAAATATGGAATATTAACATCTCTTTCAGAATAGTAGATAAGTACAATATGCTCTTTTAATTCTGTCTCACTTCGTTCCCTCTCAGCTTCCGGTAAGATTCATTTTCATGAATACTTACACGCAATCAAAACGATGTAAATTGGGCAGAAATGTTCAGCAATTTCTAGACGGCATTCATGTTCGTTTTGTTATTTTTTTTGCGTTCCTTTGCAGTAAGCGGGATCGATATACGTAGCTAGTCTTGGGTATATAGTATCTATTGTGAATGGAATAGCTTTGAATAGACAATACTCTTCTCCTAATCGATGCTTAAGGTGACTCAACTTCTTCTCCGTGGACAGTCTAATACAAATTCGTAAATTGTCTTTACTGTTTTTACAAGTGTAAGTGCAAGTTTCCGTATTTTCCGATGTATAGTGTAATAATGTATTGTATTAACTCAATAGGATTGAAGTGTCATAAACTCTGACCTCAAGGAAGACGTTCAATAATCCGGTGAATTCATGGTCTTTTCCAGGTTCAATGATTCTAACTTTTCACAAAAAGATGTTTTCTAATCAGGAAAAAGCGACTAAAGCAGTGTGAATCTCAGCCTTATTTTGTTGCGTAATCATTTTTTGCAAGTTTTGCAAGTTTTGAAAAGTTTGCCATGGAATCAAATGGGTACCCGTTTCAGATTAACAGCAGTAGGATCCCGTTACTCGTAATAATAGTAACGGCCGATGACACCATGTCTATAAAACTCAACGCAAGCTGCAATGACATTTCATAATGAAAATCAGGCTTTCCGATAGCACAGAATATCATATTTATTTTCTTCTTCTAATGATCTTTCAACACAAAAACTGGCCTACTTCGTCATTAATCAATAAAACTCATTCAACGAATTTTAAGCATTGTTCAATACCATTTTCTGTGAGATATTGTATTACCTTAAGTGGATGCCAAATCAAATTGCAGCGTCCTATGAGCTATTATTGCCTTATTTGTTGTATTTCAAATGTCAGAAAATGCATTGCTTAAATGTTTCTGTGTAGTCTTCGATCACGTCCCGAACATTTTCGCTTAATGCGCACTTCTCAATGCGAAAGTTCATGGTTTCTCTTTCTGCTTCTTTTTCACATTCCCCCCAAAAAACAGAATATTGGTAAATAATCTATTTACCCATTTTAAGTCGGCAGCTGAGATTTTTAGTAAAATTTAACCATTTACAACTGCAATCGTGCCAAATTAATAAAGCAACCTTATAATAACAAAAGCACAGCAACATTACCGATATTGAAAGTATCGTCATTTATGACGTCATAAGAGATTACCATGATTTATTTGATGTTTTCCAATGAAATACAGAGTTTTCCACAGTTTTGAAAGAGTGGATTGACATTTTTATTTTCACTGTTTTTGCAATCTTTAACCCGGATAAACGTCAAAAAGTATACCAAGCGTAATTGATGCTCGAAACCATGCGATGATGTGGTCGTAAAAGTAACGTCATTTGTGCTATGTTTTCTGATGACGTTTCCCGCAATTTTCGATATTTTATAGACGCAAACTCAACAAAAGTAGAGTTTTAACCATTAAATAAACAGAAAAATTGTTGGTATCAGTGTAATATCACGTTACAATTTCACCAAGTGGGCACCAAAAGTGATATTTTCACGAGTGGCGTAGCCATGATGTCATATGACATTGTTGTGTAATTGGATTATACTTTTTCTATTTTATTTCAATGAGTATATAAATGTATTGGACATCATGTAAGGAGGTCTTGTGCTAAAACGGAATCCAAATACACGTGATAAGATTATACAGGACCGCAATTGCTAAGAAATTCAAACATGAAAAGTTGTAACAGGACATATGCCATTTTAATCACGTAACGAAAACTTAAAAATTCTTTGAAATGAATTCCTCGGACGACTCTTTAACAGTTATTCAGTTTGATTTGTCTCTCGACATACAGTTTTTCAGCCAAGTTTGTGGAAAGCTATGTTAAGAACTAAAGTAAGAAATGAAGTCCATAATGACCAGTCTGTACAGCTGCTCGCTCTCAGATTTTGGTTAAAAAGTAAAATTATTCAAAGTGTATGAAAATGAAATACTTTAAAAATTCAAAGATAAACATATAGTGTAACGATACCGTAAAGTCCAGCTCACTCACTTTTACAACATACTTTCTCAAATTCCGACCTAGATGTTTCCTTTTGTTGCTGAGTCTAGCAATTACTTCAAAATTTACATTTAGATATTTAATTATATCATATCATTTTGATTAAATTATTTTTTTCACTGGCAACTGTGGACGAGCAACTTTAGAACATTTTACATAGTACATAAAACAAAATAAATTAAGTGTCTTTTTTTACTCAAAACTATCAAAACAGGTACTGGCAAAAAAGAGCTGCAAGTGCACAAGTGGCTCTTCAAACCTGACAAGTTTTAGCAAGAAATTAGATAGAACGTACACATACATGGTTCGTTTTGACATAGCTACTTTTCACAGGAGCCAGTCAGTCTACAATTCTTCAATTTGGAATATAATATATAGGAATGCGTGTTACTATTGTTTTATTTAAATTTGCCGTATGGTCCATTGTGTATCAAACATATAAAATCATAAACAGCGTTTTGAAATATCTCTGCAAATTCGAGACGTCTGTTACAACTAAAAACATGCAACAAAGATATTAAATTGTAGCTCAAAATAATAGAAACGTCGAAAGTTAATGCGAAGGACTGGTATTCTTCTTATATAGGCTATCCTACTTTCTTTGTATAAGCATCAATGAGACTGACTTTTATTTCAAGAAGTTTGATAGTGGTGTAAGAAGCAAAAAATATGACAATGTTCCATTACAAAATGGAAAGTGATGTTAGCGGACAGAGGACTCTATTAAATATTTTAACAAGCATTTTTTATCATCAATAGTTCTGATTATCGGCGTGAACCAACTTGCATGTCTATGGGTTTCATCCTGATATTGGATCCGCGTCAGCCTGATCTTGAATTCATAAAAGAGACATAAAAGAGTTATAATCATTACACAGTTAATTTACTGATTCCATTACTCGGAAATTCATTTTGAAGTACATGCAAATAGAAAATGTACCCAAACCGTATCTGGGGTAAGAAATCAAGTAGTCCAATCACGACCTATTTTAGAGCAGTTTAAGGTATTTTCCATCGCATAGTAGGTGTCAACATTTGCAATGCCAACACAAAGTGTCAAGGTAGAGGAGAACAATAAAGGTTCCTTGCACATGGGTAAATCTAGATCAGTACAATAATCCTAGTTGCATTACAATCCAGTTCCATCGTGTTATATGCACTTTAGTTTGGAAAATATGACTAACATTTAAGAAAAACATTTTGACCAATTTTTCTAATGACTTGATACAAACTAGATGCCCACGTGCAACATGTCGAGCCCGCCATATGTCAAAAGGGCTAACTCCTTACCAAGTAGAGATGGGTCAAAATACACCTAAATATTGGATGAAACATGCATGTTGTAGCACAGAAAAGTGGTCTCGATTTTTCTCTACAGCCAGTAATAAAAAAGTTACAATATAAGCTATTTATAGTAAAACAAAGGGAAGTAATTCTAAAAACAAGGGTAGCCCATGGTGGTGAACATTTGTATAATTTAACATCAAAATCCCTCCATGCATGAAAAGAAGAAATGCTCCAGACAAATATATTCTTGACTTTGAACTTTAACTTCCAGGTGTGACCTTGACCTTAGACCTAGGGACCTGGTTTTTGCGCATGACACTCCGTCTCATGATGGTGAACATTTGTGCCAAGTTAAATTAAAATCCCTCCATGCATGAAAAAGATATGCTCCGGACAAAGTCATTCTTGAATTTGACCTTTAACCTCCAAGTGTGACCTTGACCTTAAACCTAGGGACCTGGTTCTTGCGCATGACACTCCGTCTCATTTTGGTGAACATTTGTGCCAAGTAACATCAAAATCCCTCCATGCATGAAAAAGATATGGTCCGGACAAAATCGGACGCACGGACGGACGCACGGACGGACGCACGCACATACACCGAACCGCCAAAAGGGACAACTATGTCGAGCTCACCGCAAGCGGCTCGAAAAAAATGACCTTATACGTTTTCACAAGATTTTTATGTTTGAATTAAATGAATAAAGATTTGTCTAAATGCAGCCTTGTTTATCGTAACAAGAAAGGTATCAGTTTTAAGAAAGATTGTGCAGATAATATGGTCTCTAGATAGTTATTACTTTTTGTTACACGAGTTTACTTTGTACCTGTAACTGATGTTTTGGTAACACACAATTCAGTTTTAATACTGACCCGACAAACATCAAAACAAATTCAAATATTCTGACCAATGCAATGATAATTTGATATACAATATGTCCTTTACATAGTTCATAAGCTTTCATTTGATTTAACCTGTTGGCCTAGGTTTGACCCAAAGTAACCAAGCTTAGAGTTTATTATGATAAATATTCTGACCAATAATTGATCTGGCATATCTAGGTAATCATCAAGGTAACTATTCTGGCTAATTTTCATGACACTATATTACACGATGTGTTCACATATATCGTCTGAATTGTGAAGTTGGTTATCGAGGTGATCCATCATAACCGAATGTAAACTTTGCCTAGACCTTATTTAGGCAGTGACCAACTTTCTAGACAACTGGCTGCCATAAAGTGTTATGAAGGTAACTATGGGCAGAAGGCAAACAGACGATTCAAATTTGGCCTTAGGTATAGTTTACATTGACAAAGAAATGAAATACAAATGAACACAGTGAATACAAAAATTATTCATACAATTCCTATACAATTACAATGCAACACAAAACTAATAAAGAATTAAACTGTTGTCAACAAAATTTAGCTAACATATTTTCATATCCAATCTCGAGCAAATTAATGTTTATTTATCAGACGTGTATTAAACTGTATCGGTTGGTATTCATCACTTTTAGTGTATTATCCACTTTTTTATTGTAGCGACGTTACTACACTCAACCACTCATCTAAGTATACACCTACAAGAAATCTTGTAGCTTATTCAATTGTCGATGTTTTAATGAATATTTCATAACCATGCGATCAAAGATTTATATTTAACATTGCACCAGAGTTATAAAGATAGGTACAAAACGCAATATGTGTTCAAAAACATTTGTAGAACATTTTTTTATCTCGTAATAACATTTGAGAAACATCATTTAGAAAATGTCAACGATTAGATATAGGAGGTCGGAGAACCTAAACGAGTAATGAAAGTACAGTTTATGTAAGCAAGTGTAATCAGTAATATATTTGCGATAAACCGATCATAAATCTACCTGCTGGAATACTGTATATTCTTTCTGTCAGTTATAATAAGAGTTCTTGTGGAATATCACGTAAATAAAAAAGTAAAGATTGTATTAATTTCTGGAAAGCTGTTGTCATAAATTTATTTGTTTTGCTAATAATGTAACAATTTATGACACTAGCTCGTACTCCAACAGATGCGTCTGTTTTAATGGAGCAGAGATTGTATGCTGTAACTCTAGTATGAATTGAAGGATGCTGTTTTATACGAACATGCTCAAGATATTAAATAAAAAAATATTTTGCAAAATAGTACAGTTTCAACGTTTATGTTGCAAAAGATATCAGTATATCTAAAAGAAATTACTTGACCAAAGCATCATTTACATTTAACACTTGAAGATGTTGGATGGTCACGACTTTTACCGTAAACTGAAACTGGCGTATGTCGTAAAAGACACAAATTCCACTAGTTTTATAAATACAGGCTAATTGTTACTTACGGTGTAATGTCACATTATAATTTCCCCGAGTAGGTACAAAAATGATATATCAGGAGTGGCGCAGCTACTTTTGGTGTTTACGCGTGAAACTAACGTAATATGACATAAAAATCAACAATTTTTCTGTTTATTTTAAAGTTTAAAACTGCATTTTTTTAGTTACTTTCAATAGAATGTAAAATATCGAGGAAAAACGGCATCAATACTGGTGGATATGAAGAGGCACGGTTTCGACATTAATATGGGTAATTCTGATAATTTGAGTGAACAGTGAGTTTATCGAAACACAATATCAATTGCTTTTAGTAAGGGTTCAATTCTTATTTTACTGTACTGATTGGTTTGAACAAATAATTTTTATCTGCCGAAACAACATGTTTAAAACTTAATATATCCTTTTAGTGTGAAACACAGTATCAGTTAAAACCGTTCAAAGTGTGACTAAATGCGGTAGTGTATTTCAAGAATGTTTCAGAAAAGCGCCATTGTTCTGACACTTCGTAAAACAGTATTTTTCTTATTGCCTTTTAACACAATCCTCTTATTATTCTGCTACATGTCAAATTCCCCCGTAGATTACTTTTCTACTTACATATCAAGTGTCAAATACAGGTTAAGGTGCAAATGCTCTTCGCGTGTTTTACAGTTTCTGTACAGTTCAATTCGTCTGAAGATGCATTACGTCATGCATTATATATATCTTTTCTCACAAATAGTAACTTTTTCAAGGCAAACACTATTCTTGTGATGGCAAAATATGGTAAACAGTAAGTGGAAGCCTCTACGTTACAAATAATTAATTATGTTTCTATAAATATTTATTCGTTTTTCAATTTCCGGAGGCTAGTCATTTTTCAAAGATTAAGACACATATCAAACTTTCTTATAAATTGCATGCAATTCCCAAATAGTCCCTTCAGCTGAGGGATATGATATTATATACAACATAAAAATCATTTTATTTTCCTAGCAGTAGTCCAGGTGAATATTTCTTTTTTTTCAGCTACAAATATGATTGCGAAAAAAAAGTATAAGTGTTGCTCTCCATGACGATGAAGTTGGTATGCTTATATTACTTCTATAGTGTTTATAAAACTATTAAATATCAGTGTTATGATTGTTTTACAAAATAATTATTTTAACAAGCATATCACAGGTATTGTCATTAAAATTGCCAAGTATCAGTTTTATGCTATAGTTATCAAGTAGCAATTTTCATTATGGCCTTTAGGTAACTCTACACCTTACGTCTGAATTTGTCGACCTCATCAGTAAACTGTCATATTCGGCAAATGCAATGCATGATTCATTACCTTGAAACCGGTTATCGAAATATTCAAACCTATGGCCCTAAAATTGACATAATCGTCTTGGCATTGTGCCTATCACCGAAAACACAAGTACCGTAAGCGAGCTGACATGCAAGATAGTTAATTACAGTGGTAAATGTGTTTACTTTTGTCTGATGACATAAATTATATTTATATAATTATTTATATATTATATTTATATTTTGAGACATACTGGATCCAAACTTTAAATACAACTTGGCCCAGTGGTATGAACAGTAGCGTATTATTTGATGTGTGAACTTAACATATCTTATATTCATTAGTAATGGTTTTTCATATAAACATGTTGGGTTTTATATTTATTTATCGTGTATTGAATAAATACATTTCTTTTTAATAAAACCCGCCGCATCAGTCTGATCCATATCTATATTATAAACCTTACGTTGTTTTTCATCACGCGGACGTTCGCGTCCTTTTTAACGGACGTGACGTCTTTTTGTTTTGTATACTGCATGTTGTATATTTTCTGACGAAGACATAAAGTCGAAACATGTAAATTGAAAACTTCGTGTTGTCTTGATTTTATTTATAATAAATTATATTAGAACATACAAATATGATATAACTGTAATCTTGTGCAATAAATCCTGCAAAACACTCAATTATTTCCCTTTATGAAAACGATCTTCATAATTTCAGGTAAAACATGACAAATGGTTTACGCCACATATTAGTAAATAATAGGCTTCAAACATACATCAAAGACAAAAGCACTAGGTGTAGGAAACGTGAACGGAAAAGCATTATATCCAGATCATACGAACTACAGTTAATAACTCCCACACTATTCTACAATTATTTTTATCATTCTATGAACAATGACTCAGATTCTCTTATGAAATAACGCATGCATCCTTGCCTTGATGCTGTAGTGTAATGCAGGTAAACATAGGTTTAAAAGAAAGTGATAAACTAATAACATTAAGGTTAAAAATTACAGTCGGTATCGTACTACTAAGCAACGTGTTAACTATTGCTTGGGAATGATGCTGTAAAAATAAATGACCGCATATCAATTGTTTTATTGACAGGCATTAATGATAAAGATAAAATGCTCTAGCTTCTCTGTATCTAAATTATATATTAACATTCCATTGAAGAAGAGTTATGTGACTGATACCATACCATTGGTATGGACTATATAAAACGCATTCAGTAACAATTTCATTTTTTCCGTAGGTCACACTTTGTCAGAAAGTATGCATACCTAACATGTTAATTACGATTAAGCAACCTTAATTAAAATGATGTAGCAGCCTTAATGGCAATGGAGCAACCTTAATGGCAATGATGTTGCGACCTTAATGAAAATGTAGCAACCTAACTTATAATGATGTAGCGACCTTAATGACAATGAAGCAACATTTATTATTTTATGTTTTCCAGTGAATTATAGAGTTTTCTCAGTGAAATAAAAGTGATAATCCACAGTTTTGAAACAGTGGATTACCATTTTTATTTTTCACTGTTTTTGCAATCTTTAGCCCGGATTTACGTCAAAACGTATACCGAGCGTTATTATGCTGGAGACCATGCGACGATGACGTCGTTTAAATGACGTCATTTGTTCTATGTTTTCTGATGACGTTTCCCGCGATTTTCGATGTTTTATAGAAACAAACTCAATAAAAATAGAGTTTTAACTATAAAATAAACAGAAAAATTGTTGGTATCGGTGTAATTTCACGTTAATTTCACTCGTGAACACCAAAAGCAGTTATTTTCACTCGTGGCTGTGCCACTCGTGAAAATATCACTTTTGGTGCCCACTCGGTGAAATTATAACGTGATCTTACACCGAAACCAACAATTATCCTCTATTTATTCGTTCTGTCATTGCGTTATACACTACTCAGGCTGTCTAAAAAAGAAATTTTGCTTCTACTTGATTGTTGTATGTCTACAAAGATACAATTGGTATAAACTAAAACCGAACAACCGACTGACGGATTATTAGCTCTGTGCTGAAAGACATACCATTGCCAAACACCATTCTAAACTATGAACTGGAAAAATGAAATTATGTAAATACTTAAAGCTTTATAATATTGAAATAGACTCAGGATAGATTTTGGATATTTGTACACAAGTTGCGAGGTATAAGCACAATAATGGACGACACACATTATTACCTTGTTAATGACCTGAATCTCCTGTTAGTCGACGACAAAGCACAATGATTTGTTGTCGTCTTTCATAAATCTTCAACTCTGAAAGAAAGACATATATAAAGATATTAATAAATCAAGTATTACAGCCATATCGCTATTTGTAGTATTTGAATTCTTTTCAAGAATTGCAGTATCACAAATATTATCGAGTTTTATATGTCCACTTAGTAGTATAAAAAAACGACACCTTTGGCATTTTGTCTCATAAACGCAAAGAAGAATAACATTTTTCCGAACTATTGCACGACTAGACGAGTTTTAAAATAAAAAACGAAGCAGTTAACTTTGCGGCGCACCAGCTGTCGAAAATATACAAAGTTCTTTAACTGATACTAAAGCATATAATTATTGCCAATTGAAGTTTTCAAAACATTTTTTTCTGATATTTGCTAGCATTGAATTAACGGCAAGATAATATGAAACATTTCGGCTATAGATATAAAAAAAAAATTGTTTCGTATATAAATCGTTCCTTATCGTATCGCATGTTCGCAACTCAGTTTCCTGGAGAGAAATAATATGTAGAAAATTAAATTTACAACACATTTTGTATGATAATATTGTATCCGTTTTGGTAGAATATGCTACACCTTGTCATTCATATTACTTTAAAGATTCATAGTCAGTAAGAGTTACATCCCCTGTGACAGGAAATAAGTGGAAGCATCTTCTAAATATAGCAAAGATAATGTAGTGTTGGTTTTAATTTTGATTGCACATATATATTTTAAATTATGATAATAATCGAATTTGCATAATTACATGACTGTAGGTATGAAATGTTAGCTATATTAATGTCAGTCGCAATATTTTGATAAAAACAACATTATTTTAATGCAATTTTTACTTTTGAGGTCTGAGTTTTCTTCTAATCGAATCTATTGGTTGATTGGTTTGCTCTGATTAATATTTTCCAGGAACCAACACACTAAAATAATTCAACTGTGGCCCCTTAATGTTTAATAGCTTGGATTGAGACATTAGAAACTGTCTTCCCTATTGCTACTTATTAATTGAATGTCATGTTCTGCTTTTTCATATGCAAAGAAATACTTCCAATGCATCTAGTGACGCAGTGTCAATACATATTATCCCTATCCCCATTGACCTTATATACTATAAGCATATTGGAATTATGGCGTTGTCTACTGGAATTGATAATTAAGTTTGCTGACAAATCAATATCAAGTCATTTACTGGTGTCGTGGAGACTGATATCATTTACTTTTATTTTGGAGCAAGATTGTAAACGAGTTATTTCCTCTATGACATTCCGAGGATTGTCGGTTTTTGTTAATGCGACGGTCATAGTTATACTAATTGCAACGTCTGGATCTGTCCAAGCTACAACTTTAATGGGATTTTGAAAACACAATTATTTATACCATATTCATAAACATAAATAACTTCTTTTTGCTTAAAAGTGCATTTACTTCAAGAGGAAAATGTTTGCCATTTTGCTTCTATAAATACAGTTTCACCATCGGCACCAAAAGAATGAACTGTTTTACCTCATTTATATACTCTTTTTGCCATCTCCATCAACTACGAACATCAGTGGAATTATTTCCCGAAAATGTATTTGTTATTTTATATACTTTTTTGCATCAATGTACATTTGTTAGCTGTGGTGTTTCAGCTGAAAGCAATATTTTATGTTCAGAGGAACAATCCAGCTGACAATTTGTAATTAGAAATTTATAAGATTAAGAGTTAAGGCCTTCATTAAAATATGCGATGTGTGCTAGGCAATACAACTACTCATTAAGATCAGTATTGAAACACTGAAAGTGAAAATACTTCCAATAAACAAAACCTAAAGTTTGATAGAGATCTAAAATGCTCGTTTAACTTGATAATTGGGGTTCAGAGGTTTAGAACATAATCAGGGAAATCTGAGTTTTTATTAAACAGGACGTCAAAAATGTGGGCGGTAACAAAAAAACACATACTAGCAAGTCATCAGCATGTGACGAGTTCAGATTTCAATTTCAGTAAAAGCCGAATAACTTGCACTGCAAGGTACTGAGAACAAACTTTTGTGACAGAACTGGCATTTCAAGTTTACTCATATTGTGAACCTTGGAGTTTCTAGGAAGCAGAACCAAAAGCTAGTGTGGTTGGGAAGATAGATTGTAACATAATGACAACAAGAGGCAGACGATTGCCACCATTGTAAAAAGTATAAAATTTAGTCAACTTTAAGGCAATTGAATGATTAGGTGTATATGAAACACTTGCATTTGAAAATAAAAAAGAAAGCAAATATTAATGAAGGTGATCTTAGAGACATTCAGAAAAAAAAGTGGTAGCCTTTAGAAATCCGCATTAAACTTGGCATTCATATTAACCAAATATCCTGCTTTTAGAAAAACAATTTAATGCCTCTTTGAAACTCATTTGAGCCCATAATAAAACAAATATTTTAAGCGTATTTGTTGAAGCCGGACACGTAGCAACAAAACCGAAAACCGTATCATCATCAGGCAATATAACTCAGCAATTAACACCTTTATCATGTTTAGCCCGAGGGGACCCGAGTAGCCTTCCTGCTCACGGATTCCAAGGGGAAAAATACAAACACGAAATTCTAAATGCTCGAGGGATGATTTTGCATGACGATCCAGAAAGTTACTCAGACAAAAATTATATCTTCTGGAATAAACGTTAAATGATACAGCTAAATGTTTTTCCAGAGACTGAATATTTTAAAACGGAAAACACGAGACTTTCAATGTAGTTATAAAAGCAACATTAAATCTCACATCTCTTTGCTTTTATGCTCAAATTAAACAACAGAAAGCTGACTAACAGAACAAAAGTTATCATAAAAACAACTTCTCTTAATAGCGTGTTTCCATGCTTTACTTAATGCACCCATTTCAAAAGCTGGGAGGAAATGTGTGTCACTACCGAGCTAAACGAATAAAATGCATTTTTCTTAGTTGCGTTTGTGACTTCTGCGAAACTCAGTCAAATGCAAAACATCACAAAGCAGTTAACATGCAGCGAAAGGAATGTGTTTAAATACTTCAAACATTCAGTATTGTTTCACTATTTCAGTGTTTTATGTCAGTGCGACGCTTATGTCCCAATATCACAAATATATGACATGTTCAATGATTTCTCATCTGATGGTAAAGTTGCATGTCTTTCGTGAGAGTCAGAGCAGAATGAATGTATTCTGATGGCAAAGTGTAATCTTTATCATGACACTGGTAAAATAGTCCTAGACTGATGGCAAAGTGCATGTTTTATTATATTATGGTGGACATCATTTTTCCTAATTCAGTGACATATGTGTATCAATTCCAATGGCATAGTGTATCGTTTCCAATGTCATAGTGAATCGTTTCCAATGGCATATTGTATCATTTCCATTGGCATAGTGTATCGTGTCCAATATCATAGTGTATCATTTCCAATGGCATAGTGTATCGTTTCCAATGGCATAGTGTATCATTTCCATTGGCATAGTGTATCCATAGTGTATCATTTCCAATGGCAAAGTGCATCATTTCCAATTCCATAGTGTATCATTTCCAATGGCATAGTGTATATCTCGATAGCAAGATGTATCGGATGGAACGGCTTACAGAAAAGAAGAATTGTTTTAAGATACATTGAGCTTCGTCGAAATCTTAAAGGTACAATATTGGCTTGTTTGCTTCTTTTTTAAAAGTATACATTTTGTAAAATCATAAAATCATCATATAAATTACCAAACTTGCTCATATTAATCTGAATCCGTTTTGGCAGCTTCATATTTCTTCAAAATTAAATTTAATCCTTACCTAATTAAAGGACAAACCCTATAACTCATGTCAAACTTCATAACCTCAAAAACATAGATAATAGAATATTCGTAAGTATTATAACTTAACCTAAAAGTTTAAGGTATGCATTACAGTCATTATCGATAACATCACCGTTGTAAAATATGTTGCAGTACCTTCAACCATTCAATAATGTATGTAGAGTTGTTGTACAATTAATGGGTGGATAGCGATTTATTAAAGAAGGCCTCTGTATTGATTAATTGTGCTTATTGATAAATGAGGCATTTTTCGTCATTTGTTGTTCTTTAAAATATTGTTTATTTATCACTTTACGTTTATTGATGTTTCGAGAATATTATCGGCTAGAGGTAGGGTATGCCCCTTTGAAGCACAAATATCTTAGTTGACTATAGTTTCCAACAAATGGTCGTGTATGGCGACATTTTAGGATATGCGTTGTATATTTCTTATATACTTTGTACTTTGTACAAATCAATTGCAGTTTTGTCTCGCAATCCTTTTACCGAGAAGGAAACGAATAATATCTTAGATATGTGACACACATTGTACTATGTCTGTCTGTATCTAATAGGTCTCTCGGATAACATTAATTATTTAATCTAAATTTGTATCTCGAGCTATTAACTTCGAGCATCAAAGCCATCAAGCACACACGAGCCTTGTTTAAAAAACATGTATTTCGTTTTTGCAGGATCATTTATCACTTTCAACTGTAGAGTAAGCCGGTGCTCAAAAAGTTCTTGCGGTTGAGTGCAATGTTTTCTTTATCAGTTTTCAACAATGTACAGCTTCTGTCTTTAGCCAATGGTAATCAAGCTTTCTTCATCATGGAAACATTCTATTTAATTTTCTACGATAACGTTTAATAAAGTATTGAAACTGGTACGATATATAGTTGTTTCGAGATTTAAAGTGAAGGTATTTCAAAAATATTTTTTGAGCAAAGACTAAGCGATACTGAATCATATTGGTTCATATACAGGTAAATTGATATAAACACACTTGCTTATTCGTGATACTGGCTCATATACAGGTACATTGATATTGGCACAATTACTTATTTTGATATTGGTTCATATACAGGTACATTGATACTGGCACAATTACTTATTTTTGATATTGATTCATATACAGATACATTGATACTGGCACAATTACTTATTATGCCCCCGAAAGGTGGCATACTAAAATCGCACCGTCCGTCTGTCCGTCCGTCTATCTGACCGTCTGTGCGTCCCCACTTACAAATTCGTGTCCGGACTGTAACTTTGTCATGCATTGAAGGATTTTAAAATAACTTGGCACAAATGTCCAGAACATCAAGACGACGTGTCGCGTGTAAGACCCACGTACCTACCTCAAAGGTCAAGGTCGCACTTGGAGTTTGAAAGTAATGGAATCCTCTATATATGCACACATTCGTACCCGGACTGTAGCTTTGTCATGCATTGAATGATTTTTAAATAACTTGGCACAAATGTCTAGCACATAAAGGCGACGTGTCGCGTACAAGACCCACGTACCTACCTCAAAGGTCAAGGTCACACTGGAATCCTGTATATTCGTGTCCGGACTGTTACTTTGTCATGCATTGAAGGATTATAAAATAACTTGGCACAAATGTCTAGCACATCAAGACGACGTGTCGCGTGCAAGACCCACGTCCCTACCTCAAAGGTCAAGGTCACACTTAGAGTTTGAAGCTAATGTTATGCATTGATTGATTTAAAATTACTTAGCACAAATGTCTAGCACATCAAGCCGATGTGTCGCATGGATTTTAAAATTACATACCACAATTATTGAGCACATGGAGAGGACAAAGACTGTGAGACACCTCTTTCGGGGGCATTAGTCACTTGTGAGGGATAGCTCTTGTTTTTGATATTGGTTCATATACAGGTACATTGATATTGGCACAATTACTTATTTTTGATATTGGTTCGTATACAGGTGCATTATTATTGGCACAATTACTAATGTTTGATATTGGTTCATATACAAGTACATTGCCAAAGGATCACAAACCGATTCATTGGTATTACATGTTGTACATTTGTTACGTATATGGACCATTTTGCATCGTTGGTAAATAATGTGAGTCACATTTTGAAAACTGTTCCACTACACCCTGTCTCAGCCTTTATTAAAAATTCAGTTAAAATTCAACGATAATCAACATTCGGTTTACAATCATGGTATTGTGGTTTTTTCAGTTCTAACTACTACACTCTCTTTCTTTTGTATTTCCTTGTGTAATAAAATGCCATCGTCGATGACTGAAATTAATGTCACGTAAAGAATCAGTGTCGCATAAAACTTGTTTCTCGTCAGTGCCAAGTGACGTGTGCTTGTTGTATTCCAGGTTTGTAGAAAATAGTAAAATTAATACTACATGAAGGCAAATTTGCATAACTGCACTGACAGCAGGGTTGTTAAAACTCTTTGAATCTCATACAGTATATAATTCAGGCCAGTTTAGTTTATCCATGATAATATCATACGCAAAAGTAACTACACAATAACATGAGAACCTAGTTCTAGTATAGTAAGCAGATGTTTATACTTTAATTAATTTAAAAGAGGATAACTGCGTTTTTAAAAGAATAAAACCTTTCCAGACAGAATGAAAATAATGAACTATACGCATACACAATATGTGCTAGATCAAACGGACGGGAAACATATACATTCTCAAAGTTTACTTGAAAAAGGATAATAACGCATGCATGTATTAAAGGTAATCATACGTACATGAACTCGTGCAAAATGTAGTTGCAGAATGGTTGTACTCTATGTACAATACCAGAAATATATGGCTAATTCACAAGAAAAAATGTGCATCTAAGATTACTCTACAGGTTACATGTACCTTTATTTATTTTTTATACGTATCTCATGTTACTGAATAAAAATATATTCACATGTATTTAGTATCTTTTTAGTACTTGATATTTCTTTTTCAGACTGTAAACAGGAAGAAATGTATATATAACGTTTCTGCAACAATATATGCAATTAAAAGTTGTAGCCTACATTGTCATTAATATGTAAATAAACCTACCTATTAAGACGTAAATTAAAGAGGAGGAACTAATTTACAACCCGAAAGGTTGAATGAGTCACTTATTATTTTATGCATGAACAAGCCTTATAATTTGCATATAAAAGAAAAATCAGCATAGCGTTCTTCAAATGTTTTTCTCTTGTTTTTCAAAAAGTGACTTTGTTCTTTCCGAATGACCTAAGTCTTGAACATTAGGTAATTTGTTGAAAGACAAAATATTTTCAGCACCTTCCCTCGAGAAAAACGGTAATTGCACCAAGAATAACTTAACGCTTAAGCTTCATTTACGAGTAGCATCGGTTTTAAAGGTCCATTACGAAGACTTAATCGAATTTTCTTTTATATCTGGAATTTTGACGGGCGTCTTCTCAGAAGGAAAACAATGACATACTTCATCGAATGTGACCATATTGTGTTGAAAATTTGAGTTTAACAAAATAATTATATTTGCCTTTTCAAAAACGAAATAAGTTTTTCTAGTTATCAAATATCTTTGTAATTTTCCAGATGTTTCCTAGGAAGAGGCTGGAAGTAGGTTGTACATGAATTAGCATGCCTATTTTGAATTATAGTTGAAAGTACTTAACTTCCCAATGATGTGCAACATATATCTCTGACTGTTTACAACATGCAATAAATCGAAAGAAGGACAAAGAGACCACCCGGGTCAGTTTAACGAAATACAAAAATATTGCAATTTATCAGATTTAGCATCGTAAAATTGTGAAGTACAAGATGAGGTATTTCTTGCAAACAAAGCAAGTGAAGAAGGCCTACTTTTGTGATAACTTTTAGAAATTGTGTTTACTAATTTTCTGGAAAATAGCTCCTCAATCATAGACATTTGATAGAGATGAATTGGGGTCAAGCATATCACCTTCATGGTAATTCGATATTTCTCTATTTGAATATAAACTTTAACTTTGTGAAGACTTTATTTAGCGCATATAGCTTTCAAATTGACACGGCTTGCTCCAACGCTTACGTCATTTCTGCAACTAAATGTGACTGAATTGTATGTATTTTCAAACGTAGAACAGTTCACTATACGAAAAGATGACATCTTCGTATCAAGCCAAATACCGCCAAATTATCAACAACTTTGCAAAAGCAGCGATCGTTCTCGAACCCAAATGAAATGGTATCAGACATCATTTCATCTGAATTACTAGAAATGTTTTGCACCCAACAACATCCCAAACATATCCATCTGGTAATTTGAATTATCTATGCAGTGTCAATTAAATTCCATACGGCACACAATAACGTTTACACAACCAGAAAAATAAAAGTTCATATAAAGGCCCAAAGGAATACAATATACGGTAAGGAGCATTAATCTTGACATTGTGTGTTTTGTTTACTTTTAGCGTAACACATACCCACCTCAATAGCTTAAAACAGACAAAGGTTTTCATTTTTTCTTAAAGAGATGTTTCTGACATTTCTTTTTTACAGTCGGCCGCGCTATTATTGGAATTGTAAACATATTGAATGTTCACATTCAATATGCTTCTATACAAGTATATCAATTTACAAAATACCAGGTTGAAAATAAACTAAATAAGGCATTTCTGTGTCACTTTGCCAAATACGTGCACTAGATATGTAATATCGTTAATTACTGTGCGCGAACACGCATCTCAAAATGATATATAGCAAAACCTTTTGTTATCAAGTCTATTGGCCTTTTCAAAAGTGAACCATAGCCTAAAGTAATGACTTAATTGAGACACTTTAGAATAAATCTATACTCCTACGTGGACTATACCTCGGTCAGTAAAGTAACCCTGAGCAATACAACGCTCCCCTTTGCTATATCGCATGGTAATTGAATAGACAAGTACCACGTTTAATGTGTCGTTTCTATACGGAACATAAACGTGCAATCATGGCCTTATACATTGACGTGTAAAACACTCGAAAGACTCATATATTTTTGGTATAGAATACTAATGACACGATGCATAGATCACTTAACATGGAGGACAAAAATAAATAGAGGATAATTGTTGGTTTCGGTGTAAGATCATGTTATAATTTCACCGAGTGAGCACCAAAAGTGATATTTTCAGGGGGGGGGGGGGGGTTTTGGTGTTACGAGGGGGGGGGGGGTGGGGGGGGGGGGGGGGGGAGAATTAACTTTGATGTTACACCGTATACAAAAATTTTTCTGTTTTTTTTGGTTAAAACTCTTTTATTTGGGTTTGTTTCTACAAAATTCGAAAATCGGGGGAAACGTCACCAGAAACATAGCGCAAATGACGCTTTAAACGACGTCATCGTCGCATGGTTTCCAGCATTAATACGCTTGGTATTATTTTTGACGTAAACGGGCGGTAAAGAGGAAAACAGGAAAAAAAAAAGGAACCCTGTTTCAAAACTGTGGATTATCACTTTTATTTCACTGAGAAAACTCTATAATTCACTGAAAAACATAAAATAAAAAACTATCATGTATAATACCGACAAATTGTGTCGTGTGTATGGAATAATGAATTGATATCATTTAGAACCTGGTGAAATGTGATATATATTCCCAGAAGCGTAAAAAGCAACGGAAATGTCTGTTTTAGTAATTAAAATGTCTTGATTTTCTTTCTTTTTTTATTCAATCTAATCTATAACCCAATTGCGGTTCTTTGAAGTTATGGTTATTGATCTCTTGTCATTTGAAAGAATATCGCAGCCGGCTTATAGCTTATATTTGTCGTTTTGATCTTAAATCACAAACATTGAACTTCAAACAGTTCAATTATTGCTCCGTTGCCGCAGCGATATAACTGCATATCAGAATATCAGGCAATGAAAACGGTTGGAGTAATGTAATCAATAGATAATTCAAATGATAAAATAGGTTAATACTCGGCCATGTTGAAAGTTTTGAACATTTTACTAGTCAAACGGTTAGAGTAATGTAATAAATAGATAATTAAAATGATAAATAGGTTTATACTCGGCAATGTTGCAAGTTTTGAACTTTTTACTAGTCAATCATTGCCAACATTGCTAAATTTGATTATTATCTCTGGAAAAGGGAAAAATTAATCTTAGTTAGAAATGTATTGAATTAATCCTAAAACAGGACACGGTGTTTCAATAAAAAATATATAAATGATTCATAGTTTAGCTTTTACTCACATTTAAGAGTGTCATTAGCAAGTATTTTAAAGGGGATAACACTCTGTGGCTAAACTGAATTCAGATGAAGCTTAATTTTTCTATAGAAAAGAATATCACAGAAACAACGGAAAATAAATGTTTTTGTACATAGTACTGGACCTGAGAGCATTAAGGCATTTTACTCTTTTAGTTACGCTCAAGCCTTCTTTTTTCCAAATGACTAAATTTGTATTGCTGTTTATAATTTAATCAATACAATTGTCAGTAAATTTCCATGCATTCCACCTGCAGACTTTTCTCATCGAATCAAATGCAGTTTTTACCATTTTCTTTTCTTAAGTTCTCTGGTTAAAAACATCTATTCTTTTACTTTCCATTGATGTCTGCCATGCTTGTATCAATGGTAATACAAACACCTTTAGGTAAGGAAGGTAGACTGTATAATGACAATCACTTCTTCTTGCCTGAAGATATCCCAAGCGTACACTTATGTCGCAAGTGATGAAGCATTCTTTAATTTCATTGTAGATGACGACAGAAAAATTCATCTTAATTTCAATAATATTTTATCCGATAAATCAAGTCCATAAGGAAAACTTTAAACTCAACAAGATTATGGATATTCATTTGAAAATAAAGTCTATGTTACAGAAATAATATTCGAAGAAAAATGCACATTCGATTCATCTTAGAGAAGATCAGCATGAAATTAAGAAAATAGCTAACACACACAACAAGGTTTTCAAAACAACAAAAATAATATCAAACAGGGAATGCCACGTACCAAAAACGCAGCCTCCCCAAAACGAACCCCACAGCACCCAGAAGGCACACCACCAACACACACACACACACACACACGCACACACACACGACACACACACACTCATGTACACACACACACACACACACTACCAACACACACTAGCATACAAAGCAAACACACGAGGACAAAACGAACAATTAAAGGAACACAGTGGGGCACCGCCTTGGAACGGTCAGTGGCCAATTTGCAGATATCATATACAAACCTACAAAAAAAACACATAAAGTAGGGCTAATATTTGCTATCATTTCAGCATTGATAAATTTACTTAATACAATACCTAAAAAGAATTACGCATCTGTATGATAGCAGACAAATAGTATAGCCTGCCGTTTTTATTACATTGTAAAACGATTACAAAAACGTATTGTATCTAAGTGTATCGCAAAGGCCATATTTATAAGGAATTTGGCCAATTTTTCTCAATAATACTACCCTATATCAGGTATTAAAGGTCAATTAGTTTTAAGCAACATTTTTACTTTTTGTACATTCTGTTAGAGATTTATTTAAGGAACAAAAAGAATCATTATATAGAGTTATATCCGCGAATAAATTTAACTTTGAAAAATTTAAAAAGTTGAGTATTTCTTTTTATTTCAATATAATTTCTATTTTTACATTTGCATTGGATAGGTATACAAATATTATAACATTCTTAACCAAAATGCAAGTTTAAAACTACGTGTAGCTTCTGAATTCATTTCCAATCTATCCTGGGTGCACTACCAAGACAGATAAAGGGAGGTAATGATATTTTTTTCAAACTTGCATTTCTAATGAATCGATCTAAATATATAATTTTAAATGCAAACATTTCACAAATATAATACAATAGGTCTTATATTTATATCTTTCCTTAGGCAAAGTATGTGTATCAAATTTTATGATAAAATAACTATATCTTGGTTGGGCAACCAGGATAGGGAAATCAAATTTTAATAATACCTCCAGTGAAAATCTTACTTGAATTAAGCGCTTAGTGAGCATAAATGAGTGTAAATGATCAGATGTTAAAGTTTCAAACAAATTTGTTACGTGGCCAAAATCTGATTATCAAACATATTTGGTAGTCATGCATCGATTAAATTGACTTTCGTTAGAATATAAATTGGGTAAAGAAAGTGACTTTGAAAAAATGAGTATTTGTTGATAGCACTGGAGAATCTACTGACAGATAGCTTCCACTTAAATGTCAGCAATGACAAAATGCAAATTTGAAAGCAGATTGAATTATGATTTTTCGATAATTTTACGGACTCCTGCACGGCCTATTTTGTCAAGTGTTTCTGTTGATTGTGTTTTTGTTTGTTTCAAATTAACTTAAAGTTGGAAAGTCTAGAAGGACAGAGTTATTAATGTAGACAAAGTCCCTGAAAATAAATGAAATATTGCTATCTGTATTAAAGTGGATAAATGTGGCTAAGGCAGATAATATGGTTTAATTATGAAACGAAAAACTCGCCAATATTCTGACCAGCAGAAGTTCATGTTCCCGATACTTTAAACTTCCAAATAAAATATCACAAAACACCACTCTGTATGCCATTATCAAACAGTTTATTTCATGATCGTGTTACTTCACTTGCATGTTGACACATCTGTTACACATTAAAAGCCATCCCAAAATAACCATAAAAAGGTTTCTGGAACTAATTGTCTATAATATCTGCAGAAAGTTAAGGGGGCACTCCCTACATCTAGCAGATTATATTTTCGAAACATAGATTATGTCTTCAATGAAGCTTATACTCAAGAAACGCATGTTGCCATTTTAAACCAAGTATGAGAAGAGAGTCTCGAGCAAATATCAGAAAGTCTGAATCTCTAACTTAATCAAATATCCTTTGGGCAAAAAGACAAAGTCAAATAAAAACTATCTAATCCTAACCACATCTATCAACCTCTTGCCAAGCAAAAAGAACCTAGTCTCATTGTTCTGCAGTTGCCATCTGGTGAGGAGTTAGAAATTAGATTGGTTGTCTTGAAAACAAAATTTATCACTCAATCTCAAGGAAATAGCATTGTGGAAAAGGATCATTGAGAAAGCGTACTTAGCCTAATGCATCGTCGTCATGTGATATGAAGATGCAACAAATTAGACGTGTGCATTGCCCATTGAAAGTAATAATAAGATGTCATTTACTTAAAGGGACATACCCTATAAATCATCAGATATAGGGTATGTCCCTTTAAGCTGCTGAAGGGATCCTGCATCCGAACAGAACAAATAGCAAGTCTCACATATATCATGTCAAACCAAGGTCGTAACTGTTCGTAGTCTACTTTGAGAGCCCATTTGAACTGATCGACAGACTATTCTTTGATATAAAATTTTGAACATTGAAAGTGTTTAACAAATTAGCTTAGTCGGATTTCTTTTTAGCACGCCGTTGTGTAATATGATGTTAGTTTTATTTATCTGTTTCAACGATAGTTTCTTCTATAAATCAAACGCCTGAATAAATGAAGCCCGCCTATGCAAACGCCTGAATAAATGAAGCCCGCCTATGCAAACGCCTGAATTAATGAAGCCCGCCTATGCAAATACCTGAATTAATGAAGCCCGCCTATGTAAATGCCTGAATTAATGAAGCCCGCCTATGCAAATACCTGAATTAATGAAGCCCGCCTATGTAAATGCCTGAATTAATGAAGCCCGCCTATGCAAACGCCTGAATTAATGAAGCCCGCCTATGCAAATTATTTTTTTAAAGAAGACTTATTTGAAACTGATTTGAATAGATTTAAATCTCTGTTTGCCATGTGTGAAATTATTTTAATCTATTTCTCAGTAATATGTCATATAAATGTGATGTACGGTCTATATGATTTTTTCCCTGAATTGGAAACCTATTAGTGTCAGCAGAGGTATGGCTAGGATAGAAACGGTATCTTTCATTCCCAGCTATGAAGTTGTTACTAGGGTGATAGGTGTCTTTTAGCTCATTATTTTCATAATAATTATGACATACGGGAAGAATAATTTCCCCCGGAGAACAACGGTATAGACATTTAATTACATCTTGGTTTTGCACTTTTGCACCAGTTAATGCTTTCCAAAGATCTGCTATAGAAATACATTTACAGTAACATGGATTTCTCATTATGTTAGTGCATACAGAATACTTAGCAAGATTCATGCAACATCAATGCTGTTGTGTCAGTCTCATATATCAGCAGGAGGCTTATACTATTTACAAGGTTTACATGTATACAATAAACATATATGCAATCATAAAGCAACTACTGTCCGGTTATGATAATTTTACAATGACGCAACAGAAGAGTCTACTTTTATCGGGTAAAACGTTATCTTATTACAAGGGAGAGCACTAGGCGTAATCAATGTCAATATATATTATATTTTACATTATATACAGTCGCTGTCACTATAGCGCAGTAGGTAACGACTCCGGTTCCTGATTAGTTTGGTTGTGTCGAACAGAAGTTCATATATGGACATGTACATCAAATTTTTACTGTCTTTTTTCCGTAAGATAGTTTTAATTTATTTCTTCTGTTTTTGTTACATTGATATGTTTACTTCTATAATAATTTTAATCCATGTTTTTTTCTGATTGTACAAATTAAACAATCAAACATCAAATTTTGCCTTTATTTGACAATTCATCAAACAGCAACAGTTCAAAGGAACAATGTACCTTCATTACTTGCTGAAGAATAGTCTTGGACAAATCATCGTTATTTTGGTAATACTAGTTCAAGGTACATATTACATTACACGAGATGACAGTAAGTACGAAATGCACGTGCTTGAAATGGTTAAAGAATCTTTCAAAGTTTTAGTCATTTTACTTTCATTTACTGTATATTGTTTGTCTAAAAAGATTGTGAAAACATTATCTACACAATTAAAAGGTTACCTGAAGTAATACTGAAATAATTCAATGGAAAAAATATGAATCTTCGATGAGGATCGAACCAGTCCTTAAAATCTTTATTTGCAGACACCCAGCGCCCTACCCACTGCGCCAACGCACCGTTCTATTGTTTGTTCATGTATTTTAAAGCCTATAGCCCTTTCCAATATACATGCACAACCTGTTTACGCAATGCTTGTAAACTTTTGTGTACACACATATATCTGCTACGTCACTGTCACATTATCAAAACTAAGTTATACATAGATGTTCATAATTCCGTAATGAGGTACATGTATGTAGTCTTTGTTCAGTATGTCTCCACTTGCTTGTTTGGTTAGTATCGTGAACTGCTTCATAAGAATTGCATAACACTTTAGATAGATAGCAATAGGAGTGTTAAGTGAACTTTTCCCACTATGCCAAATAGGTGCGTGTCATCATCTTATTTCATACTATACTAGTCTTGCCATGGGCATTAGTAAAACTTATTTAAATGAACATTCCTACAGCTAGCAGTTAATTTATAACGAAGGTATAAAAGGGGCTAAATATACGTAAGACAGTTATAAGTGCATTTAATTTTTTTTTCGAACACTGTTTTGAGAAAACTTTCTGTAAATCTAGTACAAAGTGATTAACTTTTAATTGTATAACAATTGTAAATAAACGTTAAACAAAACTATAGTTGTCATTTGTTAATTCATTATTTTTACCGATAATGTTGCACACGATTCTTTCTATGACTGCAGTAATTACAGTTGTTTAATAGTAATTATTTGAAATTGTACCCAGGAATATATTGAAAATCCTCAAAACGTTATCTTAAATAACACTAGAAGATCCACAGAAACAAGGAGGTATTTTACCAAAATACTTAATGAAATAAAATTTGTTTATCCGTATGCCAATTAATAGTGACAGTCAGTGATTGTTGTTATGTCAGTACACAAACCACTATTTGTAGGTTATATTTCATTTTTAAACCTTTTTTCAACAATTCCCGATTATCTTAATTCAGAGTTAATTTTTTGGCTGTTATAAACCAGAAACAATCGCTAGGAGTTTGAAATCAATAAAAGATGCGATAAAAAGTTTTCTGTTAGACAGTTTGAACAACGTTAGCCTTCAAGCTGCTTCATAATAATTTGAGACTTGAAATTGATTCGTTAATAAACATCATGCATTATCAATTTTAGAGTGAAAGCTTTTAACTTTTTGATTTTTTGTCAATCTTGATACCAAATTGCGTTTCCTGGTTTGACAGGCCTGTCATTTGATGACCAGGAAACTCAACATTTTTTTTTCGTTTTGCTTTCTTTTTCGAATTAGAATTTATGAAAAAAAGGAAATTATGCTACGTACAAAAGGAAGATTGGAGCATGTCGGTTGATGTGTTGAAGCTGTTCTTGAAGAGTTGGTTGACTCTCAAAGCTTATGTTATATAAATTATGTCTTTAATGATAACACTGAAGTATATACCTGTAACACTGTAAAGATAAAAGCTCGGGGGGGGGGGGTATAATAAATATACATAGGTATATGATAAATATAATATTAATATGATAAATATAAGTAAGACTCTTTTCTGCAAGTTTGGACAAGTACCAGAGTTTTTACTTTGAGCAGCTATTGAAAAAAAAAACATATCTATTTCAGCGGTTATTCATACAAGTGCATTCACGCTTGCATGGCGATATATTTCTTGTAAAAATAGTTAAGAGATACTGCTACTGCGGTGTTTGTCGCCATGTCACGAAAGATTCAGTAAAACATGAAAGATGGACTTTAAAAGAAAACCCGGCAGAATTCTGCAATAACTGAGTAATTCATTCACACTTGTAGCAGCTATTTCGTGCATCTATTTACACAAACCAAATAACCTGCCCCTACACATTCAAAGTAATATATCAATGTTCAAAGTGAAAATTTCTTAGAATTCTAAGAAAGAGGTTTATGAAAGAGTTTACATATCGACAAGAATATTATTTCAGTTACCACTGTTTTCGTCCGCATTAGTTTAGGACACATATAATCATCTGAAACACAAGTTAAACAAGAGCTGTCCCTCAGAAATGACGAATGTCCCCGAAAGAGGTGTCTCACAGTCTGTGTCCTCCCAATGTGCTCAATAAATGTGCTAATTTTAAAATCCTTCAATGCATGACATACAGTATTCCATTACTTTTAAACACTTAGTGTGACCCTGACCTTTGAGGAAGGGACATGGTTCTTGCAGACAACACATTGTCGTGATGTGCTGAACTCTTTGTGCAAAGTTATTTTGAATCAATTAATACATGACAAAGTTACGATCCGGACACAAATGTATGCATATAAACAGGATTCCGTTACCTATAAACTCTTAGTGTGACCTTGACCTTTAGGTAGGGACGTGGGTCTTGCACGCGACACGTCGGCCTGATGTGCTAGTCAATTGTTAAAATCCTTCAATGCATGACAAAGTTACAGTCCGGACACGAATGTGTGCATATATGCATATATGACCCCTCTCTAAGGGACCGACTTAAGGTAAGGGCGTGGGCGTCTTGATATGCTAGACATTTGTGCCAATTATTTTAAAATCCTTCAATGCATGACAAAGTTATAGTCCGGACACGAATGTGTGCATATATGCATATATAGAGAAATCGATTACCTACAAACTCTTAGTGTGGCCTTGATCTTTGAGGTAGGGACTTAGGTCTTACATGCGACACCTCGTTTTGATGTGCTACACATTTGTGCCAAGTTATTTTAAAATAATTCAATGCATTACAAAGTTACAGTCCGGACACAAATATGTGCATATATAGAGGATTCCATTACCTTAAAACTTTAAGCGTGACCTTGACCTTTGAGGTAGGGACATAGGTCTTACATCCGACATGTCGTCTTGATGTGCTAGACATTTGTGCCAAATTATTTTAAAAACATTCAATGCATGACAAAGTCATAGTCCGGACACGAATGTGCAAGTGGGGACGCACAGACGGACGGATGGACAGACGGACAGACTGACATACTTACCTGACGGACTTTGTGAGGTTATCCCTTTGCTATTTCTTTGATCTTTTTCAACCACACAATACAAATATTTAACCCCACAATACCATTTTTAACCCCATAATGAACTCAAAGAGCCTCACAATGCTAAGTTGTTCTCAAACCCTACCCCCGTAATGTCTACTGGGCAAGTACGAACAGAGAGACGAACGGTGCAATTTTAATATGCCACCTTTCGGGGCCATTCAAATTAACTCTCAGTGACAGACCTATATAAATGCTTACTTAAGTTCGCACTACTTTAGGACACATATACTTAAACATGTCCATTGTGGTAATAGTATTCAAAGTCACAATAATAGTTTTAGGAATAATTCCTACTCCTATGACAGTGAAAACTGCCAAAATTTCAAACAAAATATACAAACAGTTTCATTCCAATTGAATATAAGGAGAAACTTTCTGACAGTTCTAGTTAAAAGTTAAATATCCACACTTTCTGTATCTTAGTCACAGTGCACAGGCTTTATAGGGGGTTCATATTAGCGCATGTTCTCTCGCGGGCGCTTAATATTTTGTACAAGAAAGTATATGCAGGTCAACAAGTATCCAGGTATAAAATAGTAAAAAGGTACTATATTTTTTACTTGGAATGACAGAGAACAATTAATATGGACATCTGTTTGAAAACCAATCTCGAGGAGGAAATCCATTTCGGTTATTTTCTATTTGCGTGATTCAAAATATATTTTAAAACAGTTTTTTAAACGTAAATTGAGATAAACGGAAATGGTCTTCTGACGAGACAGGTTTTTGTTTGTCGCATTGATGATTTATCTAATTCGAACAGTGTAGAGACAACGTGAAAACTGTTCAGACAAGCAGTGAAAACCTATTTCGCAAGAAAATAACGTAGGTGTATTATGTACATTTTTTTATAAAAACTGAAGCGTTACTTTAATATTTTCCTCGGCATAACCGTCGAATGATTATACACTAAAAAAAGCACACTCGCTTACAGAATTTTGTTGGTTTATTATGCATCTAGAAAAATCCTAACTTTCATTTATTTCGGCCTATGATGAATAAAACAGGGGCTTTGTCTTGGGCAAACAGTCTTACTTAAGTGTATTTCAACTTTGAATCATTGATTACGCACTGTCAATCAGTGTGAGAGATGCTGAAAAATCACGAATTACAAGGCTTTAATACTACAAGGCCTTAAAATCTATAAAAACAACCCCATGCAGACTTTAAGGGCGAGGGGGGGGGTCACTGCTGAATATCAAAATAACAAGAAATTTTATTAACCTAGTTTTTTTATGAAGACTTACACATTGCAAGTTAATTTCTAGAAAAATAATGATAGGTTAATGACTTAACTTTTTCGCAATATTAATCTTCGCATGTTTTTTTCAGAATAAGTATCAATTTTCTATTTTTTCTAATATGTCGTATGTCATAATTAAGGAAATTGGTAAATTTTATCATCATCTTAACAAATATTACTTTCGAAATAATTACGCACCCACTTTACCAATTTTTTTTTCTTCATTTTTTGAAAAATGATTTTTATGCACCCATATATTTAAATCCCACTGTCCGTCCGTCCGTCTATCCGTACATGCCCAGTAGATATTACGAGGTTAGGGTTTGAGTACAACTTGGCATTGTGAGGTTCTTTGAGTTCATTCCGTCATTATAGGGTTAAAATGGTATTGTGGGGTTAATTATTATATTGTTGGGTTAAAAAATATCAAAGAAAGATCAAAGGGATAACCTCATAAGGTCCGTCTGGTGAGTCCGTCCGATTTTGTGTCCGGGCTGTTACTTTGTCATGCATTGAAGCAGCATTTTAAAATGTTCAGCATATCAAGACGACGTGTCGAGTGCAAGACGCACGTCCCTTCCACAAAGGTCAAGGTCACACTGATGACTTAGAGTTTGAAGGTAATGAAATCCTGTTTATATGCACACATTCGTGTCCGGACTGTAACTTTGTCATGCATTAAAGGATTTGAAAATAACTTAGCTTAAATGTTCAGCACATCAAAATGACGTGCCGCATGCAAGACCCACGTGTCTCTACCTTAAAGGTCAAGGTCACACTTTAAGTTTGTAGGTAATGGAATCCGGGGGTAAGGGGGAGTGAGTGCTTACTTAGAAAGAAATTCATTAATAACTGACAAAAATGTTTTTTTTAGATTTCGACGAGCTGTGAGATATGACGGCATATGTCTGTAACAAAGAACTGTAACAGGAACTTGTTATTATTGGTTTTATATCTTGACAATTCTCCTTATGGTAAAGTTTGAATTAAGTGAATATAGTAAATAGATTTTTTTGGGGGTGGGGTGGGGGGACTATTTGTGCACTCCTAACCAAATATTGGCATATGGCAAAATTTGTCAATTTAGTCACAGAATGTGAAGTCATTTTTTTTTTCTCAAAAATGTGCAATCTTTTTGCACTTTTTGCACTTTAATATTCATAATGTGTCTGAGTTTATTACTGCATAATGTTTTTTCCATTTAATTTTTATTTTAAATATAACAAATGTAAATTTCCGGAAGTGCCAAAATCTAAAACCTCACCAGTTACTGTCAGCATATCTGACAGTTAAAACTTGAAGTGTAAGATACAAAAATCAAACGCCATACTATTAGACAATATCATTAAACAAAAAGTCCAAACAATTTCAAACGATTGGAGAATAGCTCTTAGCTTAGAGGAAACAATACATAGTTTCTCACGATTCCAGGTTTTAATCAAAGCGCTGTGAGCGCTGAAGGCCTGGGGGCTATAGGTTAACTCCCCGAAAAACAACTTTTCACCTACGTGTTCTGCGTTGAATCTTACCTAAAGCGCGGGTCGAAATGTGCAGAGGACGAAATTCAATATATGACACAGAATGAATGATTCACAAATATATGGGTGACAGGGAAGTTTGTTTTATTATGAAATGTACGTTAAATGAAAAATAATCACATAGTCAACATTATAAAATGTTTAAGCCAGTACAAATAATTCGATCTGCGCTTTGTACAACTTCAAGCGATATGATCTGATGATGTGGATCGAAAATTATTGTGTACCAATGACAAGACCTTGAAACAGAAATAAACAAAGCAATACCAGCAATGAACTATAAATACAGTACTGTACAATGTGTATAACAGAGAAAACCAAAAATGATTCTGGGTTACCTTGTAGTTGTAATCAGTGAAACCGTTCACTGGGCCTCGACATGCAGCGTCCTCGATAAATGGCTGGTGAATTTGATCACGTTGGTTCCTTCTCGGGAATGTACGTAAATTATATCTTTTTTTAGAGACATTTATTTTTAGGGAAATATATATGTTATCGTTCGTAAATAACAAAGTTGTCAATGAAATAACATCGGAAATTTGAAAATCAAACTACAAACTCTTATATCGAGCTTCGTACGTTTTCGTAAATTTCCGTAAATATTCGTACTTTTCCGTGATATGCATATGATTATCTTCCGTAATCAGCTAACAGCGCATTAATTTCTAAAACAGAAAAAAATGTGTAATGCAGCCCGTAAGCTATATACCTTTCTGCAGTCGTTTGAAGTTTTATGTACTATTTTTATTTGTAACATGTTCTTATCATATGCGGCATTCAAACAGAAGATTGATCTGGTCTGTCTTGCACTACTTTCGCATAGCGCATGTTTACAGTTGTTATTCGCACATAGCACGGCTAAAATTCTTGCAGGGTTTGAAATGTGGTATACTAACTTAGGCCTTGGAGACTTTCAGTCCCCAGGCCAAAAATTACTGCGCTGGAATGTCAACCTATGAGTGATTACTAAAAATTAAAATTGCATATCAAATTTAAGCAACGTAAGAAGCTCGATGTAAGTGGGAATAGTTTAATTTTAATATCATGATGCTAAATAACTAAATAAACCTTTTGATAACATCTGTATTCACATTTAAAATAACTGTCTTTAAAAAATGTTAAATCTCGACAGAGAAAGAAATTCGTATGAAATAAGGCCAAAAGATATACACAATACATGTATTACTTTTTCCTGTAACGGTAAACACTACATGATTGAAGGACACTGTTTCATTTCTGGGTCTCGCCTTGCACACCATATACCATTAATTTGTTGTAGGGGTATTTTTATTTTTTTGCAAGATATGTTAAAATCTTTAATTGATAGACACTTTCTACGTTACTTCCAAATATATTAATAAAAAAGGTAAAATTCAATAACACTTAATAATTCATTTGCAAAGGATATGAAAATTATACTACATGTATATCATAAATTTTGAATAAAATGTAGACAATAACGACCTTTTTTCAGGAATTTAATGCGTATATTTGCAAACTGAAATCAATTGCTAACTTACAGATATGTGTAAGCATTACAACTGTAGTGCATATTGCACAATTTGTAGTGAAAATGCGGAATCGACGATTCGGAAAACATCGTCCTTGCATTTATCTTAACACTTGGAATAGGTTCTACTAAAAATATACAATTCTTATGACGTAAAACTTATGATGTCTATCTGACCTATCCCTGCTATGTTAGTTTTAATTTTACCCTTTTTGAAAATTGCCCGTTACCACTCCTGTCTCGGCAAATAGCTACAATTAAATAACAAGTTATAGAATACATGTTACTTGAATGTTGAATTTAAAATGAGTTTTTTATGTGGAACAGTCTTTTTCAGTTCATGAGTTCAGCAATGCCTTGTCCGGACTACACAACAGAAACCATAATTGTATTTCTTGTTAATCAGACAAACAAACTTTAAGCTGTATTTTAAAGTCTAGCCTTAAGAACCCGGTCAAGACGGTGTGTATTTATGTGGGATGATTTATTTATTTGGCAGATAAGGCGTCTATGGTATATTATTAAAAGACTGACCTTTGGATGAAACATAGCTGAAACACGTGCTTGGTTGTCTTAGTGAACAGCCTTCAAAGAATTCCTAGGCAAAAATGACTCAGGACAATACCCAATGATGTTGGTAATGATACTAACAAATACAATGCTACAAAACTGAAAACTTGAAGTCAGAAAAGTCTTCATGTTAAGGTTACATTCAACACTGTAAAGCATGTCAATAAACAAATAATATAGGGTACCATTTAACCCAGCAAAAACTAATTTTAAATGTGTTGTGACTTCGTATTACTAAAGTGTCCTTTAATTTATTGACACGAAACTATGGGCAGTAAGTCCAGTGTTCCAAGTGTTGTCAGAAAAAAACTGCTGGACAATATATTTTCTTCAATTTGATAAAATCAGAAAATCGTGTATGCCAAAACAGCGTTTTAGTGAAGGAAATACAATGTTGAGATTACAAACATGACTTTTTATGGACTGTTACTGACAAAAACCCCTTAGTTAATTAAATATGGGTACGATTTATGACACTTCTTAAATAATCCTCCCTTTCATATGAAAAAAGTGCGTTTTCTAAGAATCATCTAAATGAAGTATAGAAAACAAATTTCCTGTTTTCCCTTTTATTACACCGACTATTATTCTTTTAACCTTAAACGTATTTCAATAAAAGATTTTAGTAGATCTGGAAAGCGTACTCGATCAAAACTGCTTCTATGAGAATCTCGCAGAGTAGCGTTAGTTCGCACTTTTAAGTGTACTTTATAAAGCGGTAACCATTCAATCACATAACTATATAATAAAAGGGTCGTACTTAGTAATTCAAAATCGAAGGGGGTGAACAAAAAGGGATATCAAATGCTGTAAATTTAGGAAATAGATTTAACATTTGAGTGTTATAACGGTTAGTATATCACTATGTGGAGTGTAGATGCGTAGTAATCAAATCACGAAATTAGGGAGGGAATTTAAGCAGTCAAAAATAGTTCCGGACGCTTAGCGTGATATACTTGGTAGGTATATCACTCTCAAATCCTTTTTTGCATATAAAGAAGAAATTTTCAATAGTGTAAGACTTTGTATTTAACAACGTATCGGGGCGCAGACATTTAAAACACAGCTATGGCGTCAAAAAAGACGTCGAATTGTGATAAATGGTGTTGAGTAAATATCAGCTGTGCAGGAAAAAGCACATCGCCCTTTTTCTCTTTTCTTAGTTTTGGCCATGCTTGAACCTAAATATATGTATAGCATTGTTTATCGTAAGATAAACAACTACTTATCTTATAAAAACAGAGTATAAAATGCGCATTAGAACTGCAAATTTCCACTCATCGTTAATTGATGATCAACGCTTGTATGGGCATTATCTTTTAATCAAAAGTCATACTTTTGAAGAATTAAAACATTACACCATGAACAAATTGTGTTACATGATCGTGTCGACGTTGTGTCACACTTCTTTCGTATAAAGTTGAGCGTATTTGCTAATTGTTTCTCATCGTACAGTTCTTTCCGTAAACACGGTCACAAGAGTAACGTCAATGTATGCTGTCTCTAGAGCGTTATCGAGCTGTTGTTTATCTAACAATCTAAATATACAACTCAGCAATATATATTTGTTCTTTGTGTTTTCCTTTCTCTAGACTTAAGTTAAACTATCCCCTAGGGGCCTGTCACAGGCAGTCTTCCCAGATCAATAAAAACGTCTCGCTGCGTCCCATTAATTCCTATTTCATTATGCTAGTTGTTAGGTGTGTCTATGCTGCAACACTTTATTTCATACGCAATATATCTTATTAAACAAGAGAATTGTGTGTTTTACTGGAAACAACTTGTACCCTTTTGAACGATAATTGACATTTCAATGTTATCTATTTCTGTAGCGATACTGTTAAATCAACAATCATGAACTCAACCAAGTGCATTCGAATATATATTTTGATAGTTTCAAGTACGTACAAAAGTCATACATAGCAACTTATTTACTGCACAAAGTACATGCATCTCTTGTTAAATATTTAAAATTGTATTTTTATGAAATCACAAATATGTATTTGAATAATGATCAAACAATTAAAGACTTTGTCTTGGTTTAAAAAACACCAATTACAAATGCACAGCCCCTATCTCACAGAGCGTACAGATATTTCTTTGCCATCCCGCAATTTCCTCTCTTTTTGTACACCGTAAAAATAAATCCCCTCGCGTACTTTTTGCGTTATGTACAGGAAAAGAAACTTGATAGGGAAGATAAATATAATTCATCTTAGTAACCTTTATAAAAGTTGCACTTTGTTTTTTCTATTCTCTTCTAAGCTACATGTAAATATATTGTTTTACGGTTAGTTTTTATAATTGTTTTGAAAAGGGAAAATGTTTGATATATGCAAGAGTAGTAAGATTGTTTTACCTTAACATTTTAAATCACATGCGTTCCATGTGTTCATACATCTGTTTTCTATGTTTCGTTTTGTTTCTTTTTTGGCTGGTTTGTTTGCCTAAAGTGTAAGTTTGAATGTTGTTTTCTAATTGCTAGCCTCTTGCTAGCTGAAATTATACGAAAAAAGTCAGTTGTCCGTTAGCAGCAAATGGCTTAATAAGGCAACATACCAAAAGACAAAAGATATTTACATCCAGACATGGTTATCTGAAATTAATCAGACGTCGAGTACAAAGTAATAAAATATAAACTGAATTCAAGCGTAGTAACTTTATTTGTAAATTGTCTATATACCGTGTAAAAAATAATTTCGTTTTTAACCCGAAATCATAGACTTCCTATGAAACAGGACGATGGCAAAATTACCTACTAGTGAACGTTTATGTCCAATTGTAGAGAACTAGGAGACGAGTATCATTTCTTATTTAGTGCCCGTTATTTGAAAAATTATAGGATTAAATATTTAGATAGATACACAAGACAAAGGCCCAGAGTTTAAATTTATAACCTTAGTTTCAAGGATAATTTGAAGAAACTAGGAAACTTAAGTAATTATGTGAAAAAATCATGGACTATTTTAAAAGAACATAACAACAGAATGTCAAAAAATATTTCTTTTTCTACACACAGTTTAGAACAATTACACTAATTACTCGTATTTTTGTTATTTTTGTGATCGCTTTAATTTGTTTGACATATATTTCATTTCTCTTATTTTTTCGATATGTTACATACTTCAAATGTTTATTTCCAAAATGTATTGTTAAGGAAGACTACCCAATATGCATGTAAATTAACTACATTAATGTAGCCGTTTTCCATTATTACACGTGATATTTATTTATCATGATGTCATATTGTTTGTAATGCTAATGTTTCCCACTTCCGTGGGACTTATGCACTATATAAAATAAAATCTTGAAAAATCTTGAAATCGTTGGATGTGCGTTGCCAGTTGTATAGTTGGCTGTCACTTGTCCGATGCCAATTTACGACATAAATTGATTTAATAACAGACTCTCAGTTTTAAGTGAAATTGAAATGAATACATGCACTTATAACCAGTTATTAATATTTCATGACAAAAGTCGTATTTACAATTTGATGCCTGTTGCAAATAAATCAAACCGAACCAACTTCATTGTGTGTGCCAGTTTTAAGCTGCGAAATCGCTAAAGAGTCAAACTTGAATATATCTTTAAGTTCAGGCT
>JAFMSR010000004.1:51074026-51096526 GCA_022818135.1 Saxidomus purpurata
GCCAATAAGCGTGGTTTCTTAATCTTACTGGAGCAAACATTCAAATGCGAACTAGTTTACATTTGATGATCCGACAATTATAAACATTTAAAAAAAAGGACTCATCGTTCAAGTAAAAAACATGGCTAATCGTTTTTGGAAAAATATGCTTGCTGACGAAGAAAAAAATTAAAATGTGTTTTTATCGAATATTTGACAGCTGAAACCTATTTTCAGTTAATCACTTGAGACCAAATAACTCTGTGAACTTTCGTTGAAACATACAAATAGGAAAGTGATAATTGCTTGTCGTAGTAGCGTACGCATATGAAAACAATTTCTTTATGTGTCACGTACATTTGTATATTTGACGGAACTTTTCATTCGGCGGTAAATATCATATGCGCTTTGCATAGCAATCAACAGTCAGAGTATGTGCTTTCGGATTTATAATGGAATACTTTAAGCGATTGTTAAGAGCAGTGTTATAAGGAGATCACCTGGTATGGTTAAACTTAATTTAATTTTTATATAAGGAAGATAACATATACATTGATTTATCTTAACAATTGAAATTAAGAACATTATGTGTTCATAAATCTGTTTTATTTTTGTTTTTGTAAAAGTTTGAATATTTTCTCTGTTTCCCGCCACTTATAAACAATAATCTGGCGTGTTTAACATGAAATATGTACTGCCTAATGATAGCTGCTTCGAGCTGCAGCTTGTGAGCTGCAAATACACGAAACAAATTCAGTTGTCGGTTGGATGTGTGTTGCAAGTTGTCATTTGCAAAAGTCAAACACCCAGTCGGCTGCCACCTGACTGATGCTGATCCTCTACATAGATCGATTAATAGAAGAATCTCAGTATGAAGTTACCAGATTACGAAAATAGTCGGAATGAATACTAATAACTATTCCATGTTAAAAGTCGTATTTACAATTTGATACCTGTTGCAAAAAATAAAATAAAAACAAATCTATAATAAATGTAAGACTATAACTTTGAGTGCCAGTTTCAAGCTGCAGAATATTTAAAAAATCAAACTTGAATCTTTCAAGTTCAGAAATATCGACTAGTTTTTGCTGGCCGATTCAGTAGATAAGTCAAAGCGGATACCGTTTGTCAGTTTGTTGTGTACATGTAGCCATATGCCGGTTGATAGTACACCGCGCAAAAGGAAAACGGGCTAAAAAAGGCCTGAATACAAAGATCAACGGAGACAACAACTGTTATCCAGGAAATGTAATTACATGGAATTTCCAAAAGAGCAAATTAGTTTGAACGTGAAAGTTCCGAAAACGGAAAACTGACAATGACACCGGAACATAAGAGAACGAAACCTTATAAGATGACACCTCCGGCCTAATTTGACGTAAAGCAACATCAAAGCGGTCAGTTTTCGTAGAAAGGATCTGTTTGCACATAAGGTCGCCTAATACAAATACAAGACTGATTATGAGTCGCTAATTACTGGTCGCGGTGGTGACAAAAGTCGCTAAGCAAAGCAATACAGGAAAAAAGCTCGGGAGGATTCAGAGGGTCGCTAAGACAAAGGCGAATACAGTGGTCGCATGGGCAAGTTCGACTGTATGTTGTTTCGGTTACTATTAGTTATTTAGTTTACACTGATTTCAAGTTTTTGCAACTGACATGAAGTACTATGAATAACTGTTTCCTCGAGTTGTAACAAGCACTCGCAGGGTGATTGTGGAGGTGACAAATCAGCTTCAGATAATAGTGAATTGAAAAGATTGATTACAATTATAAAAGTTTCATCTAAATACTAAGTATGAAGTAATAACCAGTTAAACTAGCAAACTTTGTCATGATGAAATACCATTAAGCACTACAGTTAAGTTATCCCAGCGATACGACTTTTCACGCACATACGCGTTTGGTACCTGACATAAAAAAACAGTGGTTTAAAATTTGGTTTGGTCGACATTTTTAATTGAAGATGAATAATTTGGCATTTTTGTAAAGAAAAAAAGGCATTTTTTGACAATTCATTATTTTACGTATATGCGACTCATTTCAAATATTTTATAAATAATTCTGCCAGTTATAGGTATGCCGCTATAACAGTTTGGTTCCAAATGTCAGTTGGTAATTCATAAACGAGGCGCATTTAAAGTAAGACATCTAAAAGGCAACTGAGTTGCATGTAAAAAATTCACATGGAAGCTGAATGGAAGGTAACGAATCGAATTGACAATTGGCTACAATTTGCAAGCTGCAATCATTATAAACTACAAAGGGGCACACTCGCAAACTAGTCACATAGTAAAGTGTAAGCAAACCACCAAAATTATTACATCTTGCTGTCTGCTATCAATTTAGAAAAATAATGTAACCGGGAGCAGGAAATCAAAATGTCACAGGGCTACATACCATGTGCAAGTTATTAATTTCTAAACATATTTCTGATCTCATGAGGATGATATCTTTGCCTCAAGTGCGATAATATTGTTTGCTACTTTTTTCAATCAAATGTATATCAAAACGGTAAAACCGTATATTCAACATAATCTTAATACAGCCTCCTGTAAAAATCAATGATATGTCATGTATTGTATCACGCGTTTATTTCCTAAACGCATTAGTTCCGTATTAATAAAGCAGATAATATTGCAGGAAAACTTATAATCTGTAATTTAAGACATTCAGTTATGAGTATTAAGCATGTGCTAGAATTGGCATTGTAATGTTAGGTTTGTAGCCTCAAATCCTTCAAAGGGTGAAGGTCTAAAAGCGTTTTATATTTATTTGACGTTTTAAAACAGAGTCAAGATTTTAGGTGAAAAACCATGTGCCTAAATAGCTTCATAGAATAATTGACAGACGGACATGTCAACTGTAGAACTTTAGCTGAATTACTATAATGTTGTGTCGATTTTAGATATAAATTCTTCGTTTTAGTTTAATATAATATCAGGTCATAAAAATCATTATTTTGGACAACAGAAAATGATACATTAAGTGCTCAAACGTTAAAATGCTATTTGTAAACTGAGAACTATTTTCCGGTACGTTTTAGTTCGGAATTTATGTATTGTCCGTGTTCACTGACACCACACTCAATTACACTGACAAGAGCGTGTTAAAATGCTTCTTTGGAACGAGATAGGCTAAGGCGTGTTAATCAGTACTTGTATAGAGTCAGATGAAAAGATAACTGCAATAGCTATGGAAATGAGAACATTGCAACGGAAAATGATATTCTGCAAAATCTCAGGCGAATGAATGTGCTTCAAATTAGGGGCTATATCTGCTCGAGTTTCAAATAGACATAATGCATTATGGTCAAGTACTTTAAAACATGCTAGAAGTGACGTTTTGCCATATGAAAAGGTACGGCAGTCCTAATTTTGTGTTTTCGGTCTTGCAAGGTGAAATGTTCTAAATGGTAAGTTAAACGAGTTTCTGGTTTCTTCTGGTTCTTAAATCAGACGATTCATTTGCAAGTATTTATTGACGGGATACTTTCCATTTTTCGCCAAGTCTTTTAATTTATATTGTAAGTGATGGAAGTTGGAAGTCAGTTAAGACATTCAGGACTGATGTCAGCAGAGCATCTGCAAGCATGTCCAGACGTTCTTCGTCCTCTGCTTAGATGACCGTGAGATGGTTTCTATTTCTGCCTTTTAGTTGGTAAATATTTGCCAGTTGCTATGCTTACTGTCTTGGAATCGGCAGTTTTTGTATTATAAAAATTGAAGCTGTTATAGCAGCTATTGCTTTCATTTTCACTTTTCACATCTTTGTGTTGTCCTTTTTCCGGATCACCTGTGTCATGACCACAAGCTTTGTTTTCTTGAAATGAACCAGCTATGACTTACACTTGCTAGCTTGAATGAGTGTTTTTACCTCCCATTCCTTATTTTTACCAAGTTTAAGAATAACCTCCCAGATCACATTAACTGAAGTTGTCTAAGCAAATGTAACCGATCTCCTATGATTTTAAATTAAACAAGCGCAAGTGTACAATTTATAACCTTATATGAGAACAATCATTTCCCCAAGGACTTTTTTTTTTATAATTGGTTGAAAAGAGCCAATATATTTCGAAGCCAATTTCGCAGTAACACATATGGAGAAAGATCACAGATCGAAAGCATTTTGACGAATTTTCTTAACTGATGAAATTACAAGACTATCTAAAACAGAAGGGCTCAGTTGTTGGCAGGCAGACTTTCTCACCTTCTGCTGGTGGCATGATAATTGGAATTGCTTAAAGTAGAATTGCTGAAGGAAGATACTTACCAGATGCTGATATTGGACACGAAATATGTCAAGAACATACAAAGACTAAAATGATAAAAATCGCTGTTTCAATAAAACAGTCTTCCTAAATATGCAACACTGAGCTTGTGTTATGTCGTTGATCTTAGTATAATTATAAAAAATATAAGAAGGAAACTTTTGACAAATATAACTTATTTCACTTATATATCCTTTTTCTATTAGTAAATTAATGACTTTGCCTACGCAAAATCAAAGTGATCACGTGGATTTCAAGTGCCAATACAACAAAGTCATGCACATAATTTTGTGTAACAAAATTTAGAATGATTCACACTTCTATCCAAGTTAAATTCTTAGACAACGAAAAGCTGCATCCAAACATTAGTATACTGTTAGACATAACTGACTTCTATTCCAATTCGTCAAATTAGTTATATTCTGAAATACATATACTCACATATTTGACAATAATTGCATATGTATCATTCATATGAGACTTTTCTGTTATCCTGTTCATCTTGCACTCAATACGTTATATTATGAGATATTCAATTAGTCAGAGAGCATAAATAATATCCTTTTCACAGCCTCATGCTCAATTTTACGGGAAAAAGCCATTCTTCACCAATCAACAATACTCGTCAATGGAAACGATCTATTCATCTGGGAGGCTTTAAATAACATATATATAACTACAGAAAATCCAGGATAGTAACGAGAAGCACTTCATTACATAAATTGAATTGACACATAATGATGTTATCTCACAAATAAATATGTATGCCATAGACGTCAAGGGATGTTTCTATCAGTTTGAAGTATAAAGGTAAGGTGAGAGGTCAGTGATAGATTTTCAAGAGGTTTGCAAGACAAATGTGTGACTGCTATACGATATTTAAATGTTTTGTTAAGTTACATTGGTATACGAGATGGAAGTTAATTATCATATATGTTGTCACAAAAAACTTTTAGTGTTTCTGTTTTATACAGATTTCTTATTTTCGTTCTTCATGAAGTATCAACGCCTTAAAGTACACGAGTCATATTCAAATATGTATAGGTAAATTCGACAATGCGCTACTATGAGAACATGATAACTATACTAGTGATTGGTGGGCCTTAATAGCGTTCTTAACATTTGAAAGCGTATCATCATAAAATAATACAAATAATATAATTGTAAAAATAAAGTTTAGAACTTTCTCTTTCCAAACATAATGTTAAAAACTGAATTTATTTGCACAGTAAAGAGTTCCTGCTTCCATAAATGAAGCATTACACCACATTTAATAGTTTTTAGACAGTGCAATGTGCATTTGTGAAAATATCTTTGCCGTTTTGTTACTTTACCGTCTGCGCCGTATTGTTGCTTTACCACCAATTACATACACCTGCATTTAGTGTATTGTGCAAAAAAGATAATATAATGTTTACCTTTATTGATCTTCACTTATATTGTTTATTTCTAACGGAGTGCAAGTGTAATTCTTGTCTTCATTACCTGAAAAAAACAAAGTAGTTTTAAATGGTAAGTGATATTGTGCAAAGTGTGTTACAGCCTTGGTTTTGTAAATGGTATGTTCTGAAAACTTAGTTTCCGACTTTGCATATAAGTCATTCAAGACAAAAGAAGCATCATTTCTAATCTTAATCCAAACGACTATTAAAGTGACATTATGCGCATCTTACTGCACCTACGGTATTTTTGGTGACAGTTTTATAAAAGCAATTTTCGATAGCTGTGCACTGAAATGTTAAACTAATGATATGCCGCATTAGTATTTGAAGTTGGTGCTTCAGAAAAAAATCGGACTAATAAAATAACAGTTCCTTTCTTCACAGCGATCTCCTTGTGTTGTTGTTGTTGTTGGCAGTGGATAGGAATCAACTACTGCATGTAGCTGTTTGTTTTTTAATTGACTTTCTCAGTCAAAATAGAAAAAGTAATATTTGAAAGGTTATTATTTTGTACTGGTAGCAGGAAGAGTTTGGTGTATTGGATTAAAAGCTATTATTTCCTCTACCCTTTTCACAAACACCTATTTCAGCTGGATTTTTACTTGAAAAAAAGTGCATAATTCCACTTTAAGTGAAATGCCTAAACAATTAATTATCCGTTTATTTTGATGTATATTTTGATTACATGTAAAGTTTATTTAGACTGAGGTAATCACTTATTTCCTTACAGAAATTAGAAATATACTGTCACTATTCCCAATACAGACAACACTGACATATGTTCAAAAATGAAACATTGGCAGTATATGCTTTTTTTGTCGGGAGCATGCACCGTGTTTTAGGTGTAGCTGTTGGTAGTTTTGGCGGTAATTTTCAATGTATTTTTAAGTGTATGCTAGTCATTTGGGGGTCAATCGTCAAGCCGTCTAGTTATAAATTTTGTTATATTTTCGGATGATTTTTACTTGACATCTACAATGGTATACGATCATGCAGTCATTTTCATACAAAATTGTTTTGCTTTTCAAGATCTTTGCCTTGACGTAAATGCCCAAAGTGCCGGAAGTGCCAAAAAAATGAAAATACTACTGACTTTTCTATACGAAGTGTTTAAAATTTATATCTTGCTACCGCATTCTACGATTTTCAGCGGTATTATATGCATTTGTTTTATCAGATTTTACAAAATGTTTTCAGCACAATTTTATCAGACTTTCATTTCGGTTATCATAAAATTGGGTTACTGCATGTCATGTAGGTGATGGAAGAAACCGCTGATCTAAAGCTTCCTACCCCTCTCCCCAAGTCGGAGTAGGGTTGGGTAGCCCACTCGCAGCACACCTGATTGTTCTACGTTTCTAATGACATGGTATTTATAGGTGACACATTTTCTCATCAAATCTTGTCAAAAAGAAAAAAACGTTGTCGAAAGAATTCAGTATGCAAAAAGGGGTTGTTACTCTGATTAAATTGTATTAAAGTTACATATATGCAAATACACGGTTTACTGGGACGGCTTAAATATGATCCCTCTGGCCTAACTATAAGTTGTGTTGTGTTTTATTGTTAAAGGTGTATGATGAGAGATGGTAAATGATTTATTCTCGTTTGAGAGATTAATTAGAGCATAATTGGTTATTCTAAGAGGTTGTGTCAATGCTAAATTGCTCCATCTTAATTATGATGACACGCCACTTTTAAACATGGTGGTGAATTTGAGTGGCACACCATTCTAAGCAAATGCAAAACATAAATGCATATACCTTTGGAAAAAAAACTACTTTTATTTTTTTTTTTTTTTAAGCTCGATTTCGAATGAATTTCTTTAAAATTGCATTTAACAAAATAGGTAAACAGCTACCGTGAAACAAAGAATAGAATAGAACTAAGGACGAGAACCTTTGTTTTAAGTATAGTCCTTTCACAGCTAGGCTTACTTAGAAACATGGCACGTTAGGTACACACTTCAATGACACACTTCACAATGCTTGACCAAAGGTAGAATGTTTGTATTTGTTTCGCATAAAAACAACAAATATGTGACCTAACATAACCTTACACATGTTTTTCTCACGCAATATAGATCGGTAAAGTGTTATAGATATGATACTTTGAATGTTAGGGTTTATACATTCACAGTATTGCTTCTACGGATTTGCTTTTATTTACATAATACTGTTTTTCAGGTGGAATTTTAGGAACTGAAAAGTAAGCATGCATTTTATTTAGGGAACTCCCAATAACATTTCAGTAAACTGGCTCTTCCAGAGCGGGAGACTCGGATTTAGCCTTCTTCTTTAAAAAGTGTTGGTCGTGTGTGACTTATTCGCGGATTTAAGCCTGTGGGATTCTTTGCGTAAGTGATGACGTGAGAGCTGATGTGTGAGCTGATGTGAGAGCTCTGTTTTCTGCATTATCTAACAGTTTGAAGAGTCTTTCTTTTGTGAGTTGTTCTAGTTTTTTGTGAGTGTTGCGCTTATTGGAATAATGTGTTAATTGTCTCTTACTTACATAAGCCATGTTTTTATGTTTACAAATACAAAAAGTACAATTGTTTTCTTAACATTTTAAGTGCATATAGTCGAATTCTATAAATAAAAAAAGTATAAACAGTGATCTGAGACGCAAATGATTATACTTCGAAACAGTCGCATGCTGATGAAATTATATTGTATTGTTTTAAAGTATCTATAAAAGTCCAGCCAGATGCATTGCGTTCTCGGCGTGTAATTCAAAAAGCACGTTCTAACCGATTTTAAATTAGTGCATACGACTGTAAAAATTATATAGAATTAAGAGTTTTTAAAATTCTTCTGATTGTAAGCCTTTACAATCTTGTATAAATTTGCATGAGAAGGATATAAGCCACTCAAATTCTTAGGCTATCATTTCATTTAGATGTAGCAGCTTGGTACCTGTAATTCAAAGATCCCCAACCCTTAAAAGTCATGCAGCTTCAAGTGAAAATGAGTACTTGATGATTAAGCAAATCAACGTACTTTGGGCGCTGAATGCAAGAGGAATACATATATGGCTTGTAACAATAGTAAATTATTCTATTTGGACATTGTATTATTCCGTAAACACTGGTTAATTGACCTACAATTCAATATACGTTATCAACACCATGCAATTGTATTATAGAAGTGTACAGTTGTATAGATCCATAATTTCAATAAAAGTTTACTCCAAGGAATATTTGAAGAGCGACTGTAGTTTGCTACCATCCATCTGTCAACACGAATAACACAATTCTAACCGTAATTATTCCCCAGAAACAAACGCCCAGACGTTGTATATTAACAGGCAGTTGTTGAAATCCAGCTGCGAACTATCAGGTAACATTTTTATTAAGTTGTTCAAAGTAACGGTTGACTTACGCTAGAATTTCGTTCGCCAAAATCTTAAAATGTTTTTATCTTTTTTATTGTATATAGAAAGTTTGTAAACCTATACATTTTGGACAGGTCTTTCCAAATTCTAAAGACATTAAAGAAAACAGATGATGGTGCTCATAATTACAAAAAGAAACAGTACAATACATATAATAAAACACATGTCATAATTTTAACGCTTGCAGGTACGGGTAGCCCCTTACACTTACAATGTTGTCGTAAATGATACACCATTTCTAGTCTTTAGTCTTAGTCTCTAGTCTTAGTGTACCTTTAACCATTAAGGTGCTCCAGCAAACCCCAACCAGCAAAAGGCCAAAATGAAAAGAACGTTTTAATATTATTATTGATAATAATCACCTTCCAAAAATAGTACCGCATTCGAATAAAATTAAATATCATCACCATCGTACCACCCTTTTCCTGAAATGTACGTAACTAGGTACTTTAAATTTGCTAACCACTTTTAACCGCCATGAAATGAACAGTACCATTCATATATTGTAAATTCTAGATATACATATCCAGTAATGAATATGATAGTGCAAGTATAAGTAACCTGGCTAGAGTCAACCAATGTGCCCACTTGCTTTTCAGACAAAGTGTAAAAATGTACGACTTTGCAACATAAAAAGTAATGTATTGGTGACTAAGACCTCGACTGTTCTTGTAAAACCTTTTGTTTCTTTACCAGATTCCTAGATTTAGAAATGCAGTGTATCAGTCGGTAACCGAGTCTCAATATATGGGGTCTTTCAATACTATCACTTTTTGAACTTAATAATAAAGATTTTATATAAGCTAAAACGTGTTTAATGCTTCTGTAAGGTCAACGAAAGACAAACGCAGGAGACGTACAAGAGAGAATAATAGCTAATAAAAAATAAAAGCGCCGATGAATTGTATATCTAAGGGCAAAAACATATTATGTAAACTCGAAGTTTCAATTGCAACTTAGCGTACGTACCACCAATTGTATTAATGTCTCTTTTGGAAGGTTTCGGTAAAAAAGAGAAACTATTCCTGTCTGAAATAAACAAATACTAAGGGGTTGAAAGTACAATAGCTGACATCCAGTCAATTCTTACACGCAATGTCAAATTTTAATCAATTTCAGTTTTACAATCCTTCCAGTCGAATGCAGTATTGTCAATACTGTCGTCCCTAGTGGAAAACAAGATGCAGTGTTTTATTCATGGCAACAGACTGCCAGTATGAGTCGATCCATTATAAGCAGAGGTCTGAAATTTTTCTCCCATTTGTAAAATCACCAGGGAAGAAATAATTCTTTACTTTATACTAAAAACCTACAACCGTCCGACCCCATTCCATTGTCGAGTACATGAACGAACCCTTTATAGTCAGGTTTTGCTGGAATGTTGTAGTTTTCGCCTTTTCAGAAAGTCAGGATTGCGAGTATTATCCCAAGAGATACTTAGGTATTCTGCATTAGATTAGATTAAATCAGATTAAAATCCAACACACATATCTATGACATTGCTATGGTTGGGATCGCATCCGGCACCCTTCGATCCTGAGGCAAACGCGCTACCACTGCGCCACGACGACTCCACACATATCTAAACCTTGATGTGCTAAGTTTATTTCTAATAGGGAACTGGGTATTGTTAAACTTCTCGGAGACAGAGTTAGCAGCACGATGAGACCAATTGTTTCATTTTGTAGACTTTTGTCAATTGTTTTGATATCTGCTCATAGTTATATCCTGTTTGTATCAAACTTGTCACAATAGCTAGGTTATTGTTTAAAAAACATGTTAACTTGATATATACTTGAGCACATGAAATGAAAATATTTTCAAGTCAGATGACCTTACACAGCCTGTCGGTGTGCATGTGCACAAAGATATACGATAGTACAACGTTTACTTAGTTATAAAAGTAGTTGGCTCTCCGCCAAGTTACAGAAAGGCCGTCTGAACAATTATGTATTTGAAATAACATTTCAGCATGTGTATAATAATTGATATTAATTTCAATGTCTATGTATGTTATGCAATTTATATTTCTTGTAATAAGCCTACATGACATTGCATTATTCTCATTTGTCCATGCTTGCAGGAAATTACAGCGCAATAAGGTTGTTTACTTTGACTTTGCGCCACTGAAGTGGTTTGTTTTAACAAAAGTGAAACAAATGATTCGACACAAGTATCATTATGGGAAATCAAAAAAAGAAAGCATCGGCATATATTTAGATCTGCAGCAAAGAAAATTCGCATAGGTTACAAAATTACTAAGAATGTGGAATTAAGAACGCGAGATTTTGTTTCTAGGTTGCTTCCGAGAAACACGGATAATGGGAAAGTACTTGCGATGATGTAAACGAAAATCATTAAATAAAAAGATGTGAGCGTTTTTATTTGTCCCCTTTCGATAATGTAACAACCTTACAAAGTGAGCCGAAACAAGTTAATAATTTAGTACCGCAGTATTACTTTTCAGTTAGTAAGCAATAATTTTTCGTTACATAATTGTTCCGTTTTATATATACATGTATATAGAATACAAGGAAATAGTTCGGCATATGTATATAGCGTTATCCGGATATTAAGATCAAAATTGAATCGCCCCAAAAAGAAAGTCATATGCCGAACCTTTGATACTAAATAATAAAATTCTAGTTTCTAGTAAACAAAATGCAGAAATAGATACATTTCAAATAGTGTTTGTAGCAATTTGAATATGACGTGACAAGATTAAAATACATGTGAATTCTGCTAGGATTTATTTTTCTTAATTTTTTGGCCAATGTTTGTTGTAATGGCAACTTTCAAACATTGTTATCACATGCTAACTAATATGTACAGGTTTATAATTACTGAAAAACAAACATTTATGACAGTTAAACATTCTTTACCGTTACCATTATTGTACCCAGTTTTGTTTGAACTGCTCTATTTAACCTTTCAGGAAAGTGTACATGATGTAATTTCCATAAAGGGGAGCAGCTTTTGCAACGGGTGTAATAGCAAAGACATTTCCATAAGATATTTCTATGTCATATATAAATTATGTACCTAACAGTGCAAATATAGAGCCCCTGCTAAATGTTAACAAGTGGCAGGAAATTGTCACAAAACCAGGTTTTCATTTTCCAGTCTGCTGGCCGAGCGCAAATGTATTTTTAAAGTCTGTAGATATACATAATGTGAAAAAGAAACAAAGGTCTTCTTCTATATATTACATGTGTAAAAAAAGCAAATGGCCATAATTCAGGAAAAATTGATCCAAACACAAAACCCAGACAATATGCCCAAGGGCACTTGATAACAATACTTCTGTGAGAGTTTGGTTGAAATCCCTTGAGAAATGTAAGAGGAGTTGTGCACAGAAGGAATTGTTTACACCGGCCCACCACCGACGTACCTCAATCTAATCACCAGGATTTTGTTTTCAGAAAACCTGGTTAGTAAGTATTTTTTCCATATCAAGGAAATATAGAGGACAATTGTTTGCTTCTGTGTAATATGGAATACGACGTCACAATGTCATAAACTCCTGGATGTCTTTGACATTGCATTTGTTGAAATCATTCAATGTACTGACTGGGAACCAAATGTGAAAAAACTGTGGGCACTTGATGACAACAGTTCTGTGAGAGTTTGGTTTAAATATCTTGAGAAATGTAGGAGGAAGTGGGCACGTGACAGTATTCTTCTATATATAACATATGTGGAAAAAAAGCAAAGGGCCATAATTCAGGCAAAAATTATAAAAAAAAAAAAAAAAAAAAAAAAAAAAACTTGCTCTGTGTGGGGTTTGAACAGCTGGTCTCATGAGAAATTTTGTCATCTTACTGTAACAGAATACTCCAAAGTATACAGGACTGGTAATCTATTCTAAAAATAGACAGTAATAACAGATTATTCTCCCTTTTATAATAACAGAGTATTCTCCCTTTTATATATACTTAAATAAGGAGACACAAAATTGCTAACGGACGGACGGACGACCAGGGGCATAACATTATATATTTAAAATTCTTTAGTTCACAATTATAGTTCTGTGAAAGTTTGGTTGAAATCCCTTGAGAAATGTAGGAGTTGCACACAGAAGAGTATTTCTCTATATATATTACATTATGTGAAAAAAACAAAGGCCCATAATTCTGTCAAAAATGATCAAATCACAAAACCCCGACAATATGCGCCAGGGCACTTGGTGACAATAATTCTATGAAAGTTTTGTTGAAATCCCTTGAGAAGTGTAGGAGTTGCGCACAGAAGAATTACATATGTGGAAAAAAACAAAGGGCCATAATTAGGTAAAAAATGACCAAATCACAAAACCCCGGCAATATGCGCCAGGGCACTTCATGACCATACTTCTGTGAAAGTTTGGTTGAAATCCGTTGAGAAATGTAGGAGGAGTTGCGCACAGAAGAAATTGTTTACGCCCGCCCGCCCGCCGACGTACCTCAATCTAATAACCAGGATTTTTCTTTCGGAAAACCTGGTTAAAAACTATCAACCTGTCATTATAAATATTTTTCCTCTTCTTCGCATGCCTAGTGAATTTGCGTGTACATGTAGTTAATGGGGCAATTGATATAAAACCGAACTCGGTCTCACATAGTCTGTATATAACAGTTCACATTGTTGTATTGTCGCTTTCTAGCTTTTTTAAAAGCTAACCTTGTATTCATATAGCTTAGAGCAGATCCTAAGCTATCCATACAGCTTGGCTTTGGATATATCGAAGTAAACATATTGTCAGTAAATATGTGTCGCGACCAGCGATGGAAACTTGTTTGGGTCTACATTGTATTTCGTCTCAATTGATTAAATGTACACTGTACGTTATAAATGCATGGCACTTTCAAAATCGTCTCCCTTATGCCCGCCAGGTGAACACAAAAGTTCTTGTCTTTTTTGTTGACATCAGTCAAACGACTTCATTGAATATACATGAAAAACCAGACGAACTATTTTGTCTGATATACATTTTAATCGATTATCGTCTTTATACTTACTTAAGCAAGAAAACTTTATATTTCAGAATAGTATACCTACACCTGCGTAAATAATAAAAACGGAAAGCCAAGGGGGGAATTGATTTCTTCCTGTCTTATACATCTTAGATGTGTGCGCTTTGTGTCTGGAATCATAGCATTCATTAGGCAGAGACGATCATAAAGAGGGAATATATTGAATACTTCTATCAAATGTATATTCATTACATAATTGATTAATAATGATATAATGTTTAAAAGTTATCAGAATGTTACGTTGAATGGCAGATTTTTTGAATAACTAAATGCATACACATATTATACAGATAACTAAATTGCATACAAGAATTCGCCATAATAATGACCAAATTTTAACAAGCCTGAAGTGGTTTTTATAACTTGACATGATATTCTGATATATGAACACAATTAATCATCCGGGGTTTCGTGTCTGTAGCTTAAATTTGTCTTTTTATTACTATGTTACCTATCATCTTTTGTCGGAGTTATTAATGATCACCTCATATTCGTTCTTCTGTTTCTAAATTTAGATACAGTACGTATAACTGAAAATGTTTTTTTGTAAAAGTCATATATATTTCACAAATCAGTATCAGGGTGAAAGGTCACATTGGTACCAGGCCTAAGACATATTTTCAAGATCTGATCAATGGTGTTTTAGATAGCATTTTGGTAAGTAAAAGATATAGAATTATATAGATGGAAACAGACCCAACCCCTGGCGACAAAGACATGATTAACTCCTATGTAAATAAATTCTAAAACCCTCCGCGAATTTTACCTTTACTAGAAATTATTAATCTTACATTTAGCATACAATGACAGGATTGGTCACTTGGCGGCCAAGATAGATGCTCTTACATATGTAATGATAGCTCTCGTAATATATCAACGAAACATTGAAACTCAATTAGCAATTATCCTTGATGGGAAGTATTAATGGTTGTTATATCTTTTTCTGTGTCTTTCTTAAGAACCGGTAGGTGGGGCAGGTGGCGAAACAAGTAGAGTGGTGGAACCTATGCTGGTGGTATCCCTATGCTGGTGGTATCTCCGAAAAACAGCTATTTACAGATAAGCAGATGAAGAAATATTTTTCATGGTATATTCAGCATTGACAGTCGATGGAATGCTTTAACAGCAAACGTATTGATAGCCGCGCATGCAGCTCTGTAACATCAAAGGAGCTGATACAATGTACTCGATCCATTTTGCTTGGAAAAATTTTTAAATATAGACATCAAAATCACCCAGTTAAAGTTAGCATTTTTGATAAAACTTATTTCTTTTGTATAAAAATAATATTCTATGGAAACTGTTATATCTTGTTTGTTAATATTTAGGTTCTTAAAACTTATCCCACCTGTTGATTGTCAAATATCACATACCACCAGCATTGGTTCCCTTCGTGGTAAATATCAATTTTGACATGTGTCGTGTCAATAGCTCCCAGAAGGACATAGTCACGTGATGAAGCACATCAACATCTTGTTTCGATTTAGCAGGGATAGCATTATGTTTTCGCTGAGGCAAATCAAAATGGTTAGGATTTCCTGCTTTCTGAACAGCTGATATACATTCAAAATACCTCCAGCATAGGTTCCCCCACTCTAGACGTTTGACGTCATTATGCTTGTCAAGCAGGAGTCAGAGCGTCTTTAGATTTCAACTTTTTAAATGCGTGACTGGCTGAATTTATAAAAAAAAATAAAAAAAAAAAAACAAACTCACAAAATGTTGACTCATAACTCTAACACTATTGACACTCTCTCCTTAATACGCATAGAAGCATTTGAGCGTGATATACCTAACAACAATTATCACTCTAGATGTCCGGAATTATTTTTGGCTGCTGAAATTCCCTCCCGTATATTCACGAGTGTGCATGCGTTAATACGCTGTTTGTCGTTTAGATGCTTCGTAATTAATCACTCGGGTCTTGTTCATGTTTTTTCATTCAGATCATATTCCTAGAAAGAAAAAGCAGCGTATTTCTCCGTGGAAAAAAATGAAATCGGCTCTTTTACCACATCTACAAGTCTGAGAGGAGATTAATTCAAAAACTGTTTTCTGTTTCTAACCGTAATTAGCTTCCCAAAAAACCGAAACGAATTGTCTGGCAAACTTCTTAATTATGTAAAAATTACAAAACTAATAGTATTTACTAAATAAGTCCTCTGGAAAATAAACTATTCCTTTAAAACGTTTTTTTCTTATCCATCTTAAATAACTATGTAAAAACATCAGATTACTTTTTTCGAGAGGTAAACTAGGCACAAATAATTCTCAATTAAAAGATACGACAAGCGGGCTATGATGGACCTCTATCTGGGTGAAGACACGCATGCCTGCATCTGCATAATTCCCGATAATAAAGATAATTATTATCCATTGGAGCAAAGTTCTGTGAGCAATTCTAAACGGCAACCCTGTAAAGTTCGGTTGAAACTGGCCCAGTGGTTAAGACAGGTAATTTTCTATCTTTAGCTATAGTGGCCGTTTGTGCTAACGAACGGCACATTATTCATTATTACTAATGTACAACCAAATAAATAAAAATGTTAAGGTTTGATACTTATAGTCCGCCTATATTTTCGTGTCGGTAGCTACCTGTTCAACGAATTTTAATTTATATCAATACAATGTAAATTTTAAGTTTTTTTAACATGAAAACTGGTAAGCCGTTGTCAGTGTCATTATTTTGCATTCGATGACACTGAAAGATTTTCTGCAATGCGTTTAAGACAGGTAGGTAAACGAGTCGCGTTTTCTTCCTGTAAAAACTTGTTGATCAACGATTTGACAAAACGAATATTTGTGTCGGCGAGATTAAAGCCTTAGAAGGCCTCATTTCACTGATTCCCTGCCTTCCAGGCACACTTGTAGCGTTTCCCAATTTCCCCGAGTCTAGGCTGTCGGAGAAAGATAAGCCTGCTATTATCATCTTTACCCGGTGGTAGATGCTACTTCATGGAGATTTACAGAAATTGGATCGGTTGAAATTTACAAGCAATATCCTCTCAAACAGAATCTTTGACAGTGATTAGTTCGCGATCTTTTCCTAGAGCTAAATTTCCAGACTTTTATTCCATGTACATGTCATGCTTTGAATAAAACCGGGGTTATTCTAAAGATTAATTATTTTGACTACTATTGTTTCTGAAAGTCCAATAAAATTAAGCTTCGCACATTTCTGTTCAGATGTCGTTAAATCGACATCTTTTACTGCGATCATGTTACTCACAAAGGAAAATGCCAAGTTGTTTTTTGATACGGGAATGTCGTCTAGGGAGCTTGAAGACGGTTTGTAAAAGAGGTCACGATCTGTTAATATTATCAACCAATCGACTGTATAGCTTTATCTAATTAAGTAAATATAACTGCATCACCATTTCATTACTCGTGTCTTACCATTTTTCATGTTTTTAGAAAATCTAATATAGCTGTCTAATGGCATAAAGATGGACGGTAGATTATTCCTGCTTTTGTCACAAGCAAACTGAATATCGATGTAAATGAAATAAACGGAACATAATCAATGCGACAATGTCCTTAACGCTTTCTCGAAGGAAACTGGCTCTGTCGCATTACTATACGTTTAGACAGGGGATAAATGTTTCATTGAACAATTCATAAATAAAGTCTGGCGACAGAAATTGCGAGACAAACTTATCTGTTGGTTAAATAGCACTGTGTTTGTTGTTTATCTAAGGAACTACGATATATCGAACGATTCAGCTACAAGTCTTTCATTAACAGTGGTATTGCTTTTTTTCAGTTTTCAAATTTTTACTTTGTTATTTTCATGGTCGAATCTTTTACTTTTTTATTAACTTCTGTGTTACTTTGAATACAGTTATCTTACTTTTTTCTCGCAGAAACATCTGTGATAATTTGAACACAGAAAAAAGACAACCAAAGAGCCATATTTACACATGTTCTGTTACGTAAAACATCAGTTGACGTTAAAGATGATGTGCTACTTTTCTGGCAGCTGTTTATGCCAAATAATTTGGCCAGAATTCTTTAAAGCTGCTCGCTTTCAGATTTCGATGAAAAATTAAGTTCTATGTTCTTCAAACTTTTTAAATTTGAAAGAGTTTAGAAGAAATAGTCAAATGAGAAGGTTCCGGCATAAATTTCTGTACTTTATATTTGTATATTTACAAATTATGAAGCGTTACACATATATGGAGTTGAGGAATATATACTAACTGTATAAAATGTGTAGAGCTATCTATTACATGCATCTCATTTTGCTTTGCTAGGGGATTTCGAAATGCAGCACATGTTCGAATCATGGCATTTGCCTCGTTATAAATTTATGAAGTCTGATGTGAATCAGGTGTTGACATTCATCTCAGTCGCATCAGCGGTACTCGAGTTATTTCCCTTGAATTATATTTTAATTTCTGCAGACACACTACGTAACATCACCTTGAAGATTGTTTTATAGTACTTACACTTAGTGCATAAACTTAAGGATGCATTTTTTTCCGAGAAGCTATACTGCTATCTTTTTCTGAACATAGAGCAACGACAACAACATATCAATTTAATGTTAAAATACCAAAAGGGCCAGTATCGATTTAATGGTATGATTTGACTGTTCTGAGTAAGTTTTGAGAAAATCTTTCACAATCGTGTCAATGAAAAGCTAACAGAGGTCACTGTGACCTTGACCCGCTGACCCCCAAAACAATAAAGATCATTTTTATAGTAAGACCAATTATCATATAAGCGTTATCAAGAATTCTAATGAAGGTCATTGTGAGCTTGACCTTTGACCCAAAAAACGATCTTCGAGTTGCAGGAAACCTTATCAGCAAGTTTCATGAAAGTCTAGTAGGGCTAAAAATGACTGGCGGACGTAAATGCATATAAAAAGACGAACAAATGATACAAAAAAACGCGCAAATGAAACTGTCTATGCGAACCCTGGTCACAGGTGCTCAAAGGAATTTTAATCTACAGTGCGTAATAAAAATGACTTCAACTCTCGAAAAGCTTTGTAATCAGTATGATTTATTTCGTCTTTTACAAGAACTGATGACAGTTTTTTAGGAATTTTATTATCATGAAACTTACTTTTTATCACAATTTAAGAATAGGGAAGTAATTTCATCAGAGAAACTTTGACAACTGTTATTGCAAGAATAACCTGACAGACGACCAGGTGTTTTATTATGTAATGTAACCTCTGAACAAAATCATTGGTCAGACGACATACAGGGTCTTTGTAAACCGCTGGTTTATATTCTAAAATATTTCAAGTATCATATTTTCCCCAAGCTTAGCCTAGTCTTTAGTCGCAAGGTAGTTTTAATTCGGAGGTGGCCTTCAAAGATACGTAAAATCGCTGGAAGTGTAATACCGCTTTGTAACTGAAGTACTCATAAGTATTGTTAAATACTATAGTACTGTAAAGTACTGTATTACTTCAATATAACTGTATTACTCTATGTATCTGATTGGTACTGTAATAATCCATAACATGTGAAGTTATATATGAATGAATGGTAGAGTTATGTAGTAATGTACATTATAGCAATGCAGTAAAGAGTATTATTTTCAAAGATTGTTCTTATTTTATTAAAAACATCCCTCTGTGAGCACTGGACCGGAACTATTTCCTTCTCTGGTAAGGAAACAATGCAAATATGCTACAGAGCAAGTTTGGGACATTCCATCCATACGTTTTTTAGAGGAAACAGCTCCATGTGTATAGTGGACCGGAACCATTTCCTGATTTTTGAAAGGGGACGAAGCAAGAAAGCTACAGCGCAAGTTTGGTTATATTCCATCTACTGGTCCATGAGGAGATGGCTTTTTTATTTTAAGTAACATCGGCCTCTGTGTACACTGGACCGAAGTTATTTCCTACTTTTGGAGAACAATTTGTTTCTTATGCTTGATACAATAAAATCAAACAAACTACATTCTTGTTCCTTTCTTTTTGCTAATTCATGATGTTCCTTTCCTATCATTAAACACTGTGCTAATTCGTAATGGCGGTAGAGGGGCTAAATGATTTATTATCTCGGTGTAATCCGGGACGAGGCATTCGTTTCAATGCCGTGCGAAATCCGGTGCACCATCAGTAAAGCGACACCAAGAAGAATCAAAGGACTGAAAGTGCTGGAGGTTCGATTGTCTCTGAACAACACAGACTGTACACATACATTAGTAAGTATCAGGGCAGCCCATACATGAGTAAAGTTATCAACAAACTGGAGACAGAAATGTCCACAGAGTTTGACCTTTAACCATATGTGTAAACTTTACTTTTGATAGGAACCCATGTGCTTACCTTTTGCATTCAGTGACTACATGTATGTTCAACTACCCTATAAAGTATCATAGCTGTGAATGGTAACTGAGAAGTGGAATTTACAAACCTGAACTGAAAATTCAAAGTTTGCACAACTTTTAATGTCATTCAAAAGTTATGGGATTTGCCCATAGGGTTGAGTGTATTGTGTCAATAATACAAAATAAATTCCTATCCTAAATTGTAGGCAAAAACTGAACAATGAGCAAGATCAAAGAAGACACAGAGTAAATTAATAACTGAACAAGAAAAACAGTGATACAAAGTATCACAGCGGGCCCACAAACAAAACTGACATGTAAATATTCTAGAAATTGGTGATGGTTGATGTTGAGGCATGGCCCGAAAATAACCCAATGAAACCAATTCTGGTTGTACAAGCAAAACCTGACACGACTACTGACTGAACTTTACTGTTATCGAATAATATGTATACAGTATGTCTTATTAACATTATCCTTATAAGTTTGACCTGAATGAAGTTTTCTATGATTATTTACTGTAAAACATTGAAAATGGTTTAAAGTCTTAAAATTATAAGTAAAACAGAAAAAAAACAACGAAAAAAAAACTGTATTAGATGGGTTTCGAACCCGCGTCCGCCGCAGTATGTCAGCGCATTTAAATTTCCAGCATTTCTACCAACTGCTCTATGTCCGCCGACTATAGAGTTATAGGTAAAAAACGAGTTGTTATAAATTTGTATGTCCAAGTCGTTCGTTCGCGCATTAATAGTATTTACGATTAATTACACATTTAAAGAATAACAACGAAATAATATTATTCTATTCTGAAATGTTTTAAACTATTTAGATTTATTACTATATAATTTTGAAAACAGAAATCGCTATAATGCCTAACAACTGTTTATATGGAACTACTTGTTTGTATGTTGTGCGTTCGGCCGTAAGGGGCCGATATACTCTGTTAACTTTGGTTCGATTTTAACAATCGACCCAAAAACTACAAAAAGTAGGTACAAATGTATGTTGGAAATAATCAGGTCAGAGAAAGGATATTTTTGGTTTCAGTGTAATATCACGTTATTAGTTCACCGAGCGGGTAGCAAAAGAAATATTTTCACGAGTGAAAATAACTTCTTTTCTTTTCTTTTGATTGTTAAATAATATGATGCGCATGCGTGAGAAAATGGTGGTTCAAAATTTTTCAAAGAAACATGAAAACATAAATTTTATGGATTTTTATACCTTAAAGATATGGAAAGAATAGTGTACATGTATGTATGTGAACAATGTAATTTTGGTTATTCATGCCAAGGAAACGAAAAAAGTCGAAGGATTCACCGGTTAATAGCCAGAACATTTCAAAACGGTTGACAACAATGGCTCAAATTAGTGGCACGATTAAAATCACACAGGTTGTACAAAGTGGTGTACAAAGTGAACACGATTAGGCAAACCGATATTTTATCATACGTCAAACCCGATATCCCTTTTTTCTTTCTTTCATTTTTTATTCCGGGTTTTTTTTTTTTTTTTTTTTTTTTTTTTTTTCTTTTTTTTTGGGTTTAAGCCCTACCTTTCCTTGGTCAGCTGTAGTTCAAAATCAAGCACAAAGTCAAGATGTATTGCCAATGATATTACAAAGGCTCAATTCGATGGACACAAAATTGTAACAATTAGATAACATACAAGCATGTATGAATGCGTTGACTGTTAGAATGGACACTATGGATCAAAAGATTAAAAGTTTTGAAAGTAAAATGAGAGACATGGAGCAGAGCCGTTCGTTTGATAGCGGTACTTTAGAGGGCATAAACAAATTATTTTTAGCTAGATTCCCTATTTAACTCCATGAAAAAAATGCAGAAAAAGAACATTTTATTCAGAATCAGAGTTACGGGAAGTAATCACCGACTTAAAGTGCCGTAGTATAAGATGTTTTATTTCTTTTAATTAGCTGAAGAATAGGATGAAAATTATGAACAGAAAGTTTTAAATTTTTTTGAAAACGAAATGAAATTGAAAATGCGAAAGATGAAATAAAGCTTCAACGTGCTCAAAGGGTATGTGTGAATAAAAATACCAAAGTGCGTCCTATAGTGGCAAAATTTGCATATTTTCCAGACAG